>CATQJL010000112.1:5226504-5465917 GCA_958299035.1 Cylicocyclus nassatus | reverse complement strand
ACAATCCAAGGTCATCGACATTTTGACCAAAACCCATCGGCGAGCTTCAGGGCGTAGAACGAGAAAAAATCGAATCACCCAAATTTCTTTGAAAACTTGCTCATAGAGGTTATCTAACCTGCTGATTACGAAAATCACATCTGCTTAGCAGTAGAGCTTCTCATTTTAGGGTCACTGTGGGCAAAATTTGAGACAACACGATTTTCCAGAATTCACCAGCTCTTCTATCTTTTCTCAAAAAGATTCTCCGGTTGCTTCTTAGCGCTCGATAATCTGCGGAAGCAGCACAATCCAACAGTGCTTAATAGAGTCTTTTATGTTTGATGTGCGCTGCGTTGCGACCTTGTGAATATACGCGCGCAGAAAATTTTGAAAAAATTGAAAACGGAACTTCAAGAACATGCTGTATACAATAAGATTCAACTTGACAAGATGAACACAAATCTGCTTTCTGATTTCGAAAAAGTTCATTCTGGAGAAAGTTACGGCTAGTTTACGGCTAAAGTTACGGCTTTTCGCGATAGTTTTCGATAACGAGAGCTTAGTACCAGAACCTCCTATACGCGATTTACACTGTGATAAACGTTCACAAAAGCCTTAACGTAGAAAACAACAAGGTATCGTTGTATGTCTACCCCATCACTATGAACTACGGACATACCGTATATCAAAAGATTCGTCTCATCAAGCTGAAGCCAAATCTTCACTCAGATTACAAATAAAGCTATTTTAAAAGAAGTTATAGCTAAATCCCGCTTATCCCGCAAATCCCGCGAATCCCGCAAATCTCGCGAAGTCGCGAATCCCGCGAATCCCGCGAATCCCGACAATCCCGCAGTTTTGGACAAATTCCACCGCTGCAACTGTAGTATATAGAAGTTCACAAGACTGTATATTTGTCTAGGAAAAATCAGGAGCGTTGAGCATTTGTTTTGGCCACGCAGACGTCATTTCATTAAAAACACTGCTTTTACTATTGCAATCACACCTTTGATTGGTTTGTAGCTCCACAGCCTCAAGATCAGTTCCACAAAAAACCCAAAAACTTGGCACAGAAACATTATTATGCAGGCAATGCAGCTACTTCATATCAAATGTTTGCGCATGAAAGAAGCTGAGTTTTGAGGCTCGAAATCGTGCTAACTCTGTGGTAAGGTTGGAACTTAGTTGAAAAACGGCACGAAAACGCAAAGATTTTCCAAGCGTCAAACGAAATACCTATCGCAAGAGGAGCTTATTTCATCTCATAGCTTTGGTAGAAACTAATTAGAGCGCGTAAATCACAGAAGAACGGATGTTTTTGGAGCCCAATCACTCCAAAAGCATTTAGAGCCTTCTAAAAAAAGTAACGGTCCTCCTTTTGAACTGCACTGGGTTCAGTGTGTAGCAGATGTGTCAGACTTTGTTACTGCAACTTTTCAAAAAATTTGGACTCAAACGATTGCAATCTTGAATGAAAGATGGACCTTTGTTTGAGGTGTTCGTATAATTATGAACCGCTAAAAATTCGCATTATGCGCAAAAACACTCCTACAATTGACATCGATTTCCATTCTTATGAATCATATACCGTTTTCGGCTGTGTTCTATCGCGTGGTACCAACGGCTTTTTGAGTTTCTCCCAAAAAGTCCGAAAATTTACAAAATTTTGGGTGTTCGTATAATTATGAACCGCACTTTATGTAATACTACGCTGTGTTTCAAGTCTCAAATTGTATCTCTGCAAAAAATAATTTTTCCTATGGATGGTTTCGCTATGGTTTGTTGGTTTTCTGGTTTAGTTCGTTGCTTTCTTCGTTTTTTTTTTTGAATGGTTTCGCTATTTGCCATCATCGAAGAGCTGCTAATGAGAAAACATTCTCGAGTACACCTTCTTTATAAATGGTGCCAACTACAGGAATGGCAACGCATAAACAGTGAGACATACTTCAGCAGTACTTAAACGAAGTGCCATTTTGCGTTCTAATAATACACCGCGGAGATAGTTTGGTTCTCTGGTATAATCATTTTTACTCGAGTTACTCGGAAGTAGGCTGCAAATCGTCACCTTGGAGGTACGCTTCGTTGATGACCTTCTTGCGCTTAGCTTGAAGAGTGCGCGACTGTGGACGCAACTCTGAAGCTATTTCTCAGCAACGTGAATCACCCTGTTGGTAATTAAAGAGCGGGTATTTTTGATTTTGACTTGGAGGCATTGGAGGTTTTTAGAAAGAGCACCCTATTCACAGCAGTTTAGTTCTTGCTAGATTTCTGAGAGAGCTTGGCGTGCTGCGCTTATCACCCTTAGAATGACACCATTCAAAAATCTGCAAATGTTGTTTCCAGCCTACCTTTGATAAAGACACGAGGAGCACAATTTGCAAGTGAAAGTACAATATCAGCAGACTTTTGAAAATGTCGGAAACAATAACCGTGAGTTCATTGAAAGGAGTGGTCAAAACTTCCATAACTTCTCCAACAAAATGCATGCCATTGCTTCGCCTTGTAGGGCCAATTTCAGATTCGTCCTTTAGCATTTCAAGTGAACAACTTATTTTATTCAGTGTTCGTTCTCCAATTCACAAAACGGACACCAAATACTCTGTTCGCCTTAGGCCCTGGGCATAGCTTACGCGATTTCGTCGCAACGCGATTTGCTAATTTGAACAAGTGCGCTGTTGAGTGTGTGAGTCCCCACGCAATTGTGATGGCTCGGCGCGATGAATCGCTACACAGTTTTTCGCTGTAAATAGCGAAGTTCGCGATTTTGACGAATTCGCGCAAAGCCGCGTCCTCCATTTGCGGCTAGCGACATGGCGACCGTTACGCAGTTGTGGACTTCATTTTTGAGTTTAATATAAATTTTACTGCAGTTGACGTTTATGATTTACCAGTGCGTCACCTCTGCTTCGCAGAGGCTCGCACTGGTTCTACTATCTAGGCCCTACCCATTCTCGCATGATGATGGCATTGAAACTCACCGAGCAATGCCGACTATCATATACAGAATGTAAACAATACTCATTCCGAAAGCTTTTTCATGTGAAATCGGTGATTTCGCGTGGATGAAATTTTTTTGCAGGAGAACAAAGCAAAATTTTGTACGTTTTTGATTTTCCCACAGTCTTGACAGTCGCCATAAGAACAGTAGTCACCATAAGCTACATTTAGGCGCAAAAATCTCATCAAATGCTCTGGTAAAAGCTTGGCAAAATGACCATTTACGCAACCAATACTTTTTGGCGCCGTTTTTGTAAGGTAATAAACTTTTGATCACTTTTTTGGGCCTAAGTTCACGGTTTGCACATTTACTTGCCATAAACATCCGCGAGCCTGCAAAAAGTGGAATTACGGACCCAATTTTGGGGACCAAAAGCCAGGTGGATCTGATTGGCGCGCATTTTTTGAGGGATCCACACAACGGATCCGCTCGTGCTTTTGTATACTGGACTCTCAATTTGGTAGCATGCGCTGTGCAGAATTTGAGCTCAGGACGTTGGCTGGAACACGCTCTACGAATTTCGTGACAGACAGAGATTCACACACACACACACACACACACACACACACACACACACACACACACACACACACACACACACACACACACACACACACACACACACACACACACACACACACACACACACACACACACACACACACACACACACACACACACACACACACACACACACACACACACACACACACACACACACACACACACACACACACACACACACACACACACACACACACACACACACACACACACACACACACACACACACACACACACACACACACACACACATACACACACACACACACACACACACACACACACACACACATACACACACACACACACACACACACACACACACACACACACACACACACACACACACACACACACACACACACACACACACACACACACACACACACACACACACACACACACACACACACACACACACACACACACACACACACACACACACACACACACACACACACACACACACACACACACACACACACACACACACACACACACACACACACACACACACACACACACACACACACACACACACACACACACACACACACACACACACACACACACAAACGTAAACAACCCTTAGCCCGTTATTATAAGTTACTAGCTGGCTTGCCCGGCTCCGCCGGGCCTGCCAGCTAGACCCGTGTACGTATGTTCCGAATAGAATTGGGACCGAACTTTGCACACATACACTTCGGGGCACGGAGCTTGTCACAGTCCACTTTTCGTTATCGATCGATGTCGATTTTACCGATTTTTTGCAAAATTTGAGCTAGGGGGCTAGGATTTTGCACAGGGGGGTAATCGAGCATGCTGATCACCCCCTTCGGGGTGATCAGCATGCTCGATTACCCCCCTCTGCCAAATCCCAGCCCTCTAGCTCGAATTTTGCAAAAAATCAATAATCGATATCGATCGATAACGAAAAGTAGCCTATGACACGCTCCCTGCCCCGAAGTATATGTGTGCCAAGTTTGGTCCGAATCGGTTCAGAAATAAAAATTTCTATTCCGCACATACGTACAGACATACAGACATACAGACATACATACATACAGACAGACATTCAGCTTTATATATAAGATGATGATTGTCTTTCTTTGAGATGAACTGTAGACACCTGTAAAGATTCATTTGTGACTCACAAGTGAGCGTGATGCATTGTAACTACACATCAACCTTAAAAAGATGCTTTGTTCAAAAACACTTTTTCAATACGTTCAGAATCTGTTTCTCGTACTTGAAGTAGCCCCTTTCTGCTGACAAGTTGTGGATTCACAAAAAAAGGAAATTACTCATAGTAGCTAATTCACGCCATTTTTATACCAGTGCGTCACCTGCGCTTTGCGGAGGCTCGCACTGGTTCTTCCATCCGCATACCTTTCCATATTCGTATAGGTTGACTTTGAAACTCACCACGTGATGCCGAACATCACAAATGAATTGTAAACAACTGGTCATTTTTTAAGCGTCTCGACGTAGGATCGGTAATTTCGAGAAGAAAAAGTTCTTCGCAAAGGAACAAATGTGAATGCAAATGGATTACTGGATTTGTTTTGGCTTGGTAAACGTCATGAGGATAATAGTCATTTTGAACTACGTTTCTGTGCAAAAATCTCTAAAAGTTTCTAGATAAAACCTTGTCAAATGGACTATCTGCTCACCACTTTTTGGCGCTGATTTCGCAGAAAAACAAACTCTTTGAGCATTTTTTGGGCTAGAACTTATGAAGCGCAGATTTTCTTGCCAGGCAAATCATGAGTTTGCAAAAAGTCGAATTAGCGATCTAGTTTCGCGTGCCATAGGCCGCGTGGACCCGTTTGACGCTCCGATTTTGAACAACCCGTTTATCGAACGGGCTCGTCCTTGTGCACGGTGGACCCACATGGTAGTGCAGTATATTGTGCAAAATTGTAGCTTCTATAAATTTTGTGACGACCAGACAGACAGACAGACAGACAGACACATAGACAGACAGGCAAACAAACAAACAAACAAACAAGCAAACAAACAAACAAACAAACACACACACACAAAAGACAGACGCTTAGTGCTTTATTATAAGTCACGATCATTGCGGCAGAGGTCGCATATGTTGTCTGTTGTAAGCTTAGCTCACAAATGCGCAGCAAACCCTATGGTGGACACCACCAAATATCTCATGTAATCTGTATGGAGTGATTAGTCCTACTTGAGTAAGCGGATGAAAATATGTAAGCAACTAGATGGCATTCCCTGTCCTGCCCTGCCCGGAAAGCGGGCTCTAATGCCGGTGTAAGTTACCAGGATCCAAAGCGTCAAGACTCACCATCCCTCTTCCATATCTTAAAAAAGCGCTTCTGCGATATATCTCGCTGAGTCGAAACACCGGATCCTTTTCGCCGCAAAATGTAAGTGAGCTTTACCGCCCCAGCTACCCAACTATGATCCAAAATTGATTGATAAGCCTACTAGCGACCCTGTGGATTGCTGTAAGTGGATCGAAGCAGATGTTTAAAAAGTTTTTGTACCTCAATGACGTCTTCCTACATGCCCTTAATTTATCTTAAAATTTTTCCGCTGAATCATTAAATTTTTCCAAGGCAGATCTCATGGAGTGGAATCTGAAGGAGTTCTTTAGATTGATGCTTTGCCCAGACCTTTGAGCCTTTTTCTTTTGCGAGACTAGAGTGACTCACTTTTCCACAAGCATAAGTGAGGTTCCCTCAAGAAAACGCTTACGAAACAGAATTTTGGGAGGATTTCGGAAAGTCTGTGAAATGAAAGCACTCCCAAAAACTTCCTCTCGCTGGAAAGTATGGTCTCCATCGATGTGACCCTCACTCACACGCTTCACTTTCAACAGGAAAAAACTTGCGAATATTCCAAGCCACTTCCCGGTAGTGATTTCTGCGAAAATTCGATCCGCCACCGAGACGACGAGACCCTGTTACCTTATGCTTTCCTCTGAACAAGAAATTTTTGTTCAGAGGAAAGCAAACAAGAAATCAAACGCTGTAACATGCCGCAAAATAGTGGGTAGCCTGCACAAACTGAGAGGCTCTCTGAGAATAAAAGCGCGACGCTACGGTGATGCCCAAACTGATCAATACTCGAACCGCTTGCTACCGACGATCCCATTCCCGCTATCTTTCTATAGAGAGCCAGAGCCGGTTTTGAAAGACATGAAGTTCCGCCTCTTGTCTTCTGGTATACTAGACGTCCTGACTAAGTCGAAACGGCAATACCAAAGCAACTTGTCACCTAAACAATGGCAAGGCTTCAAAAAGATCGTGATCTCATATCGAACGGCTCCGTGCGCCTATCTGTAAGTGATAAAGGCGGCGAATTCGTAATAATGCCACAAGAATTGGATCGTCGGATAACAGCCGCGCACCTAGCTGATACAGCGACGTATAGAGTAGTCAGTGAGAAAGAATACCATGCTCAGTATAGAAGACTCAACGACGCTTGGTGTACGATAGGAAAATCTGCAGGTCTCGATGACAGTTTTATCAGTAGGTTGAAGTTAACAAATCCAAGCTGTCCAGTCTTCTACAGCCTTTTGAAAACGCACAAGCTTTCCTTGCAGGATACGAGCTCGATGTCAACGGAAACTTATAAAATTAGACCTATAATCAGTTGCGTAGGCGGTCCTACCGATAGAATTTCGTGGTTTCTAAACAAAATTGTGAGCCAATTGCTGTCCAAAGTACCAGCACATCTACCCAACTCACAGAAATTTATCGAGATTCTGCAAAACGCAAAGCTTGACACAGGCAGGTTCTGTTATAGAGTCGTTCGACGTAACATCACTCTATACTAACGTACAAAACAGTCAAGCTTTACAAGCGTTATCAGAATTGTTGGACAGATATGCTGATACCATAAACATGTTTGGACTTGGCAAACCGCACGATGACCCTAATCAGCGAATGCTTGAAATGCAACATCTTTAGATGGTCTGGGACTTACTAGTCCCAGATACGTGGACTAGCTATGGGTCAAAGACTAGCACCGATACTCGCAATTTGCTTTATGAGTAGAATTGAACAGCCTGTGCTAGCTCGTACGTTTTTGATGTACTGCCGTTACATCGACGATTGCTGTGTTATTATATCAACACAATCCGAAATGGATGAGTGTTTCAACATTTTGAAGCAGCAATCGCAGTAAATCAAGCTCACACGCGAAATATCACACGACGGTTGGTTGCCATATCTAAACGCACAAATACAGTTATCCGATGACATTCTTAGGGTAAAGTGGTAACGCAAGGAAAGCTCTGAGAACATCCTTATAAATGTAAAGTCCGCACATCCTGCGTCTGTGAAACGCGCGGTTATCGGGAATATGTTTAAGACAGCTACGCAGATGTGCTCCGGAGAGGAAGAACGCAGCGAATCACGAAAGTTAGCTTCTCAAATTGCTTGCAGTGACGGTTATCACAACTTATCGCGTATTTGACGGTCTAGAAATGATAACCGCATTCACAATAATAACAAACTCCCACTTTGCCTTCCTTTTATCTCGGATAAGATCAGCGCGGCGTTTCAACAATGCATTGTTCGAGCTCAGCTGCAGAATGATGTTATTTTGGTCAACATCCCTAACGACAACATCAAAAAGCAGCTGGTCAGAAACAGGCTCTACAACCGTTATTGTACTGCAGAGCCATGCATAGTGTGCCCGCACGGTAGGGGTGGCTGTGCAAAAATGGAAGTCGTATACGAAATTGAATGCTTAAGCTGCAACGCATCATATGTTGGAGAAACTGGAAGAATGTTAAGTGTTCGCATGAATGAACATTTGAATGATAAAAGGCGTAAGAACATGGGCTCGCCGCTTGGCAGGCATAGAGAAATTCGGCATGGTGGAGAAGATTTCGATGTCAGATGTAAGATCCTTACATACGAAACGGAGACTTCGGTTAGGAAAGCGTTAGAAGCTTTCTGGATCTCTGCAAAAAATCCAGAAATCTATATATATATATATATATATATATATATATATAAAACTCAAAAATTGTCAGTTTGGAGGGTATGTGCGTTATAGAAACGCGCGCCACTCAACCGATTCAGCTGAAACTTTGCACACATATGTTTTCGACACTTGCGCCGATGATAGGCTACTTTTTGCGGCGATTCGTTGCGTCCTTCTATCGATTTATTGATTTGTTTACGTTTTTCTAAGGAATTGAAGGCTTATCATGTTCAATCAAGCATTTTCCATACTCATGTGAAGGAGGGCGGTGAAGCTCATTTTCACCTCAGGATCACGAGGATGCGGTTTCCAAGTGGATGTCCCAGGGTAAATCATCCATACTATATAGGGCGGGGGGGGGGGGGGGGGGGGGCTCGCAGTGCGGTGAACCATGGTCCGGGCTGGACCGGGAAAGCCAACTAGTGAACAATAAAACAAGTGTATATCAATAACTTCTGACTTCCTTCCGTTCGTATCGCTATGTGATCTGTAGCTGTAGATCATTTTGCGTGTATCTACAGTACGATTCACTCGTCTGCCGCGACCATCTACTTCCGGTGCAAACTGTTCTTGGAAAGCGGTGCTCTCCCGGTATGTTGTTCTGCGTTGACGTTTTGTGTGGAATGAGGTCGTGGGAAGGTCGAGAACTGGCGGGATTGGAGGAGACGCTTGGTGAGCTAATATCACAGATGACACTTGGAACCATTCAGGCCTCTGAGGAAGACGAAGGCGTCGAAACGTAGGGTCGTGATTGGAAAGAAGAATAAACATCGCTTAACAAACCTGTTCGGCACAGAAGTAATCAGAAATACAAAGAATTTTTTTTGATAAATGCTCTCGAATCAGTGGCCAAATTTTGTAAATTATGTGCGAAACTAAGTGCTACTCGCTGATCTTTATGGAAGGCGCTCTCAATTTCTCCCTTATACAAAAAAAGAAGATTTCTCAATTGAACGCTCATCTCCACCCACAAAACCCGTCATTCAAGCGTGATTTTCCCCTAGGTAACGCTTCTTTTCTCACCAGCGAAACCCAGTTATTTGAGCGTCGAATTTCCCCAAGTGAAAGCTTTTCTCCACCAGCGAGATCCGGTTACCCAAAGCGTTTGATTTCCTTGAGTAAAAGTTCATCTCCACTAAAGAGACCCATACCCAGGCACTTAAAGGCAGTGGCTCGGCAAATCTCAACCTAGTCAAATTTGCGCTTACCTGGGGTTTTCCAATACGCTGATCCCGAAAATCCACTTTTGAAAGCTCGAAAACGGCGAAAATGAGCGTTTTAATGCCCTTTCCTTTGATATTGGACGAGAGTGGAGCAAGGCCGATGACGCTAAATCGTGGCAGGACCCAATGGTTATAGCGTTGCGGCGGGCAGCCTCCAGTGGTGAGAAGGAAATTGCCAACTCGTCCAGATGCGTGTAAGATTGGCCTGCGCGTGTAAGTTCGAGAGCGATTTTCTCGGCAGGGACAGCATGCTGTGCAACCGGGATTGCACTGTTTTCATAGTTGGACGATAAGGAACCTACCGCGTTAAAATCCCGAGTTGTTGGATTTTGCCGATCCACTGCCTTTAATCTCCTCAAGTGAAGGCTCATCTCCATCAGCGAGACGGTTACCCAAAGCGTTGGATTTCCCCAAGTAACGCTTTTCTCTTCCAGCCCAGTTATTCCGGCGTCGGATCTCCCCATGTGGAAGGTCATCTCTACCAGCGAGATCGGTTATCCAAAGCGTTGAACTTTTCTTAGTAAACACTTGCTTTACCCACCAGCGAAACCCGGTTATCCAAAGCGTTGGATTTCCCCACGTAACGCTTGCTTTTCTCTACCACCGAGATCCATTTACTCAAGCTTTTGATGTCCTTGAATAAAGGCTCATCACTACCAGCGAGACCCAATTACTCAAGCGTTGAATTTCTCCAAGTGAACCTTTTCTCTACCAGCGAGACCCGGTTACCCAAAGCTTTGGATTCGAATACGTAAACGCTTTCCTCCACCAGCGAGACCCGTTACCCAAAGCGTGATTGCCTTGAGTAAAGGCTCATCTCCTCCAGCGAGACCCGGTTACCCAAAGCGTTGGAATTACCCAAGTAAACGCTTTCCTCTACCAGTGCCCATTTATTCAAACTTTAAATGTTTCCAAAAAACTTCGTCTCCGCCAGCGAAACCCAAGTACTTGAGCGTTTTCCTTTCTACGAGACAGGGAGTATTTTTCCAGATAAACACTCATCTCCATCGGCAAAACCCGGGTCATCCGAGCATTTTCATTTTCAGAAGGGAAGGCAAGACTAATTTGAGGTAAAAGCTTGCCTGCACCAGCGATACCCAACGACACGAATGTTAACCTTCAAGTCTAAGTGAAATTTCAAAATGAATGAGGATTAGATTCCGAATCTGATTTTATTATCTGCCGAGCGCCTCTGCATGCCGAGTTAAAAGTGTTTTTTGGAGCGAAAAATAAACGCAGAATTCAAGTAAAATTAACTATTACGGACTTTTCAGTGCGTAAATACGTAGTATGAGTGTTCCGGACAGAAGATATCCTTCAAAATGGAGTGCTCTGATAAGCAGCATTGGACCTTTGAGCAATTCTGACGAATTTTGCTCACATTTATTCAATTTTTCAACCCAAAGAACGCTTATAAGAAGACGCTCAGAGGAAAGTCCAGAGGCGCTCGACAGATAACGAAGGCAGATTTGAAATCAGCGTTTAACGCTTTACAAAATAGTGTATGACCCTTCTGGAAAGGCCACTTCGACTGATCCGACCTCCTCTGTAAGTGACCTTTTTTCTGACTGCAAAACTCGGTTTCACGCTTTTCAATTTACGAAAGAAGTTAGATTTTCTGAAACTAGAAAAAGCAAATTTTCCGAAATTCGCAGTTTTCCATTAAATTCGCAGTATTTCTCAGACATGGTCCGAAAAGCGTCAAGTTTTTGCTCTACTATGAGACCCAGTCACTCTTGCGATCTACCCTTTGTACAAACAGAGAAGAACAAAAACAAAAAGATAAATAAACGAAAACACATTCGAAGGCAGAATTTACATCTGATAACATAAACTAGAAATCTTGAAACATCATTACTTCATGAAAAGATTTCAGCAGATAGAACTTACGTGGCGAAGCGACAACAGCCTTGCACAAAGAGAGTTTTCATGATAATGGCTCATAGTATATTGAACCTCGAGCAGGGGGAAGATTTGCCTCATTATTTTATGGACCAGAACAAAGTGCCGCTACGCGGCACTTTGGTCTGGCAAGTGGGTGTGGGCAGTTTTTCTAAGCGGCACTGTTTGAAACGAATGTTTGATCATCGCAAGTCACTTTTATGAAGAAATGGAAACACATTTTTAATGTTTATTAATTGTTCCAATTCATGTTATACTTGATAACAAATTGACTACGGTTTGAGTGAAACATGGCCGAGTACTTAAGGATAACAGATTTGTCCAACTTCGATCTTGCTATTTTTGTGAGAAGTTGTACGCATTTCCTTGAGTTAGGCTCTAACATCTAAGATACTTCACAAAAGCGGATCCCATGCTATTATACAAGACTCCATTCAAGCAAGCAGTAAATATTTATAAGAGTAGGCCGTATCCAGTTCAAATGAGCTTGCAAGCAGTGTCATTAAGGAAACAACAGATGTACAATAGCTTTAAAAAAATGAAAAAAAATGAAACCAATGTAGGAGGAGACACTAAGTAAATTGAGTAAATTTAGATTGCCTTGATATGTAGAAGACTCAATAGAGATATGATAGAAATAATAGAATCGAATAGAATAGTCGTAATAGAATTTGTGAGAATTCGCTTTGTTACTGATATCGTAGTACAGTTTTCATCACAATGTTTTTGACTCGCTCTCCGGTTTAAAACACTTTCACTCCTTCTTTTGTTCGCGATCGCGATTAAGCGACAACATATAGCTGCCCGTGGGAAAAGACATCAGATCCAAGATGAATGCCTACGTTTGTAAGACTCTGCCCCTGAGCCTTGTTGATGGTCATGGCAAAGGCCAATCGTATAGGAAATTGGGTTCGTCGAAGTCGTGATGGAACACCCTTATCAGTGTAATTATCAATTCTTGGTATGAGGACGAATTGACCCTTCCGTTCTCCGGAACCAAAAATACAACCAAGGACATAGCGCTCGTAGTGAGTATACTTGGGTAATTCGAGAATTTTTCATCGAATGAATGAATATCGAATAAATTCGAAAAGGATTTCGAATAAACGAATATCGAATGAATTCGGAAAATCAAAAATATCGAATGAATGAATTTCGAATAAATTCGGCAAATAAAAAATATCGAATGAATGAATATCGAATATATTCGAACATTGGAAGTCGAATTTCGAACAAATATTCGAATGATTCATCGAATAACTAAAGCAGTCACATCTCAAACTTGCCGACATATTTGGCTAGAGCCGATCCAATCATAATCAGCCCCCTAGTATCCTCTATACCAGCTCCTAGCTCAAAATTTTCCAAAAATTGCCGAAATCGATAAAATAGATTTCGGTTTTAATCAGCATCCTCATTTACCCCCTGTACCAACTCCCAAGCTCGTAGCTCGAGATTTTTCAAAAATCGATAAAATTCATAAAGTACAGGGCTCCTAAATTGCAGAGTCGTTTGCACCAGCGGTCGCGCGACCGGGTGCGCCCGGGCATCAATAGCGCCGCCTCGATCGTGGCGCCGGAGCCGGCAAAATGCCCGGGCGCGACGCGGTCGCGCGACCGCTGGTGCAAACGACTCTGCAATTTAGGAGCCCTGCATATTTTTATCCGTAATCAGCACCCTCACTTACCCCCTTGTACCAACTCTCAGCCTCGCAGCTCAAACTTCCCCAAAAATCGATAAAGTCGGTCGGTCGGCATCTAGTCTATACATCAGCAAAAAGTCATAATTCACCCAATATGGACGATTTAAAAAGCAGTCGATATAAATTTTTATGCTGTGCCCAAAAGATTCTTTTTCAGATGGTCTGAAAGAGACTGAGGTACACCAGAATTACCTTTATTTTCTATCAGCATCAACAATGTAAAAGCAAAGGGCTTGCTCTACTTTCTACATCAATTAAAATCCACATATGATTTTTTTAGTGTCGCAAGCAGTCGGAAGAATGCGACTCTCCATACAGTTCAAAGGTATAACGGTTGCAAAAGATGCATTACCGAGTTTTGCGGAAAAAAACGCGGACGAAGTGAGCCTGATACTCAGCAGTTGGCTTTGCAACAAAGTCGAATAATCTGACTAGGAGTCATTCGAATACGAAATCGAATAAACATTCGCATAAAACATTCGAATAAAATCTATTCGAAACCCCATTTTTGATTATTCGAGTTTTCGAATAATATTCGAAACCTCGTTTTTTTGATTATTCGAGTTTTCGAATTTTATTCGAAACCCTGTTTTTTGATTATTCGAGTTTCGAATATTATTCCAAAATGGAAGAACTCCGAATATCGAATTTCGAATACGAATATATTCGAATGTTTTATTCGAATGATCGAATTTCTATTCGATTCGGACCCAAGTATAGTAGTGAGTGACTATCAAACGAGTTCCATTGCATAAGCCTTTTTTGACGTCAAGAATTCTGAGCAGCATCACTATTGCACCTTTCTTTATCCGAAGATTATGCGGAGGAAGTCCTGCAGTGTCAAGCTATTCAGAAATTCAGTGCTGTACTCACTGTATCCATCGCTGGTCACTTCATCTACACTTTTGAACTCTTACTTCACCCGTAAGCCTTCTTGATGCCTCTTCATTGATACGATTGACGTCACTGTTCCGAGCTGCTAATATGGCACGGTCACAGAGGGTGTCAGTGTTAGATATCTGATTCCCAAATACTTCACCAATAAGATCGCCGTTGGAAATGATATCCTTTGGAAGTTCTATACAACTTTCCTGGTCTTCTCAGCGTTCCCGTCTCCTATATTGATGAGCAAATCAGTCCGCAGTAAATCGGATTCTCTCACCCTCATATTGAGTGATAGACCATGTTTAAAGGCAGTGTCCGGGCAAAAACTCGATTTTGAGATTTTATGCTTACCCGGGCCTATTCGCCATGCTGAATCCGAAAATCCACATTGAAAAGCGCGTAAACGGCGAAAAAGGACTCTAACACAGGAGGGAAATCAGCAGGTGGGCGGGGCTTTCCCCATTGCGATTTCATGCTCCCAGCTCCCGGAGTGGTTTTCTTGATTCCGCTAGCTGTCCTAACATCGCTACCGGCCAAGTGCGAATGATCGACTTGAAACCGGAAGCGAGAAGGTCGCTCCGGAAGCCGGGAACGTGAATTCGCAGTGGGGAGGACCCCGCCCACCTGCTCATTTCCCTCCTGTGTTAGAGCCGTTTTTCGCCATTTTCGCGCTCTACAATGTGCATTTTCGGATTCAGCGTAGCGAATAGGCCCAAAAAGCACAAAATCTCAAAATCGAGTTTTTGCCCGGACATTGCCTTTAAAAAAGATTTTCCACAGGTGACTGTTTTTTACGCACATGTCCATCATATCCGAAATAGAACCTCGCTCCACTATAGGCCCCGGTCAGACTTCACGCGACTTAATCGTCGCGACCAAATCGCCAAGATTTCTATTCATTTCCATTTCACATTCAAAAATTTCGGTCTGGAAAAGTATCACAACCGAATGCAAGTTGATCTGCATGGAATGATGTTGTAACAGTTGTCTCCTTGCGATTCAGTCGCGACGATCAAATCGCGTGAAGTCTGCCCGGGGCCATAGGCAGAACTTGTCGAAAATCACCTCCAAGCACAACAACTTTTCCTCCAAAAGGCATAGTTTTGCACATCAAGTCCTGGAGTAGGAGATCGACCGCTTCCAGGGAATGCTTTGGCACCATGTTTATTTCATCCCAGATGATGACATCCGCTTTCTTCAAAGGTATCGCATCTTTGCTTTCTCGACGGAGCATACATACGCGATTACCAGAGTTCATGTCGAGTTTGAAAGTAGAGCTGGCGGTTCTTCCTTCTGGTAGCAAACTCGCAGCGATTCCTGTCCATGCCACACATATCACTAATTTGCGCTGGTCTTTCAAGATGTGATAGACTGTGTTGTAAGGAAAGTCTTCCCGCTGCCACCTGGTCCGTCGACGAAATGTAACTTGCAGTGACCGATATCAAACGACGCGAGAATGCTGATAGCTGCTATACTTTGTTGGTGATTTAGACTTTCAAATAGAGAGACAACTGCCAGATCGTAGAAACTGAAACACTTTGAAGGAATTTTCTTTGGAAATGGCATGAATTCTGCTCAATCAGATGGCAGCAGCGACAGATTTATACAGAAAGAGCATTTTTGGATTTCGTTACTTTTTCAGGATTGAGAATAACGATATTGCACACCTCACTTATTAAAACTCACTGCTTAACAGCAACAAAGGGAACGCCTAGCTTTGTTAGACATTTCCACCTTTCTTTTATGATGAATCTTGGTAATCGACAATCAAATGAAGTATCAATGCACATATAAATCTTATCCATGAGAGGAAGAGGGACTATCAATCTAGGAGTGCCAAGAACAGAATTTCCACCAAGATGGCATGCAGCGGATAAGCCCGCATATTAACGAAATGTGTGAATTCAGTATAACATTATATAGTTTAGGGAAGGGGCAAACATCTTATGAATTGGTAGCAACGAAAACCCCTGCAGGAACTTATTTGTAAAAAAAACTAACTTTGAAATTTTGCTGTCGTATCATCGTTCTGGCATTCAGTTATGTGAAATCTGTTGCGCTTGACTCTGTCAGGTCGCCAGCATATGTTTTCGAAAATCTTCGCAGTCAATTTTCGAAACTCTTCGCAGTCAAAGTTTGCTGACTGCATATGGAGCTCGCTGCCGTGACGTCAGCAGCAGCTCCCAGCGCACAGGGGGGGAGGGCTTCACACGCGGCGGAGGCCACATACAGTCGGTTTCACCCCGGATTAGGCAGAACATCCCATAAGGAAGGGCGCGTACGCACCGCCGGAAGTCTCGCGAGCGCATAGCGCTGGCATTTTGCCAAGCAGGGACTGAGGAGAAGGGAGGGACGCAGACCTCGGTTCTCAGCACGATATGATGTACTGTAGGTGCGAAACGGCGCGAACTGTTGCGAGGGGGACGCCCGCCAATCCAATTTCCGCCTAATGCGGGCCGAAACTTACTGTACGGTGAGTCATACGCTGCGCTTTATTATAGAGAGATGTTGCTCAAAATCCCATATGTAATCATATGACTTGTGCGAAAACATTGTCTTGAGACTATTGATGTGCTACACGTGATGGTATGTTTACAGTCGATTTGTGGAATTTGTCCTTAGGCGAAACCTACGCGCGAAGAAAAAATTCGAGAAGGTTCGGTATACATGAAAACATGTCTCGTGCACAAAGGGCGGGTCCGCATCTCGTCGGTCATCTCCTCGCCTACCATTTGCTATCGTTTAGGGAAAGTGCACGAATTCATGCTATTATGCGTAGTGATATTCCCTTACATGTAGTAAACAAATCAATAAATTGATTAAAGCGTCCAGCGATTGTCGCGAAAAGTAGCCTATCTTTTGCGCCGTACCTTATTTGTAGCCAAGCAAATTTTAGCCTCATCGGCTCACAAACAAAAGAGTCTATAAACCACATACTTACTACTTACTAACTAACAATTTTACAGATTTTGAGTTTTATTTATATATAGATGACAAGGCGGAATATTAGAGTGCAGTTGCATGACATCGCGTCACAGGTATGCACACGCACAAGCAAGGAACGACTCAGTCGTCGATAGTCGCCACCGCGAGCGAGTCGTGGCGATTAAAAATCGCTACGGCTTCGTCGCCAGGGCCCTAGGAAACTAAATTCGCAGCTACCCAAGCAATTTTCTCGAATGTCTCAAATGTAGCAAAAGGAGGAAGGTCAACGAAAAAAAATCCTATGTGCAAAAGGCTACTTCACCTTACTGAGTTTTGTCCAAGTATCCCACTATAATAACGCGCTAAGAGTGTTCACGTTTTTTTTTGTGTGTCTGTCAGTGTGAATGCCTGTCTGTCACGAAATTCATAGCGCGAGTTCCAGCCAATCTCCTGGGCTCAAATTTTGCACAGCGCATGCTACCCGCATGACAGTCCAACATGCAAAAGCACGAGCAGATTCGTCGCGTGGATCCCTCAGAAACTGTGCGTAAAACGGATCCACTTTGCATTTGGGCCGCAAAATTGGGTCCGTAATTTCACTTTTTGTAGAGTCGTGGATGTTTATGCCAAGTAAATGTGCGAGCCATGAACTTAGACCCAAAAAGTGTGATCAAAAGTCCATTACTTCACAAATAAGGCGCCAAAAGGTATTGGTTGCGTAAATGGTCAATTTGCCAAGGTTTCACCAGAGCATTTGCCGAGATTTTTGCACAAAGATGTAGCTCACAGTGACTGCTGTTCTTGTTGCAAGTGTCGAGACCATGGGAAAATCAAAAACCTATAAAAATTTGCATTTGCTTTCCTGCAAAAAGTCTCATCCACGCGAAATCACCGATTTCACATAAAAAAGCTTTCGGAATGAGTAGTTGTTTACATTTTGTTCGTGATAGTCGCAATCGCTCGGTGAGTACCAATGCCATCATTATGCGAGAATGAGTAGGGCCTAGATAGTAGAGCCAGTGCGAGCCTCTGCGAAGCAGAGGTTACGCACTGGTCTGTCTATAAACTTTCAAATGCGCCTTAACGGATAGCATCAAATATTTCAAGTTAACATTCCAAAAGCGATTATAAGTAACCAGTGCGTCACCTCTGCTTCGCAGAGGCTCGCACTGGTTTACTTCATATGCCTTACTCATTCTCGACTAAAGGTGGCAATGAAACTCACCGCGCAGTGTCGATTATCGCGAGTAAAATATAAACAACTACTCATTTAAAATGCTTTTTCATGTGATCGGTGATTTCGCCTGGATGAAACTTTTCGCAGATTAACAAATACAAATTTGAATAGGTTTTTGGACTCTTTCTGGCTTTTTAGCTACCATAAGGACAGTAGGCAACGTGAGCTACATCTCTGTGCAAAATTTTTCTGGAATGCTCAGGTAAAACCATGGCAAATTAATCATTTACGCAACCATTTCTTTTTGGCGTCGTTCTCCTAAAGTAGTGAACTTTTGTCCACTTTTTGGACTTAAGTCCATGGCTTGCACATCAGCATGCCAAACAATCACCGACTTTGCAAAAAGTGGTGATACGGAACCAATTTTGCTGGCCAGAACCCAAGTGGTTCCGTTTGACGCACAGTTTCTGAAAGATCCAACCAACAAAAACACTCGTGCTTTTGCACGGTAGGCTCTTATGTTGGTCGCATGCGATGTGCAAAATTTGGGCTCAGGACGTTGGCTGGAATTCGCTCTACGAATTTCGTTACAGACAGACACACAGACATACACACATACACACACAAAAACACGTAAACAACCCTAGCCCGTTATTATAAGTTATGATAGTATCTACTCTTTGTGGTGGTTTGATCACTCCATGACTCAAATCATAGTAAAGCGTTAAACTCCTTACAGGATGTGGAAAGTAGAAGCGAGAGAAAGACTAAGAAACTGCTCCACCCTTTGGTGTTCACAATAATCATTTGTGCGCTGATACCTTTAGCCATCTTCGTATTTGGTGCTAGTGAGTCTTAAATATTCTTTTTCGGTCGAAATGAACATGCAGAGAAATAGAGCAGAAGCAAATGTTAATTTCCAAATGAATTGAGAGGCAGTTGTAATATGCGCTCTGTCACGTAGCGCAGTATGTTTCACGAGAATGTGCTGCGAAGGTCATAAATGATTCGCAGAAGTATGAAGAATTTAAACTTGTTTTGAATTCTATAGGAAAGCGTGAATATCTGTTCACTGGTTGCTCGGAAGTTCGAAGTACGGTTAAGCAGGCTTCTAGAAAGTTGTTGGACCTTCAGGAAAACTAGGTATGGGTGCTGTGACGCAATCAACGTGTATACGTAGTTTGGTTGAAGCTGGTTTTTTCTAAACGATAGTCGATTGGAATTAGTGCATTTCATTGATAGGAAAATCAGATATCAAGGACATTGAAGAATCTGCCAAAATTTTTCTTCAAATTTGATTCAAACTGAAGTGTCATTTGACTTACGACATTTTTACGAAGCCCCCTTCGTGCTTCAGTCTATCTACACATTTCAAGGAGTGACTAAAGACCATACAAATTTAAGGGAGCTACGAATTTTAATTCACTAATCGCAGAGGCGCCGGATGTGACACCTAATACGCATTACTCATTAGATTTTCCCAGCGTTCTCAAAGCGTATACGGAGATTGCCTATGTCAAACAAATTCCCCAATTTCAAAATTTTTGTATGACGATTTCTTGCCTGCGGAAGCGTCAACCCTCTTGTCTTTCAATAAGGGAAATCAAACTGATATTTAACAGCTCGGCTTTCTAGAAAGTGACGTACATATATTTTATATCAGCTTGAAACGCAATTCACAAACACTTGTAAGTCCCATACTTTCCTTTCTCAACCAATCCCATCCCATCCTACAGGATGGGTTGAGGAAGAATGGAAGTTTAAGACTAGTCAATTCCACGTTCAACCCTTTCAACATCCGCAACACTGGCAAACTCTGACCTATTCCTACAAATAGCCTACCGAGGTGGACTGTTGGAACTGAGTGTTTTTTTCGGCATTAAATTGTCTTTTTTTCATTGGTAGAAAAAAGACCTTTTTTCGCAAATTGATGAAGGTACAATTGGGACAAATTTCTGAGAATATCAACTTGCAACTCTAGTCTTTATAAAACTCATCCCATTCCAATAACATAGACCTGCCATGTAAAGGTGCCTATGGAATGGTCAAAGGTGAAACCTTCCTGCATAACCCGTGTCCACTAGAACATGAAAAATCATAAAAGACAATTACAAAATAAGGATTTTACTGGGATATCAGATCGCAGTGGTGAACAAAAATGATATGCACATCTTTGGGGGCATCTAGATGAGCTGATTCCAGTTCTACCTTTCAGCTGCTAGCCCTTCCCTAGAAGAAACTTTGGTTGATTAAAGATGTAAAGTTAATGGAGTTTTGATGCGTAAGCTAGTTCTCAAGTGTAATATGCCTTGAGAACCAGCTTGGGAGTGATTATGGCATGGTTTTAAGTGCACTGTCTACAAGGAATGCATATATACACCGAACACGTAAATAAGTATTTTTGAACATGTATTTTTTTGAAGATGTGGCACAGAATGTTTGCCAAATTTAAACACTCAAACGCTTAACTTCTTTTAGAAAGAGCGCAGGCACGGGAATTGGATTTGGAATCAGCTCATCAAGACGCACTCAATGACATGTATATTATTTCGGTTCGTCCGTGTGATTTGATATCCTCCTTTGTTAGGCTAGTACTAAGGAGAATAGTGCTAGCGCAACCTAAGCGGGCGAGCATGAATATTTAAAGGCAGCGGTTTGACAGAATGACAAATTTGGAATCTTCATCGTTCTCAGTTCCCCTGGATGAGCTAAGTCCAAGATTGTGCTTTGCAGCTTCAAAAGATGTCAATTTTCCCGATTTTCCAGAAGTGAAAAGTGCTATTTGTGCGGGCGGCGTATGTCTGCCCTCGAGCGCGATTGGCTCATGGGTACGGTAGGTACGGTGTCTCTACCACAAGCCAATCGCGCTCTAGAGAGCAGGATACACGGTCCGCCAAATAGCACTTTTCACGTCTAGAAAAGCGAATTATTGATATCTCTTGAAGCTGCAAAGCACAGTCTTGGACTTAGTTTGTCTAGGGGAGCTCCTCCAGGGGAACCTAGAACGATGAATATCCCACAGTTGTCAGTCTGCCGAGCTGCTGCCTTTAAGAAAAGAAGAAATGCATCTAATTTTAATGCGGAAAAATGCAGGATGCAGAAACGCAATATAGCTTGCTTACGATGAATCGTAATAGTTTTGAGTGAAATAAGCAAACAACATAAGCATGACACTGCAGATTGAGGGAAATCAACGTAAGGGCGTTTGCATTGGGGGTGGATTGGAACGCGGTACAGTCATAACAGATTTTCCTGAACTTTAAAGAAGAAAGGCAACTGTACGAGCTGGTCTTATTGCTGAAAAAAAAAAGATTTGAACCGAAACTAATAAAAAAGCTCATGTAAAAGCGCAGATGTATGCTCCAGGACGGGTGCGGGAACTTACCTACCCGAAAGACTTGCAGCAGCGTACCTTAGGTATTGTGAGCAGTCAGATACGCAATTAGCATAGTGTACAGAGCCTAGTCTGTGTGTATTGTAAGCCCCGCCCCCATCCATCGACTCTTTCGCGATGCATCCATCAATCATGAAACCGGGAATTCAACAGAATCACAAAATTGATGTTCAGCAACAATATCTGCTCAAACTCGACGAAAATATAGATTAAGGGGTTTTTTGAGGCGCTCTCTTCAAATATGCTATTGGCTTTCTGCTGCCTTTTCTTACAGGAGCCGAAATTTTGCTTTGGTGAATGGACTTTTAGCTTAAGAAATCTCGACAAAAAATAAAGCAATAGCCTTAGGACGCATGTAAAACTGCTTTTTCACTTTTTCTCTCGGTACATAGTTCTGACAAGGGAACGATCCCAACTTAAGGTAACGAATTGGAATGAACCGCATATCATTAGATGCGTCTTGATGAGCTGATTGCAAAACTACCTTCCATATCTACGACAACGTTATCTGGAAGAAGTTATGAAAGGTTAAAAACGTGAAGTAACGGGGCTTTTGCTGCACAATTCGCTTCAAAATCCGACTTGGGAGTGTATGACTAGCATGATATTGAGTGTACTAATTTCAAGGAATGCTCATACTCTAAAGAAACACAAATAAGTGTTTTTGAACAACTAATTTTCGAGGTATTGCCATGTATATTTGCCAAATTTGGACTTTTCATTGCTCGTAACTTTTACCAAAGTACTTTAGTTGCTTTTTAGCTGTTCAAAAACATTTATTTGCGTTCCTTTTGAATGTGAGCATTCCTTGGAATCAGTATACTCAATATCATGCTAGTCATACACTTCCAAGTTGGATTTTAAAGCAAATTATGCATCAAAACTCCCCGTTACTTCACATTTTCAACCTTTCATAACTTCTTCCAGATAACGTTGTCGCAGATATGGAAGGTAGATTTGCAGTCAGCTCATCAAGCGGTTTATTCCAATTCGCCACCTTAAGTTGGGATCGTTCCCTTGTGAGAGAAAAAGTGAAAAAGCAGTTTTCTAGTGAGAACAGCATGCCCTGAGGATTTGACCTTAATGATAAAAGACTATGAAGGTGAGCTAGTCTATCAAACGATCACTGTGTACAGGGCGCTGCACATGTTTTTGTGATTTAAATATTTTACCTATATAATTGATATATCTTTATAAATGTCTTGGCTCCATGCCAAAAAGGTGCTATATGTGTTCGGGGCTTAGCTTAGCGCTGTATCCTAAGGAGCATCTGGAATCAGCGAGCTCGCTATGCCTAATTATACCCCGCAGATAGACACCCATGAGGTGCGAGAATATCTCGGGTAGGTAAGTTCCGTTCCCCCTCCAGGACCTTCTGGTGGCGTCCTTCATATCGACTATTTTGAGTAAAACTACTCCATTACGTAAGTTTCCGAAGCTTTTGACGTAACCATTCTCAGACAAATCACCGGAACTTCCGCAGGACAAGCCAAATTTGCAAAAGTTCCGCAGGATTTTGTTCACTATTGCAAAAATGAAAACGTTGAAAATCGGAACTTCCGCAGAACATTTTTCAAAATCCTGTGGAAATTCCGAAAAATGCCAAAGGTTCCGCAGCACTTTGGTCTGCCAGAACTTCCGCAAGACTTTAAATGTGATGTCTCGTGAGGTTGCCTCGCGAACAACTAGAGTGCATTATCAAACATGTCAGCCGTAGCGTAGAGAATAGTAGGTGGGTCTCACAGTCAATAGAGTGAGGTTCAACTCTCGCTTCATTCTCTTTTGCTGTTGTGGTTGGCATTCTTCGGAACTTCCGCGGAACCTCATTTTGAAACTTCCGCATCACGTTTACGGAACTTCCGCAGGTGACTCGGCGGAACTTCTGCAAGCGCTCTGCGGAAGTTCCGGTCATTTGTCTGAGTTGTTGCGTATAGTCATATAGTCAATATGCATCTAGCGCGTAGAGCCATGGCACCCAGATATTTTCAAGGTCCAGTGCACGCGCAGAAGTAAAACTACCCATCTCTGCATACCTAAGTGCTTAAGTTATTTAACCATGACATCACAGCACATAAGGAACCGGTAGTGTAGTATTAGACAGATGCCGCAACCGGTACTGTAGTATTAGACAGATGCCGCTACAACGAACACGGGAAGAGAGCCCGTCCCTTGTTAGCGAGGAGCGACTATAAGTTAATCTCAGATTATGGGATTCTTGAGGGGTCACTCAACAATTCCAACGTGCGAAAAACCAATGTTTTGCAGTACTGAATCGAGCTGAAAGCTACGCTAAAGAAGATTTGACAACTGTTGTGGAACAAGGTTGTTTTTAAGCAATGTCGACCAACTATGGAAAACATTTCTCAGTTTGGAGTAAATGTTGTCTTGTTCCAGGTGAAAGGTTGAAAAGATCATTTGACCTCGAAGCCATTCAGAAACTCCAACTACCTATTTATATCTATAAGTTCCACGATAGCAACCTCCTTTATTTGGAAGAAAGTGAGATGAAATCTTTGTCGCTGGACACTATGAAGACCCAGACACTGGGTACTGTGAAGACCGATGAGATTCAGGAAGCACTAGTAAGATTTTTTACATCAATATGGACAACGTGATATTACTGTAATAGAATGGAAAAAATTGCGCAATGAAAGACTTGTTTATGTGCATTTTTTTCCTTTAACAACATCAGCAGTGACATTTAAATGGTAGGTCTTAATCTGAAAGTGAATAGGATTAAGAGAGCACGCCTTTCCTTTTCACATTGTTGAATAAATAAGATCACAGCCCGTTAAAGTCTTGGGATGCTTGTCTGTTTACAAAGTGCTCACCGTCAGCTTCGCAAATCTCTTAGCGGGGTAAGAAACTCGGGAAGTATGTCCTTTCCGAGTTTTTCGCGCGCAGAATGCCCATACTCAGGGCCCGGCATTCGTTGGCTTGGAACATTTGTGGAAGCGAAGACCCCCATGACTTCGCGGAAATTCACGAAACCCCTTTCGACTAGAAATTAGTGGGAAATCCCCTATTCAATCAACATAACAATAAAAAGCGAAAAAAGCGCATTTTGAAATCTAATTTAACAAAAAAGCAAGAAAAAATCATTCTGAGTTAATTAAAGGCTCCGCCGAGTATGGTACCTTTTTAATGAAACAAATGAGAACTTAGAATATAATTGCCAAGATACAAAATTTTTACGACAAATTTTTTGATCTGTTTTTACACTATCCGGTTTCGGGACTAAGAACTATAGCGGTAGTGCAGCTTCTTTGGTGTCCCTCATCAGTAGTTCCCAAAGAATCTTCAAAATTCAAATAGTCAGATTTTTTGGACTGCTAGCTAAGTGGGTACTTAATTTTAGTAGCTTTTATTTTGTAGGTATTCTACCTTATCTACTCATTCTCATTTCCACTTTTGAAAGCAAAAGACCAAACTTCAACTAGCATTTTCTAGCCTCTTCGCAAAAGCCAAAAATTTCTAAATTCTAAACTTCGAAACATTTTCCCACGAAGAAATCTGTAGAAGTAAACTCGCCATCATTGCACCGGAAAATTGTCGTACAGAAATTAGATGGGAACTAAGTTTTGTAAGTTCTTTTATAACTTTACCCTCTTCTGGTGGCGCACTCAGACTTTGACAATATGACATTGTAATTTCTCCCCATATATCAAATACCTACCGTATCCCTCACTACAGAGTCAGAATCTGGCAGAACTGCACCTGCATTTGTAGCTTACGTCACAGTTTGCATGACGGTAAGGTTTGATTGCGTCATAATGAAAAAGAGGGAGGTTACGAAAAAAGTTATAAAACTTAGTCTCCCACCAGTGGCGTACCGAGGGGAGGGGGGGGGGCGCCTCCCCCCCGAGAATGGGTCGCGAAATTTTTGAAAGATACTTGCATTGGTTATAAAAATGTGCTAAAGACTTATTCATGCTTGTAAGTAATTAAAATAATTTTTAAAATTTTTTAAAAATTTATTTTAGCCTTATAAAAAAATTTTCCGGGGGCGTGGTTGAAATCAAGAAATGCATTTTGCCAGGGTCGTCTATGAACGCTGATTCTAATTTTACTTTTCCTATTTACAAACAATTTTTCTGGAAAAGTTCATAAACGCTTAAAAATGATGTTTTCCATGTATTAGTAACACATTTTCAACAGAAAGAAACATGAAAACACCCATTCATCTTTCTATACTCCTTCGTTGTTGTTAATTTGCTTTGCCCAATACCATAAAAATTGAGTCAGAAATTCGTTTCGCAAATGGATATCGCTTTCTAATTATGAGTGCGCCTTCGTATCCTCCCTTATCAGTGGGTTAAATTTTGAAGAAAATGTCCACAAAAAATGTTCAGTAGTCTCTGAGACAAAAAAAACCTTTTCCGTTAATGCTAAAATTAAACAAAAAGCTACGCTGTACTGCCAACAATTTCTTGACTTTTTACTACGCTCGCAGATTCTATTAAGATTTAAGACCAAAGTCAAGTTTCACGAAACTTACATCACTTATGGGCAAACCTAGTAATACATATGCTCGGTTTTTAAAGTATGAAAAACATCTATAGAAAAAGATTGAACCATGTTTGGAAGATTGATTACAAGTATGCTAGTAGCAACACTTTGTTGAAGTGAATATCTTACAGTCGGAATATTACCGAGGCGAACCATCCCACAATCTGCAGTATTTTGTGTACAGAAAGCCACTTAACAACGAGGTAATCTTCAAGTACAACGAACGCAGACCAAGTTGTTGTAAATTAAGGTTGATTCCAAATTCAACAAGTCATTCTCAATGCTGATATATGACACAAAGAACTCGTAAGTCTCAATGAATTTTTGAGGAAATTTCGAAGCCGAGTCTTACTGAGGCTCAAATACCCTAGGATCCCTCATGTTGAGGCCTTTTTGAAGCTTATTTGATTCTGAATGACATTCAATTTCAAAACTAGAGCTTATTTGAAGGCAGCGCCCAGGCAAGTCTGGACACATGGGGACCTCACGTGGATAGTAATTTTGGGGCCCTAACTAAGCCACTGCCCAACCCTTAGGTAGGGCTCTAACGGATGAGATAACATTTTCGAAACTCCCCAGGATATTTCGCATGGATTCATGGCGCAGCGCGTGGGTCCTTGCGCGAAACTGCCATGAATCCATGCGAATACGATCCTGAGACCACTTTGAAGGCGTATATCTCGGTCGTTAGTGAGTCACCCGCGCTGCCGTTTGGCCGGTGCCGCCTTAGTTAGGGCCCCAAAATTACCTTCCACGTAAAATTCTCATAGGTCTAGATTTGCCTGGAGCTGCCTTCAAGTACTCATCTATCATGATAGATTTTGCAAAAAGCCATAAAATTGCACCTTACAGTAAGTTTCAACTCAGTTTGAGCAGGGACTGGATCATAGTTGCGATAGGGGGAGTGATGGATCTTACCCCCTTCACTTTGAGGCCAAACTCCCGATGACCCCCTTCACCTGGGCTGAGATTGGTATTGCACTCTGAGAATATGATAAAAATCGTTATTGAAAGGTTTTGCAGGCTAAGTAACTCAAATAACAAGTACACTCATAAATTTACTAAAGAAATGGTATTTATGTTTATTTATATTATTTATTTATCCTCGTAGCATTTTGGAGAGCAGAAAGTGAGGACACAAAATCAGTTAATTTTTGAAGCACGTAAAATCCCTTATATCCCGCGACATAGAAGACCTAGAAAAAAGTCGATGGTCTACGTCGATTCTTCATGATCTCAGCTTTCGAATGGTTTACAGCATGTTAGCGCTTCTTTGCTTCCCGGCTCTAAAAATCATTTGCTTCGGTGACCCATAAAAGCCAACACATTGTATAGGTCGTCCCGAAAGTTTTTTGCGCACGATTTTCAAAAATTCATAACTTCTGATTTTTACAACCGATTTGACAGCTTTTACTTTTCTGTGAAAGGGTAAGTCATGCTCTTTATAACGACATCTCAGCTGCTTAGTAATGGTCATCTGTTGCATAGATAAGCTCAAAACCAAAATCACTCAAAATTTGACTTTTTGTGTAGGGTCATAAAAAATCGGAGACTTGCAACAAAAATCGGGGCAGTCGGTATTGTAGGTTATTTCATTAGCTCTTTCTAACAGTGCAAAGTTTGCGCCGATTGAGCGTCTCTATGAAAAGTTACGATTTTCGAGCAAACAATAGAAAAGGGCGAATTTGATTTATTTTGGCATTTTTCAGGGAAATCATAACTTTTCATAAAAACGTTCAATCGGCACAAACTTTGCACTGTTAGAAAGAGCTGGTGAAATGACCTACAATACCGACTGTTCCGATTTTTGTTGCAAGTCTCCAATTTTTTATGACCCTACACGAAAAATTCAAATTTTGACCAATTTTATTCTATCGCTCCTATCTATGCAGTAGACGACTACTAGTAAGCAGCTAAGATGTCATTATAAAGAGCATGACTTACCCTTTCACGTAAAGGTGAAAGCAGTCAAATCGGTTGGAAAAATCAGAAGTTATGAATTTTGAAATTCATGCGCAAAAACTTTCTGGACGACCTAATAAGAGCGAGGTGGAGCAAGTTAATAGTAAAAAATGTGCTGTGGATTGACATCGTTATCTAACGGGAACGTGGGCGAACGCGTCTATTTAAGCGTGCTTATCGTTGTTATATGTCTATGTTTTTTGGTAAAAAATGCGCTTTTGATTGACAGTTATGACATCATTATTAGCACACACTCAAAAAACTACGGGAGATTGGTGAATTTGCACACCTTCACACAAAAACCCGCCCATTTATGGAATCTATACTCTGTAAACCTAGTGCTGAAGAAGGTCACTTTCGTGAAAACGCTTTAGACTCACCTTACCTAATTTGTAGAGAATGGTTGGTTTCAATGAATCAAAAACTCTAAGACATTCAGAAGAATAACATGTTTTTAAAAAACCCTCAATATTTTGGGAAGGTTGGCAGTTTGAAGAGGAAACGGCAGTCAGAATACTTTACAAAATCGCAGATGACTCGCATGTGTTCCAGTTCAACAGCGAGGCAGAAGGTGAATCTTACGCCGACGAAAATGTTGGACATCGATACAGAGTTGACAATTGAGGGAAACTCTCTGATTTCCTGCATAAGGAATCCAAGCAGATTGTCTAGTTCCAATGAGGAAATGTCTAGGAATTCCATTGCTAATCTTCAGATTGCTGAAGAATTCAAGGCTGCTAAATTCACAAACATGGAATGAACAAAAGGAAGGTGTGTTAGTACAAAGCATAGTCACTGCACTTTGATCCCCGCTGGAGTGCGAACCCAATTCTGTGCTTTATGCTTTTGGAAGTTATTCGCCTTGTGACATTATGACCTATGATATTGAAAAAAACCAACGCGCAACATAGTATCTCCTTTTTTCGGCTGTTCCGCAGATGCTGTTAAAGAAGAAGATGAGCAGCTTTCTAATCAGCTAACAGGACGTATGCCAGAGGAGGTGAAGCCAGAGTTCGACAAGGCCCAAAAAAGTATGCACTATTTCCTTCCCTTGTTGCGAAAGCATATGTGATCTGGCTCTTTTCCCATTACTTACCGCAAAAATCTGATGGACTTACTAGCAAATCTAGTTTCCATTCCGACTAGCACGGCAGAGGTGGAGAAAGAAATTTTCTATCTACTCTGTTATCAGAACACAACGCAGAAGTCGTACAACGATAGAGCATCTAGGCAAATACTTAAGATTTGTCAACTTTTTACTAAACATATTGTTATCTAACTTCATTTGAAGGATTGGTATGAGAGGTCCAGACAGGCTGTTACCGTATGACTTTTTAAAATATCATAAAAGATGGTAAGAAGAGACTGGTCACCTACCTGCTGTTGATGGTGCTACCAGAGGGCCAGGAAAAAAATCACAAAAGCGCTTAGAAGAAGAAAAAAGTTTTAAATCCATTTTCGACTCAGAACACTTTTGCCCGCAATTCTACTTCTACTCCGATAACCTTTTGGAGGAAGAAGAAGATTTTTCAGGCAGCGAACTTGTTGTCTCTGACGTTAGCGATAGTGATATTGTTGATGATGATGTGCAAGAAATGAAGTTGTTCCTAACTTGTACATCTTTTGGGATAAACCTTATTGCTTTCGTTTTTTGTTGATGCAGTGAAACAGGAGCACAGATCTTTCTAATCAATTTTTTTTGGATTTTTTAATTTCTTTTGAAATTTTTGAAATTTTTTTCAATTTGTGCCTAAATAAGGTATAAATTGGAGCTCTTCATACCACGCTTTTTTACCTTTTCTCTCTTCCTCCCCCCCCCCCCCTAAACTCACATACCCCCTTCACCCTGGAAGGTCGGAAACAGCCGAGACCCCCTTCACCTGGGGAGAGCCCGGCTCCCCCTATCGCACCTATGGACTGGATTGGCTGGAATCCGCTCCGGAGTGGCGCGCGTCATTTTGCACCTACAACACATATCGTCTTAGAAATTCATGTTTGCGTTTCGACATTCTTCTCAGTTTTTGGTTGGCAAAGCGAAGCGGACGCGCTGCTCCGTGTGGAATGTGCTTCTGCCTACATCGGGTTGAAACAGACTGTAGGTGTACTCATTGAAAAAATCTGTCTACGTCACATGACGTGGCTTGTGGTCTAAAGCAAGTCTTTGCACAATATTGAAGCCAAATGACAATAAATCAACGATTTCGCAATAGTAGTTATTAAGAAAACTACACAAAGTCGGAGTCAATAAAACAGGACAAGAATGTCAAAAACTCTTTTTGTGGAGTTCCACTGGAGATGACTACGTTTGTTCTTTTTCTACATAGACATGTTTTGATAATTCAGTACGATCTCGTGCTAGGTATTTTGGCAAGATGACCATTTATACTATTCGGAATCACCAACATCGGATAAGGTCGTACGAATCACTGAAGATACTCCGAGCTGGGTGCATGGAATACTGGATTGGCTGTACATGGAAGAAATTTATGATCGAAATGATGAGGTAAATTCAAAGTTGGAAAAAAAACTTTTACAATATTAGATTAATGGGAGAGAAACTGTGTTCCATTAAAGCTGTAACCAATATGAACAGAGTAAAAATTCTACTACTACGACTCTGAATATAACTCTTGAAATTATGCAAAGACCATCGCAATCTTTTTAAAATTCCGAAGTCTTTCAATCAACCAGCACCTGAACACTCGCACGATATTCTATGATCAAGTTGTCGCATGATATTGAAAGCGTGTTAAAAGAAATATTTTAGGCAGTGTACTGGTCTCTGAAAGGAGACAACATAGCATTCCTCAGTTACAAACAAAATCCGCGCGCAAAAGGAGTGTTTATGATAAGGTCAGTTTCATTTCAGTAACTATCAACAGTCAGTTGCACATATCTACAGCTATGCTAAAGGCGTCAAATACCCAAAAGTTGTAGAATTGAAGTATCCTAAAACTTATGAAGAAGTACTGCCCAGATATGTCGTTACTGTTTGGAATAAAAGAAGTAGGGAACTGAAACAGATAGACCCTCCGTTGAGAAAAAGAGTGTAAATTATATTTTGACGATAAACTTCCGTTTTTGTCCATTTGTCTTCAGTGAGTATCATTATATCTTTCGATCAAAATGGATAATCATGGAAGAGAAAGAATACCTCGTTGTGACCTATGCTAACAGACTTCAAACTGCTATTTCGATCATAATCTGTGATGTTGAAGCGGGAATTTGCAAACTGGTGAGACAGTTGGTGAAGCAAAGCTAGTCAAAGAGAATAGATGATTCACGGAAAAATGTGAAATTAGCGCTAATTTAGGTCTACGAATATAAGTACCCAAACAAAACATACGCCGAACCCAGTGATTTTGACAGCATTCACAGCAACGATTCACTGTACATTCTGTTACCGCACCCTATGAGCGACGGAAACAGCTATCAACATATAGCAAAACTAAAAATTAAGGTAAGAACTTTTTTGCGGTAATCTTTCTTCTGCTCATCGGACTTTCATCTACATTCGACATGGTCTAATGGATACGAACGTTGGACATTGTCATGTTTTTACGGTGGAATCAACTTGCGCTCAAAAAATGACAGAGGAAGTTGAAAAATGTGTGCAAAGCCTTTCGAGAGCATCATAGGTCTAACACTTTCTCAAACAGCGCTGTCTGTTTCGGAATAATTAGCCTTTCATCTAGAGCTATGTATATGTTGACTTCAAATTGATTTTCGTGCTTCTCGATTTGCGTAATGATTTTTTTGTGTAAACATTTATTTCAGGGTTCATCTGATGTACAGTGGGCTGAGGTGAATTTCCTTTCGCTAGGAAATTTCGACGTCGACAAGCTAGTGGCATACGATAAAGCAACAGACACTGTGTGAGTTGTAGAAATATGCCGACCCTCACTGTTGGAGAGCATCCCTCATGGTTTACCGGTTTAGTGAAAATCTGGATAACCTGACAAAATCTCTTTTATTAACACGTTGACGACAGATAAGGGTGCGCGGCAGGCAGTCTGTCCCTGTGGACGACGCCGCGCAATGGTGTGCGGCGGCATTAATTTCCATACTATTTGTCCAATCCTATCAATTTTTGTTTTTATAATCAACTAGGCTCACATGTACTTCATACTAGCCCCGCCCCTTTTGGCAAACTCCGCCCGCTCCTATGCCTCTCACAAGAACCCTTTTCGTTTATAAAAAGCATGGATGAGGCCGTAGATGAACGCAAAGACCTCAAGCAACTTGTAGCCAGGCCCCGCCCACCAACAGGCAAGCTCCGCCCCTAAGTGGCAAGCTCCGCCCGGTGACAGAATTCGCATGATTTCTTAAAACTTGGGCAATTTCCGACATTTTTGGCCAATTTGGCGGAGCTTGCCACATGGAAGCGGGGCTTGCACATTTCATGTTTCGTGCGTGGATGCATGCATACATGGGCCAAGTGTAGGGATGTAAGAAAACGTTCCGTTCACAGGGACAGACCTCAGAAAAATGGCTTGTCGTTAACGTGTTAAGAATTCCGTTATTCAAAGGTTCAGGGTCGATAACGCAAATTAGAACATAGGCCGTCCGCCTTCTGCTTGGAGAGCAACGCGGTTGCGTTTACTGAAGGCAGTTCATGACTGGAAGAGGGGTAGAGAAAACAAGCGGTGAGAGCGCGCGGGGAAAGGAGAGTGACGCGCGATACACATTCTGCGCACTCTCAGCGCCCCGCGGGGACGGCCTATAGCTGTCACGACGGGGCGCATATGTCGGTTTGAGCTGACTCACTGCTGCCGCACGTCGTTGAATCTCTACTTTATCTAGGGCCAAGGTCAAGCGTGTTGACATAATCAGGGACCGCTTTTCACGACTTCGCCCCTAAAGGTAATTAACCGGACGCTTATCCTCCCAGCTTCCCCCCCCCCCTCACATTCAAGCTTTTGCAGAAGCCTGCATAAACGAATGCAATGCTTAAATACGAATGCAATACATAATGCATAAATCACCATATCTTAATAGGAAATCATACATTAGAGGAAGGCAAATATTATCATTGGGGAGGGGGGTGGGTAGTGCAAGTGATGTCTGATCGCTAAAAAACTCCCAAAATAAATCTGCTTAGATTGACTAAGTAGGAAAAGTCTACAAAGTTTTTAACTGTACTATATGTCGCGATAGATAGTCTTGATAAACGATAACACGAGGAATTTTAAGTCCGATACCGACGTTTAAATCGTATCCTGCCTGGACGCTGAATTATAAAACAAGAACTGAGTAGAATAGCTCTGCAATTGAAAATCTCATAAAATCTTACCTCATACTTTCTTCACAGATTTTTCTGCAAACAAAATTATACTAGCACCTTCTAGAATGATGTCAAAAAGTTCATAGGTATGGTATTGAATTCGTAATTAAAATCTTAGAGCTGAAAGGGCTGCAATGGACAGATTATGTAGCAGTGTGCTCATACAAAAGAAGAAAAATGTTACAGCTGTTAGAGAGCAGTGAGCACGAAAAAGCTCAGACGCGTCTTCAACAAATTTAAATGCGATCCTAAAAAACCATAAACTGGGATTTTTATGCTTGAAATTTTGTAACTCACAAGAGACACAACAAAACAACATTCTTAGGATACAAACTAAAAGGATCGCGCCGTAACACAGCAGAGCTGCAGCGAACAAGTCCATAGCTCCGAAGAAATTCAGAAGCGACCCAAATATGATGTCCCCTCCCTTTTCATTTCTCGCTGCCATGCATAAAATTATAAGAGACTCTGCAGGCTGTACAATAAGAACAGATTTTGGACTATCTAGTAGAGCATCTTTGAAGTACAGCTAGATCCTATGGGCCATATGAAGAATGTTATAAAAGGATTTACAAATTATTGAGTGTTAGAAAACCATTTTTTTTGAGTGTGTGAAACTCCAGAGAGTCGAAAGCAGGACTTCTGAACCGATCGATACATTCAACATCTTTATCACATGTGCCTTTAAATTTGTTGTGAACTCTTAAGTTTTTCTATTTAGGGTGCCAGAAAAAAACTAAGTAATATTTTTTGAAAGGGCTGCATTCGAGCGAGTCTCTGCATTTGCAATTTTTTTTCAAAAAATGTTGCTCACTTCTTCACATACTACATTAATACACAACAATCAAAAATCTTTATAAAGGACTTGTAATGAAGCCTAATTTTCTTCTAAGCTCATGGTTTTGCATCCAAACTCTCCCTTCTAGAATCCCTAACCACCAAGGTGCACACTCCGTTGAGACATTTGCATCACACGCTTTACCTTGACTTAAGCAGAGTGTGGTTCAGAATAGTGCGTAATTCACAAGTCGCAAATAAGGACAAAAGCAAGGGTATATTCTTATTGAATCGGTGAATGGAAGTGGTGGGAGGAAGTAAAAGCTCCAACAACTTTGGGGCATTCCGAATGTGTAAACTTACGAGGCAGTACCCCAACTTCAAAAGTGACAGCTACTGAGTAAAGGAGTCTTGCACACGATATCAACACATTCGAGACATTCTGACAGAGTTGGGAGTAGCGTGTTGTATTATAATAAGCATAAGCTGAAGCGTACGTTAGTAATTGATTTAGTACCTACCTACACCCTCTGCCCCCCCCCCCCCCTCCCCTTCTAACCTGAGAACTCCACTGGTATCATCTTATCAGTAGCAGGATGCACGAGAGCAGTTTTTTTCTCAAGCGGCTATCTTAATCGACGACAACATATAAAGTTATCACACATGCGGTTCCCTTGCTTTTTTGAGCTAATCTAAACACTCATTCATATCTGAAAATAACACTTCGCCAACTTCTTAACAAACTTCACATTTAGCTATTTCAAGGCAATGGCCCCAAATCCTAGAAATTTGCATATGTACTCTACGAAAGGCACACCGGTAATGCTATTCAATGCATTCTTCATTTTCATGATTTGTGAACGTTTCAGAGCGGTAGTGAAGTCTGGAAGTGTGCAACATGCCGATTTCCCAATTGCACTTATCAAAGTGTCTTACTTGATTCAAACTTCACATATGCTACAGTAGCATGCAAGGTTGCAAAAAAAATCGCAAAAGCCAGCTATGTTTATGTAACCTCGTACAGGGACCTGCTCCTCAACATTATTATTCTGGCGTGATTGAGCAGGGAAAAGTCGAAAAATGTAAGTAAAAGGGCCGCGGCGTTTTGTGCCTTTCGTAGTAAGGCATTTAGGGAATAAAATGTTCAATACAATGACGTTTCAAAAAAGCTTGGAGGAAGTATCATTGCCACAAGTATTGACTGAAACAGTTGCCTTGGGGAATGGTTACGGTTAGTTGACAAAATTTTTCTGTCTTGCCATATTTTTAATTTAATTAATTTAATTTTAATTTAATTTTAATTTCATATTTTTAATTTTATAATTAACGCCTACACACATTATTCCAAAGGATGGCGAAAACGTAGCCTACAGAATTCATTTGGTGCCCGCATGTGTTACATACTAAATAAACTTCCTATAGAACTGATAACATTGGATCCACATAAATTAAGGAAATTCCTAATCGAACATAATTACCTTGACAAATTTAGCTCAGATTGTATTTAATTTCTCTGTTGAATTTTCTGTCTTCTTATGACTACCTTCCCTTACTGCTGTATTCTTCAAAACATGTACTGGGAGACGAAATGCAAGTGTTAATTCTTCATGTACATCTACTTTCATATCGTATCCTTTTTCCTGTACTCGTCGATCCTTACTGCTCTCAAATACACAGTTCAAGAAAATCTCCCACTTACCGGTAACAACGAAACTGTTACTTACCCACGATTGTATTCAAGAACCCTGCTAGGGTGCTCTGTATAATTCATCCGTATAACACAACGTACATTATTGGAAGCTTTGGGCTCGCACATCAATCAACATTTCGTTACTCAAATACGGAGTTAGTGAAGGAATCAATGGACACGTGTATGTATGTATGTATGTATGTATGTATGTATGTATGCATATGGATGGATGGATCGATCTGGACAATTTGATGGATGGATAAATGGATGGACTGGTGCACCATGTACCGAAAATGACCTGCCACAAGTAGTACTTCATAACACTTCGTATTTTGAGCGCAATATATACTACTTTTGCTGGTCGGTGTGCATATGTTCAAAACTCCTGATAATGTATAAGAAATCTACTCATACTTTTTAAGTCCTGATTCTCAACGCCATCGCCTCTACATTATTTACCTACATCATCTTCGAACACATTCGGTCCCAGAAGTCACATTTTCTACAACGTTGGCCTTTATCGGCAGCCTATGAGCTTTACCATTTTCCCGAAATCATATAAGAACTCTACTAGATTTGTCAGTTGGATACGACTCGAAAGTGAGAGAAAATTTGAGGTCATTCTTGCCTTTTTCTCCCACCCGTTCCATATTTAGTCGTCTGTTTGTATTTCAATTTTGAGGTAGTGCATCGTTTACGATGTATTTGATAAATAAATAAATATTTTTAGTGTTATTGGTGCTATAAATGTGTTATCACTGCTATGTTATATTGCTGTGTTCTTCGATCAATAATTCGTCCTGCAGTCTGCCACGGTTTGATTGGAGTGCAGAACTTATTTAGCTACTTATTGTAATATATGTAGTAATGGGTTCAAATAGCATAAGACGGCGCGGCTTATTAACTCGTCAATCAACGCTGAGACGCTGGTAACACATACCAGTGACGGCTTTCCAACCCAAGTATATTCATCTCTCACTGTGTCGCTAAGACCTAATACTGCAGCCCGTTTGAAGCTTTAGGCAGCCTGGCCTTGCTCAAAGGCAGTACCTCATCAAAATAAATAGATGTAGTGCTCTCCACATATGTTAAAATTCTTCAATAAGCGATCGCCCCAAAATTGTCTTCATCGGGGCCCTTCTATGCGGAAAAATTTGTCTTCAAAAATAGCCCGCAAAGCCGGATTTGGCCCCATTCGGCCGACTCTTCCGGTTTCCCCCTCACGCGTTTCAAAATGCCCCTCTCCTTGGCTTCCACCTCCATAGTGTTGCTGCCACTGTGGCGAAGGTTAGGCTGAGAAGGTACAACACATTCGGGTTGCTTCCACAGGGCTTTCAAAAAAACGGGGTTCTCGTACATTGTATGCGATTTTGGACCCACATTGAGTTAGACAGGGACGAGAAGATTCGCAATACGCAAAAGTTTCACAACCAAATTTTGGTGAGACATGCCTTTGAAGGCAGCGTGCCGGCAAAATTCCGCCGTCCAGTTTTTCACCTATTCAGAACCTTCTCGCCGTGAGGCCCATATCTTGGCTTCTTAGCGCTTAAGAATGGGTAAATGAGTCTTTTTCGAAGTTCCAGGTCCGCATTAAGTGTATATAGGCCTGGAGTCTTCTGCCTTTCTCGTTCCAGGCATTGCCCACTTACGCGTATTCTCCACTAAAGGCGGGCCTGGAAAGCTTCGGAAGAAGCTCGTTTTGGCCATTTGCTGAGAAGCCCAGATATGGATTCCTCATGGCGAACGGCTCCGAAAAGTGGAAAATTAGAAAACGATATTCGCCGAGACACAGCCTTTGAACTTAAGCTGCTGAAGTTCTCCAAATCCAACATCTTGCTGGACTGCGCAGTACGGGAATAAAAAGAATTTCCCTTTGTGACCAACGTACTACCTTGAGAGCGGGACCACACATTCAAGGACATAAAGTGGATACCTTGCATAGCGGAACGCTCGCAAACAAAAACCGCCAATGAGATAGGCAGAGGTGAAATGATGTGCGAAACGGATGGACCAACTGGAAAGTCATTTGAATAAGACTTCTGCATTTGGCTCCAAGGAGTGAAGCACCATTGATGGAGAGGATTAGTTATGCAAACAATGGACAGAAGCGAGTCTCTGTAAGAGTTAAATGTTCTTTCTTCTCTAAACCTGGACATTCCGAATGATGTTAGTATGATGTTGTCGTCATATGATATTATGCCAGTGCCAGGTTTGTACGGTGGAATTCTTTATTAGCCTTACGTTTCGACAAAATCGTCTTCGTTGGAGGCCTGAAAGTAGATTGCAGTGATATCTGTGGGACCAGACCGCCAAATGCCTCCCCTCACTGCCGAGTCTAGACTACGCTCCGCATTCAAAGTACAGGGGCATGTCGATGAGAAGACAAACCTTTACCCACCGTGGTGTTAGTGAGAGTCAGTAGAGTCAGTACTTAGTCGCACCGAAGAGACAGACGACACTGAGTGCTGTCCTATGATCGACACTTATATATGTGCAGACTATCGCTCCTAGATCGCTAAGATAGGCAAGAGTTCGGCTGTTATTGATATGCATTTCTTTTGTGGTTCATATTAGGATTTCAAAGGGAAATCCACGCTGCCTTAACGGTTTTCCTCACTATTATCTCTGCCTGTATGACAAAATAGTGCATTTAACTTCAAATTCACCGCCGTTGTGCGTTTCTATTCTGTGTCTTCCCAAACGGTGACATTGCATTTGCTCGACTTTTTGCCGCTAGATGCTCCTTAAGTCTAACATTCAGCAATCTACCCGTTTCTCCGATATATGTCGCCTTGCAGTTCAAGCACTCCAATTCATACACTACTCCTGCCTTCGCGCAATCACCTACTTTTCCGTATGGGCAGACAATACATTGCTCTGATAGACATTCTGCGTCGTAGAGCCTGTTCCTTACCAACCGCTTCTTGATGTTCTCACTCGGAATGTTCACAAGCATATCATCATTTTGCAGTTGTGCTCGCCTTATACATTGTTTAACTGTTGCACTGCATTTATAGGAAATGAAAGGCATACACAAGGGCGCTTTGTTATCCTGAGCGTGGCTACTGTTAGCAAACTTGGAAGCGCAGCTTAGAAGTTGTGGCAAGTAAAAATGAATGAAATGAATGCCTAAGTTAGTAATTGAAAAATCATTTATTGAAACAAGCGCAGGACTAATGTGGATGTCCGTAGAGTAATGTAGATTTCTTAAAGGCAATGTCCAGGTGGGCATATGGGTTTTTTGCCTAGAAATTGAGGAGGAGGTTCTAGATAAGACACTGCCCAAACCGAAGCGCAAATGATTCATTCACGGCTGAGAAATCCGTCCCAAAACCAGCGGCTGTGCGTCGTGACCGTAACACTTAGGATCGGTCCCAGCGCGAACGTAGTGTTAAAGTGAGCGAAGGGGTAGAGGAACGAACACCTCAATTAGGTACGGCCTCCGCGGGCTGCTGGTCCTTTCGTCCTATTGTTTTGCATCGTGTTAGGGCAAATGGTCCGCGGAGGCGTTGCCTAATTGAGGTGTTCGTTCCTCCACCCTGAGCGAAGTCGTTCGTGGGTTACGGTCACGGCGCGGCCGCGGGGTGTGTGTGTGTGTGTGTGAATGGATTTCTCAGCCGTGAATGAATCGTTTGCGCTGCGGTTTGGGCAGTGCCTTATCTATAACCTCCTTATCAGTTTCCAGGCAAAGAAATCCATTTGCCAAGATTTGCCTGGACACTGCCTTTAACGCCAACTAAGCCCATACCCTTCAAGCAGTAAAAATGCCATAGCAGCAGAAGATTTGAGCATCAGCTTTAAGTTCAGGGGTCAGTATCAGATTGAAGCGCATGTAAAAGCCTCTTTGCCGAAAAGAATTTTTCAGCTCAAGCCTGAGAAAAGTCTTTTTAACTATGAAACTATCTTTTCTCTTTTTTGCAGAAGCATTGGTTAAAATTGTTCTACCGCCTGATCCATCACTTCGGTCAAGATCCAGATCGTTACCGGTGCTACTTTATGTGTAAGTTCGCTTGTCATAAAAGTATCAACTTAGCTTGTAAAAGTGTGATTCTACGAAATTTTACCAATTTTCATGTGCTCAAATTACATTTTACGTTTGAAAGAAAACGTAAGTATTGGCGATACGAATTTTATGTATAAAGCTGAAGCCCGAAAAATTTTTAAGAAGCACCGCCAAGAATTTTTCGGAGTGCGTGGCTGACCTCACGCATTTTCATTTGAAAAAAATTTTTTCCGCCCCCCCCCCCCTTCCCGGACGGAAATCCTGGGACCGCCACTGGTATGTATGTAAGTGACCGCCAAAAAGTTGCGGACAAGTTGCCTTCATTCGTTCATCGCTCATTTTCAGATGGAAAACAAAGATGAAAAAATTTTTGGATTGCATGTGGTGATAGAGCTCTTCAAGAGCTACAGCCTACACTCTGCGCTTTATCAAAAACTGTATCCTAAAAATTGTAAACATCTTTTTATAAAAAAGGTCCAAAAATGGCCGCGTCACAATGTCGCGGACAATAATTCTTCGAACGCGAAAGTCTTCCTTTAGGTCTTTTTTTGCAGCAAAAACAAAAGTTCTCCGAACAGGTAAACATACTATATTGTAGAACTCATCGAAGACAATAATCATAACTTACAATAAAGGGTTAAGGATGTTTACGTGACTTTGTGTGTCTGTGTGTGAGTGTGTCTGTTACGAAATTCGTGGAGCGTGTCCCAGCCAGCGTTCTAAGCCCAAATTTTGTATAGCGCATGCTACCTTCATGAAAGTCCGACATGCAAAAGCACGAGTAAATTCGTTGATCCCTCAGAAATTGCGTGCCAAACGGGTCCACCTGGCTTCTATACCGCAAAATTCGGTCCGTATCACCACTTTTTGCAAAGTCGTGGACGAGTTTGGTAGGCAACTGTGCAAGCGTTGGAGTATAGCCCGAAAAGTGGTCGAAAGTTTACTGCATAACGAAAACGGCGCCAAAAAGAATTGGTTGTGTAAATGGTCAATTTGCCAAGGTTCTAGCTAAGCGCTTGAGAAGATTTTCGCAAAGGGATGTAGCTCACGGCTACTATTACCTCTATGGCGACTACCAAGCCATGACAAATCCAAAAACCTATTCAAATTTGCGTTTGTCTTCTTGCGAAAAGTTTCATCCACGCGAAATCTCACGTGAAAAAACTTTCTAAATGAGTAGTTGTTTACATTTTATTTGTGGTAGTCGGCATAGCGCGGTGAGTTCCAGTGCCACGATTTTACGAGAATGAGTAAGACACATAGATAGTAGAGCCAGGGCGAGCCTCTGCGAAGCAGAGATGACGCACTGGTCAAGTAATGGTTCCTTCCAAAAACACCCAAGCTTGAATTTATTTTGCTTTTTCTCAAAAAAACTTTTAATTCCCTTCTTCAAGCCAAATTTCTTCACATGGAAACCTATTCAAGGCATTCCAACAAGGCTTTCGGATAAAATGGATGCCCTTTGCCATAATTCTATGCATCGGACGTGTGCTGGTAAGTTTCTTTGCTGAAATTGGCTTTGGATAGTGCGTGCACATGACCCCACCTGCACTTCACTACTGACGTGCACCATTTTGCAGGCTTGTAGCTCGACCAGCAGTCACTCTACGAGCTCGCAGGTAGGCTCATTCGAAAGAGCGTGACTTCCCCGACACGATGATATGCACAAGAGCTGGGTATGAGAAACAGCGGAGATTTGGCGGATGGGATTATAAAGCGCAGCGTGAGAGGTGATTGGAGTGGAGGCTCTTATCAACACTATCACGAACATTCCTGAAGCTTCATAACGGATCTATTACAAGAACATCGACAGTTTTCAATTTCCAGGATGGAACTTGTAGCGAAAGAAGCTCTGTTCAACATCAGCAGGAAATCCTTAGCCTACCACTGAAGCTGGGCTTTCTCACCCCATCCGCCAAATCTCCGCTGTTTCTCATACCCAGCTCTTGTGCATATCATCGTGTCGGGGAAGTCACGCTCTTTCGAATGAGTCTACTAGCAGGCTCGTAGAGTGACTGCTGGCCGAGCTACAACCCTGCAAAGCGCTGCAGGTCAGTGGTGAGGTGCAGGTGGGGTCATGCCAACGCACTGTCAAGAGCTACTTTCAGCAAAGAAACTCATCAGCACACGTCCGATGCATAGAAGATGGCAAAGAGCATCCATTTTATCCGAATAGCTTGGTTAGAATGTCTTGAATAGATTTCCTTGCGAAGAAATTTGGCTTGAAGCATGGTGTTAGAAGTTATTTTTTGGAAAGAAGCAAAATAAAATTCAAGCTCGGGTTTTTTGGAAGTAACCACAACTGGATTATTGTCCTTGATGAGTTCTGCAATATAGTATGCTTACCTGTCCGGAGAACTTTTAATTTTGCTGCAAAAAAGACCTAAAAGAAAGTTTTCGCGTTCGAAGAATTATTGTCCGCGACATTGTGACGCGGCCATTTTTGGACCTTTTTTATAAAAAGATGTTTACAATTTTTAGGATACAGTTTTTGATAAAGCGCAGGGTGTAGGTTGTAGCTCTTGAAGAGCTCTATCACGACATGCAAGCCAAACATTTTTTCATCTTTGTTTTCCATCTGAAAATGAGCGATGAAAGAATGAAGGCGACTTGTCCGCAACTTTTTGGCGGTCACTGTATGTACGTATGTCTGTCTGTACGTACGTATGTTTATGTTCCGAATAGAAAATTACATTTCTGAACCGATCCGGACCAAACTTTGCATACATACACTTCGGGGCCGGGCGGGTGTTTATGGGCTACTGTTCGTCATCGATCGGTATCGATTCTATAGATTTTTATCTATTTTTTTGCAAAGTTTCAGCTACGAGGCTTGGAGTTGGCACAGAGGGGTAATCGAGCATGCTGATTATGAATACGATATTAGTTTTTGGAACTATCCGCTACTTTTATCGATTTTTGTCGATTTTTTTGCAAGGTTTGAGCTACGGGGCTGAGATTTGGCACAGGGGGGTAAGTGGGCATGCTGAAAACAATACAGGGAACGGGAAATGAAGTGTAGAAGTGGGTACAGGGTAAGGTTGTAGAGGGATAGGGATGGGACCTTTATTACAGTGTTTTGAAGGGCCGAGTGGAGCCGGGTAAGCCGGCTAGTAGCCAATATTAACGACTATCAATAGTGATATCGGTGATATCGGCGGTATCTAGCACCGACGATCGCCAATATCGGCAACAAAAACCGCTGGTTTTACACATTCGACGCATATCGATCGATAGCAAAGGTGTGCTATGAGCCTCGCAAACCTCCGGTGTACTTCTACGATTAGTATGGAGCATAGGGCTCAGTGCTTGCAAAAAGAGGTCCAAAATTTGCCTATGGCGTATCCATAATAACAGCATGATCAAATTTGTTCCCCATCTGATCAGCGCCTCTGTAGAAAAGAACTCAAGGGTTAACTAAAGATTTAAGGGGGCTGAAGGGAAAAAAGGGGTATTGCGAAAATCATGTGCGATACAAATTTTGACCTAGGTAGCTTTTTAGCCCAGGTTCATGAAAATCCTGTAACACACTAATATTGATTCAGCTCATCCTAGATTAAGGCCCCTACGTGTCTGAATTTTAACGTTATCCACACGTATTTTTCTTCATGAATACATTATAGCTTTGTCTACAAAGGCATTTGACAGATACGAATTTCCGTGGAGAGAGATCTTGTGTTTCATTTGATAGCACCATCTTTGTTGAAAAAAAGTATTTCTCAGGCATTTTCTGATAATACAAAAACCATGCCTAAGCTGTTAGAAGAGCGAAATTATTCTGTCCATATAAATCTCTATGAAACGGATCGGTTGCTCAATCTTTTGTAACAGAATCAAATTTTGCAGCTCACAATATTGTGCTGAAAATGAGATTCAAAAAAAGTGATAATTTTGTAGTTACGCCGGTCCCGGTCCGTTGGTGGCTACTGATTCGTACATAAGTGGTAATGTCCTACGTTTTCTTTATGAAGGCTACGCTGTTGTAACTGTGAGTCAGAGTGTTTTGTTGACGTGACTGCGTGCTCACCTCTTCTAGATTGACGGCAGAGGAACCACTGGGCGTGGTTGGAAATATCGAAGTGCACTATACGGAGCGTTTGGTACAGTTGAGATTGACGATCAACTGAGCGCGTTACGGTAAGTTGACGACGTCCTCGACGGAAGCTTAGTGCTGTCCACTTTCAGAAAAGTTCTAATGGGACATCCATATCTAGATGCTAGCCGCCTTACTGTATATGGTTGGTCCTACGGCGGCTATGCTTCTGCACTGTTATCAGAGCGAGCTCGTCCAGGTTTTTTCAAATGCGCTATTTCCATTGCACCCGTCGCGAATTTTCTTTATTACGGTAAATGATTTTATTTTTTATTTCTGAATTTCTGACATTAACAATTATTACAGATGCAACATACACAGAACGCTACATGGGCATTCAAGCCTCTAGTGCTTTTTATGAAAACGACATTACTATGAACGTTGCGAACTTTAAGGAAACTCGCTTATTACTCGTACATGGATTATATGACGGTTTGTAGTGTTAAATGCATTTTACCACTATAGAAGTAGAGTTTATTATAAGATCTTTCGAGTTATACAGCCCACTCAAACAAGGATTCTGTCTGTAATTGTCCTGTCACCTATCATTGTTGCGCGTTTACATGTAGCGAGTGCACTTAGTGATGGTTTTTGCATGAAAGATAATTGGTTGATCAGAAAGCAACGAAAACCTTCAACATTTTGCCACTATATGTATAGGTATCCACGCGCACTTCCTCCTGCGCTCCTGAATCCATTTTTGCCGTATTCAATCCATATACGGATTGCTAAATGCTATACTCATAAAAAGTTTAAGGTAATTTTCGTGAACCCTAGGAAGTCAACATGTGATTAGCTCCAGCTTGAATTCTGTTACGGCTTTACTCGATATCATTCTTTATATTCCTGCAAGAACGAAGGCTATTTAGGTTTTTGAGAATGAATGGTATCTCTGCGCCATTCTCTTGTTAAGACTAATAATTTTACCATCTTCTGCTCTTTAAACTATAGTGAAGTTATCTGTTCTTTTGGAAAAATTCTGCATTATGGGAACTTGCCAAATGGTGTATGTATATAGTATCAGAGTCCGAGCGTTGTCTTCGTTGACTATCATGGCCCTCTTCCCAACAAAATTTGACCATCACAACCAGCTCCATGAGGAGGTGACGAAAGATGATGAAAGGTGATAAAAGTGTCGTCAAGCCTTTTTATCACTCTGTTGAGCCGCTGTAATGCCCAAACTCTGATTCCAGAACGGAGCAGCGGTTTGGGTTATGTATTAATCTTTTCGGACAAATTTGATTCTCGAAGACGCTAGAGAGTCTCTCTAAGGCAATTTTCGCCGTGATCGCCTATGTGGCACAAAGAAGTAATTGCGGACATGACCGGCTCAGACACATTCAACGGCCGGCGACCGGGCAATACAAAAGCACCGGAAAATGAAAATTCATTTTTGTATCGATTATATTGTTTGTAAGGAAGGAACGAAGCCGATGAAAATCGCATAGGTGTTGTCTTAGAGCTTTTCGCTGATTTTAAGCCACTCAATGCTTGGCAAATCTGAATACTCAAACGCTCATAACTTCTTTCGGAAACTTATTCCGCAGAAAGGGAAAGCAGATTTGGAATCAGTGTTTAAAGGCGCATCTAATGATATACATCTCATCTTCAGTTGCCAACTAATGTTGGTATCCTTCCCTTGTTAGAGCCAACCAAAAATTTTATCGGCTGGCGTGCGCCGAGTCCGAAAATACGCAACGAATGCACCAAAATGCACCCACCATTGGAAAATATCAACATTTTGCCGTGTTATTGATTTCCACGATTGCATCCATGAAGTGGTGGCTTTCGAGAAATAATGCGGTTGTTCTACAGACACTTCACTGAATAACGATGTACATTTTATCTTACTTTTTAATCCGAGAGAATGTCTGCCTACTATGGGGTTGAAGATGTGAGTTTTTGAGTGGTCTCATTACAGAAGCTTAAAAGATCATTTTTTGACACCATCTTCAAGAAATCTTTCCTCTGGAATACTGTTGGTGTTGTTACCGAAGATGTCCAACCTCAGAAACTGCACACATCTAACCGCATATTTCCACTAACCTTAACGATATTTGATATCTCAAAAGGGAGGTCCGATTAGTTAAAGTGGCTTTTCCAAATGAGTCTATACCACTTTGAAGAGCATTAAACGGTGGTGGTTGTATTCATCTTATTATCTGTCGAGGGTCTCTGCATGTCGAGTTATATTTTCTTGGTGTGAAAAATGAGCGCATTAGTTAGGTAAGATCAAATTTCACGTCTCTTCAGTGCTCTAGAGCAGTGTTAAGTATAAGTGTTTTAGAACAAAGGATATTGTTCAAATGGAGTGCTCCTGATAATTAACATTGGACCATTTGAGCATTCCGACAAATTTTCTTCTAATTATGCATTCAATCCTTCAAGCCAAAAGACGCTCATAACTCGACGTCCAGAGGGGCTCGCCAGATAATGAAGACAGATTTGAAATTAGCGTTCGATGCTCTTTATAGTCGTATCAATTTCGTGTGAAAAGACCACTTCGATCAAACGGACTTCGCTTGTCAGTAGTAGTCGATTACTGATTTCTGGCATGGTTTCTTTTTTCAAAATTTTCGAACCTTAGTCGAGACCACTAATAATGCTGCTTTAAGATTCATTTTTGCTCAGGTTGTTTTATGAAAAAGTTGATCTCCTCTGAATGTCCACCCCGTCATTGTAACTCGATTTCAAACTGCGGCCGTACCATCTGTGCATATCGAGTGTGTTTTGCTTGTAAGCGCTTTTAGTTTGTTGTAGTTACTAGAGAATTGCATGGATATGTTTTTATTGCGTGCAGATGCTTCTATCATGTATACAAGTGTGTTGAACAAATTTTTCACACACACATATTGTTACTTTGGTTTGGAATGAAGTAAGTGTTACAAGGAGCATAATAAAGCACTTCAAAATAGCACGAGAAAGAGGAGGAAAATGTGCCCGAGTTTAGCCTTAAGGCAAAAGTGCCCCGACTCAATCTTTTACTGAAGGGCAGGCAGGCGTGCATCAGCGTCCCGCACGGAATGCGATGTTCTTCCAGTCTAGTCGGCCTTCTCAGACACTCGCTGTTGACTCGCGCCGGAGATCCGCCCCTTTTTGAGGGATTCGCGGGAAAGGGCGTAGACATGCGCGAGACAATATTTTGACAGTTTTCGCGGATGGTCGCGAAAGGAAATCGGGAGATGATGAGTGACTCAGCGAGCAGTTTCGCAATATCGACGTGCATTTCAAATGTCAGCTCATATTGCATCATTCCGGGTTTTTTTGCTACCTATTTTCAATTCGTACATTCCATCCATCCCACCTAAGCCCTCTTCTTTCCATTATTTCATTCCAATCCAAAATTAACTTTATTTGAAATCCAATTCTGAAGTTTCTTCTCTAGAAATCGAAGCTCGACTATCTCCGTGATTGTGGCATTGTGGAATTTAAGTTCAAATTACATTGGTTTAGGAACCAGCTGAGGCATTCAAGGTATTTCAAGGCATGGTGATGGAGATGGAGATTTAGATGAGAGATGTACGAGCTTATGTACTGAATCCGGTAAGAGCTAAACTTCTTCTTCCAAAGGTAGTATGTCAGGGAACTTATTCCCAGTCTTCGTCGACATGGTTTTTTCTGTTCAGAAGAAGCGTGTGATCGAGACTACGGCAAACAGCTCTTCTGCTGTCAAGGAAATAGAAAAGACCAGCCCTGACGAGTTTTAGCCAATCTGCTACTACTTTTTTCTAATTTGCTGTACTTACATATCACTATCATATCATTTGCCTTAAATGTACTCCCGCTTTTGCGTATCACTTAATTGCATTCCGAGATTCTCATTGTTTAGAAGATTACCAAGTACACTTCTATCTCATCATGTATCTCCATATCGTGAAGCTTTAAGATAAGATCTTATTTGATTTTCTTGCGTGGCTACATCGAACATAACTCTAACTCTAACTCATAACTCTAACATAAATACTTCAATCTTAGGAACATTGAAATGTTCCTAAGATTGAAGTAAATTTACTATGTGCTAATGAAGTTTCCAATTAATCCTTATGTCATTTTAGATTTAATAAATTGGTTAGTTTGGACTTTGTAGAATTCATTTATATACGTGTACATATATACGTATATATGTACACTTATATATATACATATGAATACATATATGTACATTTATATATATAATGTATATTTGTACATACACATGTAAGTATATACATATATGTAAACAGCAAGTAGGGATATAGCGAAATTACTAATGCGAGATAACGCGCTCCAGTTGCGTCCGGACATCAGGATGTGTCGCCCTCGAGCTGCCGCGTATTTTCTCCAAGAGCGGGTCGCATCAAAGCGTGGTCTCGGGCAGCATTGTTCCAACACATAATGCTGTCTCGGGATTTCGTCGCGAGGCCGTTTACTTGTGTCGCGCCTTCATTCAGCGCTTACACAAAACTTTGGGCTGCGCGAGTCAACAGCGAGTGTCTGAGTTCGGCCGGTGTTGCCGGTCGATGTGGATGTCTGACCGGCCAGCAACCTAGAGGGCCCAAAATGACGATGTTGCTCCAGTCGGTTTTCGCCCGGCCGCCGGCCGGTAAATGTGTCTGAGGAAGAAGAGATTGTATGGACGAGTCCAACCAATGCTATTGAACATTTATTATTACGACAATTCAACATTAGGGAAAGGGTCACTAGAGAAATGGAGACAAAGCAGTGCATTCACTAAGGATTCGGCTAACTCGATAATCACCCCACTTCCTCCGGATGCGCTGTTCCAGGGTCGCTTTGTTGTAATCAGTAGCCGCCGGCTCTTGTTACGAAATCCTCCTTGAACGTAAACATATAGCTAGCTATAGCGTAGCTATAGCGCCTGCGCAGCCCGCAGTTAGAGCAACTTCATAATAATGGTGATCGTCACATATATGTACACACGTGCGAGTGTCTCTCTCCCATCGTAGCATTTCCGATGGAGATACATTCTGCTCTACGGTGGCAGAGTAGGTCCATTAGTTGACGCCGTTTCAACCAAGCCGCATTCCTTTGGGAGAGGGGGGGGGACGACATCAGTCATTATTTTCGCAGTTTCTAATTTAGAATTCCAGCTCCTTGATTCAATCGTTCTATCAGTCTATATCCGCTCCATGTGTCTGTCATCCTCAGGAAACCCTAACTAGGTACCGGTCTGCCTTCTTCCTTCTTGCAATGATTCTCGCGAGAGTGATCAATTTCATTGTGCGTTTTTGCACTGATAGCGATGGCAACTTCTTTCAGAGTTTTAAGAATGCGCTCATCATTTCTTTCTCCTTATTCATATTTGTTCTCGTGCCAGTTTGAACCGGCGTAGAGGAGAACGCGTTTTTGAAAGTCTTCCACAAAATTATTATTGAAATTAGCCATTCGCAACAAAGTTTGTAATATTAGGTTGCTACCTAAGTCTTGTTACACTTTAATTTCTCACGACGATAAGTCGTGGACTTCATAATTTTATGATTTTCATAGGGCTTGAGGGTATCATTCGATAGAACAAAGTAGGCTCTACAAGATAGTATGCAAAAGTTCGCACTAACTCCGAACCTACCGTAAGTTTGCATCCGAAATATAAGTCGCACGGAAGGCCCAAAAATCGCGAAAAATTCGTATCTTTAAAATCCTACGAATCTTCAACTTGCTCATAAAAGCTGCACACTATATCAGACACTCACATGTACCGTTACTATAATTCTTTCTCATCTAGAAATCGAGAAAAGGAAAATTTTTTAGTCCTTACAAGAACGAAGTTATGCTGCTTTTTCATGTAGCTGTATACTGCAAGCCTTTAAAAGTGTAACCGTAAATTTTCAGCATTGCAGAAGCCCTGGTTTTCGAAAAATACCGAATTCAGCTTTTTTCACTTGGGTGTTCAATTCTAAATTAGGGAATTTTCGAAAACTAAGGCTTCTGAAAAGCTGAAAGTTTACGGTTATACTTCTAAGGGCTTGTAGTGTACAGCTACATGAAGAGAGACAGCATAGCTTCGTTTGTGTAAAAACAAGGAAATTTTCGTTTTCTTTATTTCTAGGTGAGGAATAAAAACAGCAACGGTACATATGAGTGTTTGATAAAGTGGGCAATTTTTAAGAGCAAGTTGAAGATTCGTAGGCTTTTTCTGAACAAAGATATGAAGTTTTCACAATTTTTACCTTCACTACGACTCAATTTTGGGTGCAAAATTACGGTGGGTCGAAGTTGGTGCGAACTTTTGCACACTTTTTTTGTAGAACTTGCTTTGTTCTATCGAAGGGTATCCGAAAGTTCTGTAAAAAATATGAGGTGCATGACTTATCGCCGTTAGAAATTAAGTGTAACAAGACTTATGTAACAACCTAGTATATTGCCTCCAAAGCGTGCGTTCTCGATGATTACAAAGTACTTCACAACATGGGTCATAAACGCAAGGTGCATTCAAAAGCTGTCTGCAACTGAGCATAAGCACGTAACGGAACCAGCTAACTCGTCAAGCTCAAAGAACGAGGGTATTAACATAGAGACTTGAACTAGACTTCTTTCGTGGTAATATCAATTTTGACGTAGTAGCAAGAAATAATGGAGCTACCCTACGTTGCGTTCAGTACAAACTTAACAGCTATTTGAAAATCTCAAGACAATTTTCAAAACAGCATTCAGGCAAATCTAAACAAATAGAGATTTCGGTTAAAAACTGACTTTGAAATCCTAGCTCATATACTGCTTGAAGGCATTGACTCGGCCAGATTTGTTACATTGCACCATGTACCTCCAACGATAAGAGGAGAATCGCGTCCAAGGGGGGCCAAAACTGGCTTGCGCCACGAGTAAGGGCAGTTGTTTGCATTAGACCCGTGAAATTTGAGGAGCCATGATATGCACTCAGTACTTCGTATTCATAATTGGGGGGGGGGGGTGGGAGGGTAGAGAGAGTAAGCAACCTTCTACATCAAAATTTCAAGATGTCCAGCTTGCCGAGTCATTGCTTCAAACGGCAGCGGAAATGGTGCACTCGCGGAAAGTTAGTTAGCGCATACGATACCTGCTTTTTTGAGAGCGGCCAGAAGACATGTTAGGTAGAGCTGTGCATTTAGTGCTTGCACAAATGCTTGATTCACTTTAACAAAACATGCTCACTGAGTTTGCTCAGAAACACTGGTTTTGCCTAATGGTAGTAGCAAAGTCGCTCACACAAGCTATTTCATCCAGCGCATAACTTAGTCCTATCTAACAAAGTAGGTACGCTAGATTTTGATAGTTCCCAATATCCGCTGTCGCTTCAAGAATTCGATAGCCGAACATACTAGAATCATAAGTTCTTCAACTAATAAGTAATATTTTTCAAAGTCTAGCAAGTAATTAGAACTATCGCAGTTTGGCTTTTTTGATATTTTTCGTTAGTGCAGAATAAAGTCCTCTCTCATCGGAAGATAATCGCACTATTTTGCATATTCTTCATTCTATCTCGGCCGCAGTCAGTACAGTAATTTTGGGGTCATGGGAAACTACTGCTGCTGGAGTGACTGTAATGCCAGTCTGGAGACTATTTAGATGATTTTGTTTCTCGCAATACAAAATTTCACAGTGTTGACCGCTTTTTGTCTTTTGCAGAAAATGTGCATTTTCAAAACAGTGCATTGTTTATGAAAGCATTACAAAGAGAAGCTATCGACTTTGATTTGATGGTTAGTCGAAAGCTGTAATACCATTTGATTATCCAAACGTTTTCAGGTATATCCAAACAAGGATCACGGAATAAATCACAGGCATCTTGAGATGAAAACATCGTTATTTCTAGAAAAGTGCGCTAAACGCTGAATACCATTCTTGTTTATCTAAGAAGTATCACTTAAGATTGTAAAATGCAAAAAAACGTCAATATTGTCTTAATTTGTTCAACACTACAACTAGCAGCAAGTGCTCGATCTACAATTTCTGATTGGAAAAAATCTTGAGTTTAGTTACCGATCAGGTGCTACAGTTTCTGATTTATAGGAAAAACTATATCTATACGGACCAGGAAATTACTTGACCCTTTAGCACTTCAGCATAGGTTCTAGAGCTTCATATTAGCATTCTTGATGAAGCGCTGCGAATCGTACATCCATCTAAAGAAGTAGTTATGCACAAGGACAACAACATTTACTACCTTGATATCTATTCACACATTGTACATACCGTTTGTCTTCAAAGGTATGTACATAATAACACTTCTAATAACAACAGTACCAAGCACTTCCATGTTATGTTCTTCAAAATCAAACACATAAAATGTGACATATGAGGCCGCCTTTTCGGCTCAGATGAGTTCGTCTTCAGTTAGGTCTGCCTTACAACAGTTCCTTTTTTTCATCGTGACTACCTTAACATCTCGTATCAAACTTATTTCTGGACGGATTGCGGAAGGCCCCATATGCCAGATTTTAGAATTATTTATTGTAACTGAAACCATTATGTACAGAACTACCTAAGATAGCTGGATTTGCTTTCTCTGTCAATATATGATGGTCTAGTTTCCACACTTTTATATGACACTAGCTGATGGCCCCGGTCTCACCCGAGACTCTTAGTTTAACTAATATGTCATCGGCTCACAGATTCGTGCAGAGGCGGGTTGCGAACTTTCCTGATCTTCAGGATAAACTTGTTAAAGCTCCACGTTATAGCACTGTATTTTGCACTCTCTCTCGTTGAGCTTATCCTTGAAATCAGTGAAGTCGGCAGCGCCTCCACACGAATTTGAAATTCGATCGTACTTACACTTTCTAACTTCTACAACGCACAAAAAGCGCTTTGAGACGAAACCGCTGCATCCTGTCGACCTTAAGAGAAGAATGAACTTTACCACCTCTGCTTACATGTTTATTGGAAAACGATTGGTTAGAGCACGTCAGATTTTCATTTTCCCAGATTTAAGTAAACAAATCAATAAATCAATAGAAGGACCCTGCGGATCGCCGTAAAGAGTAGCTATAAACCACCGCCGGGGTCGAAAACATATGTATGCGAAGTTTCAGCTCAATCGGTTCAATGGCTGGCGTTTCTATAACGAACGAACAATTAAACGAACATCCTCACAGACATTGAGTTTTATATATATATAGATTTCGCAATTCCTGTACAGTTCTACTTACCAGTCCCATGACCTAATTGTATTTTGCAGCGTGATCACATTCCGAGCAAGGTGAAGTAGCCGGCTACTCTTAAAAATTTAGAAAGAAAGCTGCTGGAAGAAAGCTTAAGACTCTAGGGGCGCGAACGACTTTCACCACGCCACAGTATTACTGCTTTTGCGCCTCCGTTCAGCGGTAGCCGTTGGTGTTACCTAACTTAATTCGGTAGCTGATAATTCTCCAGCGCTATCATTCATTGATTCTATTGGCCGTATTAGCCATCGCCTGAATGATAATTTGAGCTCGGCTGTTGGCGTTGAAGAGAACAGTTTATACACTCGATGTTCAGGCTCTGCAAAGGCAATAAGCTGAATTGTTGCTTGTTGCAAAAAGTTAACAACGTCTTGGTTGCTCTTCAAAGGCACCCATCGACTGAGGGTACCCGACTCTGGTAATAATGTAATAGTAGACTCCCTAACTAAGCGACGACAGAAGTTTGCAGCGCGAAAGGGGGTCTACGAAGTCTCAAATTGCCCTCAAGTGGCCCGAATCTTACGGTAGGCTTGGGCGAGTACGAAGTGCATGCGAGAGACGCAGAGTTGTTGCGGGACCCTGCGCTCATAGCTGTGTGCGCTATACGCAACCTGGCCTTGCAAATCGATATCGCGGTGTGGGCGGCGTCCGGGCCTACCGTAAGATTCGGGCCACTTTCGGAGCAAATTTCAGGCTTGGTAAACCCCTTCTTTCGCTCCGAACTTCAGTCATTGCTTAGGTAAGGGGTCTACTTTGCATCGCCACAAAAACCCCGCACCCATCTTTTTGCCGGGACGCTGCCTTTAAGGAGAAGAAGTAGCACAGCGCTGATATTTGCACCTCAATGTAGTGAATGTCATGGTAATCGGAAAACAATGTGATTAATACTGTCACGCAATAGGTGGCCTACTCTAGGCGCTATCGCGGGGGCTCGGCGTGGTGTCCAGGGGTTTGAAAAAATCCTTTATCGAGTAGTCGTCCTCCAGGCGATCGGCGTCCGCGTATTTTCTCGGCTTGGCTCCTTGATTGTTTGACCTCACGCTAGGTGACAGAAAGACAAAAGAAAAGTGATTTGAGCCGGGCGAAACCGCCTTATATAGCGGCCGAGGAGATACGCATGCCGCCGAGTGCCTGATCTCGCCAACCGGCGGGAATGCGTGCAAAACAAGGTAGAACAAAAAAAAATACACAATACCAGATTATAGATAAGCAAAGCAAGATCGCGACAAGATTACAGCACCATTCAACTGTTCGGATCATTTGAGCCCTCATTTCCTTCACAATACAACTTTAAGATCGCCTACATGAAAGTATGCGCCGCCAAGTGCGCTAACAAGGGCCATGCAGGTAAGCTGGCGGCTGAAGAGGTAAATGGACAATCTAGGACTTGTCCATGACGGTGAAATGATATTTATCCAGGTAAAATGAATATAGTTCTTTAATATCTATTATTACAGACAGCCACGAGGTGCATGCCTTTCTGCAACGCCGTCGTAAGAACTCGCCATTTGAGCCACCCACATTCAATTTTTTTGAGTTATAGTAGAACCCGGAAAATTTTTCGATTTTTTCTCTGGGGAAGTGCTTTTACATAGGTTGTCTGGTTCGGAACCAGCGTTTTACAGTGTGTTCTCTCAATTACTCAATCGTCGCAGGCCTCCTACCAATTAGAGCCTTGCAGTAGTCAGGCTGCTAACAAGGAAACCATGTTTAGTAGAAGTGGAAATTGGCCTTCCTTACCTGCGAAACGATTGTGGACGAAGAGTTATAAGCGTTCATTGAAGCAAAAAAGAAAACTGCACTCAAGATAAAATGAGTTGCTAGGATATCCCCAGCCCTTGAATAAAGCAACCAAGTGGGATACATTTTTTATTTGAGAGTAGTTGTTGAATAAGGTGCTCTAAAAATCATCATTGCTCCATCCAGCGCTAGAGGAAGATATCACGACAAATTTCTTCCTATTTACACATGTAATTCTTCAATCATATAAGGCTCAACACCTCGTCAATGAAGATTTTGCAGATAAGGAAGGCAGATTCGAAATAAGTGTTTTATACTCTCCAATATGATGTACATTTTATCTGGAAACTCACTTCGACTAAACATCGTTCCCTTGTAAGGCTAACGGTGCACGAGGGCCGTCTCGCAGGCCGAGAAATGGCGACCATCTTGTCAATTAACCCAATCATAGCCATAAGCGGACATTGAATTAACCAAAGGCAAAGTTTTGCCAGAAAGCTCGACTACTGTAGAGCTTTTTAGCAAAACTTTACCTTTGCTTGATTCTTAGAATGACTTCTTTGTCGAGAAGACACCTAGAATTAAGAGTTTGTACAAGAAAATGATAGAACAGCTTTTTTTTACAAGGAATGAGGCTCCCATCGAAGCGAGGTGAATTGTAGGCCGCTGAGGTAAATGCTGATCTCAAAAGTGCGATCTTTATCTGCGAAAAGCTCATTTGAGCCTAAAAGTTCGAACATGACGTAACGTTTCCAAAAATTTACTGACAACTATTTCTTATTGGTAATGCAAGCAAAATGTATGTAATGTGAATGTCATACTTTAGCGCGCGATCGTATCGATCACAAACGGTTAGAATAAGCTTATTTATAAAGAAAAAACACAATGATTAACAGCAGCAATATTTTTCCGCTACCAACTATGTAACTAACAAAATCAGTCAAATGTGCCTTGTTTTTGATTACTATGTACAGCACCTATTGTTCTAGCTTGCTGAGTATGGCTTGATTCAAATAAACACTGAAAAGCAAATGCAGATATTCGACTCCTCATTCATCATATCTGCATTTTTTGGTCCAAAGAGACGTAGAAATCTATGGAAGGTGATGGTTGTACTTCTGTAATTTTGACTTTGCTGCATGAGCAGTGACGCATTTTTTGTGCTGTACTCCTTCTTCTAACATTTCGCAATATGCGAACCAGCACTACCCACATCCTCGAAAATAGCTTTTTGATTTTACCTTGATAAGTGCAAAAACCGATGTGACCAGCTCTGTGCTTTTGTTATTTATCTAAAAAAGCAAGAAATAAGGCTAAAAGAAAGGCTAAGGTAGAAATAAGGCTTGGACAAAACTGGCCCACAAAAGCTTAAGAATTGTGTTGCTTGTTATCTCAACTATTTGTTTCGCTAAACAATTACGAGTAATACCAGCATATGTGGAGGATCAATCGCTGAACAGTGAAAGGTGAAATCTCTGCTCATTTTGATTGAATTTAGGGCCATGTACCGAAGAACAGTAGCGAATTATGGATATTACGGCGATGAAACAAAGTTTGAAAATAATCTTTTATTTTAGTGCCATAAACGCATTTGCACTCAGTTTGAGATTTTGAATTAAACAGAGAAGGGCGCTTTGTAATTATGGATGAAAAATTAGAAAATCTAGTGCACTTGCTCACAACGTTGCAAGGGAGTGTATAAAAAGCCTAAGAGGCCCGCAAGAAAATAAAGATAGAAATGTCACGCCTGTGCCTAACGCTAGTTGTAAGTTTCAATTTCTAATCTAAATGTCTGATCAAAATCCAAAATGATCCACTTCAAATTGTTTGAAGACTTTGAGCAAGAGTTCTAGGTACTGTCGCTTCTGATCGCCTCTGCTCAACAATACAAACACAAACACCAAAAGTGCTCTGTGAGAAAGTCCACTGCATTTTTCAACAGGGTGCTTCAAGTGAACTTCAACTATCCAAAAAAGAGAGGATATGTGATTTCGGTTTGTTTTATTTTTCTTAAAAGGTATTCGTCTTCAAAACACTTGACACCCCGTATATCAACGTGTAATACGCTATTTCCATCTGAATATCACAATCTTTATGAAAAGGGAGTATGTTACGTTGAAATGATTGAAATGTGTTGTCATAATTCTACAAAACGCTTTAGATGTACGACTGCAAAACTGCACGAAAAGCGGAATTAATTTTGGATTTGAAAGATATAAGTCGCCGTTCCTCCTATCGGAAACTTACCAAGATATTCTATGGGTATGTACAAATACTTAAGATGAAGTCTATTCTAACGTAAGAGTTCTTACAGGCCTCGCACTGTGAGTGAACTTATGAAAAAGGTTTTGCACCACTGGAGGCATGAATTTAGGAAGGTAAGAGGTTTTATTTGGCTGATTAAGCAATCTAAGCCGTTTACAAATCCATCAGTCGATCTTATTTTGCCAAAATTGACAGTTTTTGATGCAGATATCATCAGGGCTTGACTGGAATAAAGATAGATGTTGGCTGTATACTCTTCTTCTTAAATCGAAGTGATGATGATTTTCAGCGCCAAGCCAAGAATGCCACCCGATATGCGAGGGACTTTGGATGTGCTTATGAACGTTGCGGCAAGAAGATGAAAACTGTGTGTCTTTTGAAGAAAAAAAAGCGTACATTTTGGAAATCATGAATAAAAAATTTGGTTTTGATCGTAATCAAGCATAAATATTTACCATAGATTGAACATTGAATTATATCAAGATAAGCTTCTCACAGTCTTTTCTTGACCCTCTGATGAAACAGCAAAAGGAGCCAAAATGATTCGTGCGTCTTACAGCGGAAACATGGAGAACTTAACAAAAAGTAATTTGGAATGAACTGTCTCAGCGTATTGCGTTAATGCTTTAAACTGCTTGGGCATATAATAGCACTTCGTCCTTAGGCATACAACGAGTTATACTTGACCTATAGACTCTTCTAGTGATGGTACTGCATAAAAATCTTTCGACATTCCAAATGACTTCAAGTTGATATTTGTTCCGATTTTGATTAAAATTTCTCAAACTAGTGCAACTTTGATTTTCAAATGAGCACAGGATTAATCCGTCAGCACACGGCCATAGTGCAACGATAGCTTTTGAAATCAGGATCGAACATCAGCAGTTTTCCCATAAACAACAATTTCTTTAGTCTCTGTTTGACTAAAAGTGCATTTACAGGTCTAATTGTTTTTTCTTTTGGTGTCAACAACAGCCTATTCTTTTAAGTGAGCAGCTTTAGCTTTGCCATAAAAGTTTAGGTGAAGAAAATGACTTTTAACAGAGACTTGCTCTCGTGTCCTATTGATGTTTTTGCCGTACTGCAGGCAGGATGACCCGGACGTTAGAAATCCGTTTCTTGTACTGAGGTACAAATGTTCGGAATGTAATTCGAAAAAAAATTCCTGATCAACCAAAGAGACACACTTTTGTGAGCAGTGTGAAGGCAAATTTAAACAGGGCTTTGGATGCTGATTGAGTGTTGTGAGTAAGGTTAGAAATCATTAGAAAATGCTTTATTCGCCATACTCGAGTTCTCCAAGGTGGTTTTTGGAACCGACGCATCGAATAACTCCAGACAAGCAAAAAAATTTCAGGTCGATGATTTGACGAGTCACCGCTTTTAAATGTTTCAGACTTTTCACTAATTTGCTCCATCTATTATATTCCGAAGATCTGATCACTTGCAAGGATTAGCAAGAAGGTTATCTGTATGATTGGCTCCTAAAGGCTACAAAGACGCAGTAAGTGGGGATTTTCTGAAAACTGCCGCCGGAATTACGCAAAACTTAGTGGAGCGAAAGATAGAGGACAAGAAGACTATATTTCGCCGATAGTGGAGGTTTCGCGCGGAACATCTGTAACAAACGTGCACCTCTTACTTGGAGAAAAGATGCGTATTTGCTGCGAATACCAGCGTGATACTATCTCTTTTGGCATCATATAGGGCTGTAATAAATTCAGTCAAACTAGAATTCCTTCAGGAGAACTTTAAGATGACAGGCTGAACAATCAAGACCGTCCGGTCGTTTCAAGGTCAGTTTAACGTGCTGCCCGTAAGCTGAGGTAGGCAGTAAGTTGAACTGACGGAAACGGTGTTTAAAGAGTCAGAATCAGACGAAAATTCCGTTTGTGCCCGCTCAGAAAATACCATTGTCCGGTAGCAATCTTAAACATGTTAAGCTTTCTCTTCAACATTTCTTTTCAAAATCCTTTATGAAAAAGCCACGTTTCGAGTTAAGACTTCGGCCATGCTTTATCCGTGTTACCCGTGTTACCGGTGTTACCCTACTTGTGTTACTCGTGTTACTGGTGTTACTAGCGTTACCGCTTTTATTGCTGTTGAATAGTGAAATGAACCCAATACAGTCTCATTTGAAAACGCGTTAATACTAACTTGTGAGTAACGCAAGTAACATTAGTAACACGAGAAACATGGGTAACACCGGTAACACGGATAACCGGTAAAATTGGCCAAAGCCTGATTGATCTTCGCATCTGAACTAGAATGATAGAATATGATAAGCAGGAAAGCAAAGTTTACTGCTATAAGGAAGCTTCCATTGAGATATGCCCATTCTATGCGGAACTACTCGAAAATCAGTTCATGGTAATCATGAAGGTGTGGAAGTAAGTTCCATCAAATTCCACTTTGCATCGTTTACTTTTTTGGATGTATCAGTGGATCCCAAATCCGTATATAAGCTGAGACGATGGAGCAGATGACCGGTATCTGAAGACAGAACTTGAGCAAACTCTTGACCTTCTTCTTTAATAATGACCCAGGCAACTTCATGGCGCAGATTCTAAAAATGGCACTCGAAAGCGAATCTCAAAAGATCTTTTGTTGGGGGTTTTTTGTGAGCACCGTATACAAGTGGACGGCGCTATTCCAAGAAAAGCAAGCATTGGCAGTAAACAGTAGTTCCAACTGTTTGCCATTTGAAAATGTTTGAGAAGCTTCGTTCTAAAACGATGGTCGGTGGAAGTGAGCCGGATTCAAAGATGTAGTATGGTGTCTATTCTCTTCTTTTAGGGAGTGTTTATAAGCGGAGATTGCGCATTACTCTGACTTCAAGGCCCTGGATTTTGATTATGATAGCAGCCCAGGAAGTTTGAATCTGCCGAAACTGCCTTCAACGCTCTGCCGGTTTTTAACCACGTTATCGAGAGTTCGCAATGCTCTGCGTCATTGTAGCCTCCAGGCGCCCGGCCTAGGTTTTTTTGTCACGCTATTAGTCTCGAACCCAACCCATGGGATGTACGAAGCATTATATCTCGTGTGTCGGTTCTGAGATGCCTAGTTCGTTCCTCAATAACTTCTCAACAGTTCCTCTATTCACTGTTCTGTATTAGCTCGTCTATATCTCATCAGCTACTTTTATTCTCTGTATTTGCATATCAGCTTCTTTTCTGCTTTGCAATATTTTGTGATAAACCATATATATTTTAACAGTTGTTCTGCTAAGTCAGTGGGACCTGCGGTCTAGATCGTCCTACTGCCACTTGGGGGCTGAACCGCTGACTTAGCACCGACAACTGTGGAAGCGTCGAAGACCTTCCAGAAGAAGCTGAATTTTGGAGCGTCAACGACCTCCAAATCAATATGAAGCGGCGATTGTATTCCGCATAAGCCTATCGCGTCTTAGACCGATAGATTGGGGCACAACTGGTCCCTATATTGATTTCTGAGGCGGCGGACGTATCCCCGCGTTACCTATCGACCTATTCGTCGATTAGCGTTGACGTTATAGAACGCGCTTAAGGCCGCTTATACGAATTGCAAGAACTAATGCGAGTGCGTAGCATCGCAGAACCATACTTCACGGAAGTTTGGTAGAGCTACTCGTGCATTGTTGTGTGTACTCGAGTTTCACGTCACTCGCTTGTAGCATTCGATCGAGTCCTACACTCAAACAGAGTTTGTTGCATAAAGATTTGAGTGGCATGATGAAGAGGAACATAGGACCCAGCCAAGTACAGATAGCGAGGTGTCAAGTGAACGGGAAGAAGAGCGAATCCCGTTAATGGCACAGATGTACAAAGAAGTTCATGATAGCTTGAACCTCGTAAACATAGAGTGCGAAAAAGAACTGAGTACATTTTTTCGCACAGGTGACAAACGCAGAAAAGCGTTCTTGACAAAGCTAGAAGAGCAAATCGAAATCGCAGAACAGAAGTTAAGAGTAATCCTTGAAAGTTCTGTATGCACAAGAGGTGACCTAGGAGGAACGCAGATTGTCTCTGAGACATTAGAGATCTCTTAGTATGGTGAAGGTTCGACTTTCCTTGAATCTTGGCATTGTTGTAAGCACTTTTCGGTGAGATTGTTGATCTTGACCAAGATTGGTATGATAACTTTATTGGCTGACGTCGACGTTTCGGCGATCTACGCCTTCTTCGGAGCCTGGAAAGACGAAGTCAACGCGCGGGTTTGCAAGAGGCCGTTAGAGTGGTCGATATACCACCCCCACATTTGAAGCGCCGACTGGTTCGCAACCGCATTTATGACCGTATTTGTTTGACTCCAGGTTGTGTAATATGCCCATATAGCAGAGAGGATGATTGTATGGTGTCAGGAGTGATTTACCGGATCACATGTTTATCATGTGGAGACACCTACATCGGAGAGACCGGGCGCCCTCTTTGTGTTCGCATCAAGGAACATCTAGATGGGCTAAATAAATCAAGGCCCTCCACACCACTGGGGCAACATCGAATAAGCCGTCATGAAGGTGCTGAAATTCAGATTGCAGTAAAGATCTTATCGTTTGAGCCCGAACTCCTGGCACGCAAAACGTTAGAGGCATTTTGGATTGCTGCGAAAAATCCTAAAATGAACAGAAAAGACGAGTGCCTTGCTATCACCACCGAACTCGCGCCTTATCAGGCCCTCTGTGGGTTTGACTGAGGTCAGGTCACTAAGGCGTATAAATAGAGGTTGGAGGCACAGTTTTGTATAAGGTGGTCTGTTCTCCAGCTACCAATTGTGCTGCGTCTAAGGTGAGTATGTGTTCTTGTGGCTCTGATAATGTCTATGGCTAACCTCTTCGGGTTTATTTTGTTCCTGGCACTTGACGTCTGAGCGGATAGACACTTATGACTTCGTCTTTCCAGGCTCCGAAGAAGGCGTAGATCGCCGAAACGTCGACGTCAGCCAATAAAGTTATCATACCAATCTTGGTCAAGCTCAACAATCTCACCGAAAAGTGCTTACATTGGAGATCCTTGCAAAGGCTGGGTTGATGTCACCAGAAAAGTTGGAGCGTTGCCTTGATAAATACTTCACTTACTACAAGTTGATTGCAGCCTTGTGTATAACGCTAAACTGCAGTGAGAAAGACTTGGAGGAAAAGGTCAAGGAAGTGTCAAATGAGGTTCAGTGCCTCCGATTAAAGCTCAGGAACTTGAGCGGAGGTTGTGGCAACCATGGAGCCAGCACAAACCCCATCTGATATTGATGCAGATCGGGAAACAGACACATCAGAAGGCGACTCTGAAAATTACGGAGTTCGATGCAAATATCAAAGATTTGCGAACATAAATGGGGAAGGCAACATACTTCTATCAAAGCGCCAAGTGCAGACAGTGCAGAATGCGCAGGATGGTTCACCAAAGACCTCCTCGCATAGGCACAGGTTAGAGTTTGGTAGAAGCAATCGACAACGGTTGAACACAGATGTGCATGAAGTCCGATTGCAAGATTCTTCACATAACTCTAATCCCGAGTTTACCATGAGAGAATTCATGTTGGCGTCTGCAGTACTAGACGTAAAACCTTTTTATGGTGAGTTGAATGAGAGCTTCAACAAGTTCGTGAAGTCATTTCTGTTGAAGTACCCAAGGAAGCATTGGGATGATGAAACTCTAACACAACTTCTCGAAATTTTTCTGAGAAGGGAAGCCTTGAATCTATTCGAGACATTACCACGAAGTGTAAAAGAAGGTCCCTTCGACGGCGTAGTCCAGGCGATGAGCGAAAGGTTAGCTAAAGGAGGCAACACTTCTCGAGTAAAAGCCTTGGCTGCACTGAGAAATCTGAGAATGAAAAGAAATCAGACAGTAAGTGATTTCTGCTTTGTACTAGAGAGGAGGTTCAGTCAAGCTTACCCTAATGAAGAAATGGAAGGGGTGGCACTCCAGAAAGCGGAACTTCTGTATTCCCAGTTAGCTAACTGGGAAGAAAGCTATGTATTGAGCGAAGCAATTGAGGCTAGCCCGCGAGATGTCGTATATGACAGAGCGAAAGAAGCAGCGCTGAGGCTGGAAAGAAACCTGCATAGAAAGGAAAGCAAGCAGGACAATGGTATGCATACCAAAAGGCTTTATGGCAATCTAGCTTCACCGAAAGTGGTCTGGTTCGGAATCGGCCGCTGATCATGGTGAAATAAGAGATAGATTGACCGAAAGGCAAAGAGAAAGGTAATCGTTGCCTTTAATTTGGCAAATCAGGGCATAAAGCAAGACAGTGCACGCTGCAGAACGCCACAAAGGGCAACGCAGAAAGAACTGAACGATACAAGGCATCTTCGTTCTCCACTGCTCTTGATAGGTGGTTATGCGCTACCACAGGTGTCAGGAAGAGTACTGAAGAATTCGTCGGTAAGAAGGTAGCTGTGCCGGCAAAAATAATGAATATGGAAGTAAGCGTACTTATAGACACTGGATCCGAGGTGTCCATAGCATCATTAAAGCTGTTCACGAGGGCCAAAGAAGCTGGAGTCGATCTAGATACTTATGTGGAGAGAATCTCAGGAGCTATATCTGATGCTACGATACGCGACGCTTCTGGCAACATAATAGAGATCTTGGACGCAATCAAGATGCCTGTGGAATTGTTTGGCAAATCCAAGAAGATTTCGGTATATGTCGCCAGATCGTTAGAAATAGAGCTGATCTTGGGGACAGATGATCTGTGCAATTTTGGTGTCAAAGTGATTCGAAGTGATACCAATAAAGGCTTGCACAGGTATTCAGTCAGAGATTCCTCGAATGTAGTGAAAGATCGGACTGATAGACTACTTGGAGGAAACAAGACGAAGCCAAAAGTAGGAAGGAGATTTTTAAAAGGCCTAGAAAGAAAAGAAGAATCAAGGCGCACAAAGCGCAGAAAGATGAAGCAAGATTCCAAGAATCAAAGCGGAATCTTGGATGAACCATCGACCGATATGAAGCAATCGACAAAAGCTATGAAGATGCACATGCTGAAAAAGAAACAGCCAAAGAATAGCTCAGTCGATGTCAAACGGATAAGCGTGGAACAGCAAGATGAAGGTGATTCCAACGCATCAGCAAACAAGAAGTTAAGAAACTCAAGAGTGTCAATGCGAAGCGGTATGGGAAAGTGTGCAGATGCACCGGATACCCTTGTGCATTTTGGGATTTTCTTGAAATGGTCGATTATGTCAGTGCACATCCCTGCGGAACTAGTCGCACAAGTGGAAAGACGCAACAAAATCAAACAGAAAAGAGTGAATACTTGTTTCGGTGTCAGAAATTTGGAAGAAAATCGCTTGGACATGGATCGCATGGACAAGGACCGTTTGGACAACGACACAAGGAAAAACAAGGAAGAAGAAGTCAAGATTGTAATCGTGTTGTCATTTTTGTTGGTATACGGTAGTATTGTGTTTGCTTTATATTGTTGTGTTGCTACTGTGTATTAATGTTGAGTTTTTTTTCAATTCTGGGGGGCTAGGTTAGGTGTTGTTAAGTGTCGGGACGCCACTTACGATAAGGGGGGACGTGTAGCCTCCAGGCGCCCGGCCTAGGTTTTTGTCACACTATTAGTCTTGAACCCAACCCATGGGATGTACGAAGCATTATATCTCGTGTGTCGGTTCTGAAATGTCTAGTTCGTTCCTCAATAGCTTCTCAACAGTTCCTCTATTCACTGTTCTGTATTAGCTCGTCTGTATCTCATCAGCTACTCTTATTCTCTGCATTTGCATATCAGCTTCTTTTGTGGTTTGTCATATTTTGTGATAAACCATATATATTTTAACAGTTGTTCTGCTAAGTCAGTGGAACCTGCGGTCTAGACCGTCCTACCGCCACTTTATACCTACATGGGAGCCAATCGTACAAAGCACTAATAGCAACAATGTCAAGAGTTTTTGTATCTCACAGTAATCACTTGGTGGTCACTCAGTGATTTCACACAACCTCCTCACAGATTGCGAGGGCAGGTTGGATAACATTCTTGGGTAATTTGCAAAGCGGTCATAGGTATTCCATTTCATCAATTCCTCTTCATCACTGTATACGTTCCTCGTGCTCATCACTTTCACACCGTTCCATTCTCTACAAACCAATCATTGTTAATTTTGATCTGCTCTCGGTGTAAGAGCGGAATAAAAAATGTGCCCGAAGTAAGTGGCTTGCTTACAAAGGATCTTATATATAAGGCTGAATGTGTGTATGCATGTATTATTCATTGCTGACTAAAGGGCCAGGCATACTTCACACAATTTCAGTCGCGACGGCATTTGGCAATATTACAATCGTCCATAACTCACTATAAGCACATCTTGAATGTACGGATAGGGCATCTTATTATTCCGCGTAATGCATGTGCAGTTTGCTAGTGTTGGATCTGAAAACTTCTGGCGAATTGCCAAATCGCGTCGCGACTGAAATCGCGTGAAGTGTGCCTGGCCCTTAAGAGACGCGAGCATGCTTTGCGCACGTTTGAAACAAGTTAATGAAAGAGTTCTAACGCGTTTTGATCAATTACTATCAGGAATTCATGGAAGAACGTGTTCAAGCCGGAGTGGATTAACGAGCTAAGACAAGTTCTTCCATTCTAATAGTAAATCAACCAAAACGCGTTAAAACTTATTCATGAAACTGTTCGCTAAAAAGTCAGAGAGTGAATGATATATACTCTCGAAATCAACCCACATGTCTTCCCTCAACATGACGTGGATTACGTGGATTGATGGGGCACCGCCTCGCTCAAAGGCAACGTCCACTCAAAATTTGGCCCCCCATGTTTTCGTCATTCTGGGGCCTTTCCGTGGCGCTGATTACAGTTCCGAACTTCAAACTCTCCAAAATTCACAAAAAACCCGATTCCTGGGAACTTGTCTTGAGAGCACGGACGAGTTTCGAATCGCTCCTTCTCGTTCGGCATGCCAGCAGGGAGGCGCTGCAACTGCATAGGCGCAGCTACAGCAGTGCGCAACTTCTGCTGTCAGTAATGTCGAGAGGCAGACTCAGTGAGGTTTCCGAGGCAGAATTTCTAGGCCAATGGGTGCGCACATATAGCACACATATACACCTTCAATAATGTTTGAGATTCTGCAAGTTTTTTTTGAATTTTCAGACATACTTCAGACCAGCAAATTCGGTTCCCGTATGCGACACAAATTCTTGCACCGAGAAAAAATGACGTTTTTGAACTACAAAAGATGTGCTGCAGTGAACAGATTCTGTAGCATGGTGACCAGTGGCCGTATTCATCATTGCTACCTTGAGGTAAAATGAACCTTGAGGTAGGATTATCACTCAAAACTCGTATTCATCAATGTACCTTAGGTAAATGCTCAAGGTTAGATCAACCTTGAAAATGATTTTATGTGGAATGGATGATACGTTGAGGTGAATTCTACCTCAAGGTAGCCTTATCAGCGATAAATCCGTATTCATCAAACTTGAGGCCTTTGCCTCAAGGTACATTTACAATAGAAACTTTTACCCCAGCAAAAGGCAAGGTTAGGAGTGATACCTTTAGAAATCTACAAGGTTTTAGAGGGTGTTTTTTCACACGAACACTGAAGTGACAAAAATGAACCCATTGCAGCAATTTTGTTCAATTTCGTTGAGATTAGCTAGAGTTATAGACCTGTAAAGAAATTAGCACTACACTTCTTTTTATCCTATGAATATGTTGTGAGTGTTTTAAAACTCCTGTGAAACTGATGTACTGAACCAAAGAAAGTCAAACACATCCTTTATTTGCTCCAACAGCATTTTGAGCATCATAGATCCTATCAAACAGTATTTTGAGCACCAGTGCGTCACCTCTGCTTCGCAGAGGCTCGCACTGGCCCTATTTTCTGTATGCGTTACTCATTCCCGCATAATAATGACATTGAAACTCACCACGCTATGTAGGCTTAGGCTATCACGAATAATTCGTAAACAACTACTCATTCGTAGAGGTTTTCCATGTGAGGTCGGTATTTTCGCATGGATAAAATCTTTCTTAAAAGAACAGATGCAAATTCGAATAGGCTTTCGGAATTTTTATGGATTGGTAGTCGCCGTAAGGACAATAAACATAGTGGGCTACACCTCTGTGCGAAAATCTTCTCAAATAATCAGGTAAAATCTTGAAAAATTGACCATCGAGCAATCAATACTTTTCGGCGTCGTTTTTGTAAAGTAGTAGACTTTTGATCCCTTTTTTGGAGCAAAGCCCATGGCTTGCACACTGAGATGCTAAGCACATCCACGACTCTGCAAAAAGTGGTGAAAGTATGAAAGTGGATGATGATGCTTCGCAGAGGATCGCACTGGTCCTACTCTATAGTTTTTGAGCAATATCTCCTCTCAAGAAAGCCAAAGTGTGGTACGTTCACAGCAGGTACTGGCTCTATGCACCCCATGAATATGGTGCCGTGCGGGTCTGCGCGTCCATGCTTGTCCTCAGAGCTAAACAGCGCCCTGCCTCATCTCTCAAATTGCTTTGAGCCTCCCCGAAAAATTCTGATCGGGAAGAATATGATGTAAACAACCATTCATTCTGCGAGGTTTTCATGTGAAACCGGTAAAATTAGCGTGGCGAAACTTTTTGGTGAACGGTTAGTGTAATTTTGAATCCGTTCTATCAATGCGATGTTGGCTTATTAGAACAACAACAGATGCACGCTACATTCCCAGCCTAGAATATTTCCAGCTATACAGTGAGTGTTTTGAAAATGAACAGTTGAGTCATCTCTTTTTGACGCCACTTTTGCACGAAATTAACTTTTTGCTATGTATCTGCTATGAATTCCAGGGCTTAGAAAATGTTTAAGTTAAAAGTCTTACAGTTACTGCAGACTCCTTGCATTAGGATCTCATTTTTGCCTTAGCAAATGCCTGGTGGATCCGTTTGACTCGCGATTTTCAACCAAAACAGATTCGCTCACTTCTTTACATAATTAACCTGGTGGCGCTGGCGTGCTATAGCCAAAAAATCAGCTCGAACTCTTGGCTGCAGCTTGCGCTACGAATTACACTGATTCGCAAAGGCTCGCTGTGGTCCTACTCTGTACGCCTTACTCGCTCATGCCTTATGATGGCATTGAAACTCACCGGACAATGCCGAATATCACGAATAAAATGTGAACAACTACTCATTCCAAAAGCTTTTCTATGTGAAAACGGTAATTTTGAGAAGATGAAATTTTTCGCAGAAGGACAAATGCAAATTGATTAGTTTCTTGAACTTATATCTGGCCAGGTAGTTGCTATAAGGACAATAACACTCTGAGCCACATCTGTGTGCAAAAATCTTTTCAAATGCTCAAGTAAAACCTTGGCAAATCGACCATCGAGCAATCAATACTTTTCGGCGTCGTTTTTGTAAAGTAGTAGACTTTTGATCCCCTTTTTGGAAGCAAAGCCCATGGCTTGCACATTGAGATGCTAAGCACATCCACGACTTTGCAAAAAGTGGTGATATGGATCCGATATGCGGGCCGAAAGCCAATTGGACCCGGCTGACGCGCAATTTCTGAGGGATCCACTCAACAAATCCGCTCATGCTTTCGCATGGTGGAGTTTTGTGCTGGTAGCATGTGCTGTGCAAAATTTGGGCCCAGGACGTTTGCTGGAGCTTGCGCTATGAATTTCGTGACAGACAGACATTCAGACACACACACACACAAAAAAACGTAAACACCCTTAGCGCGTTATTATAGTAGGATAGCATACTGAAACCACAAGCTGAAAATTGTGTAACCCAAAAACAGCTTTACAAGCTCTGTATTCAGGAAAAGCCAGTGTTGACGTTCGTGTAATGCATTTCTTTAGTCTTGTTCAGTTTCTCAACTCAAATTCAACTGAAGTAGGCATCAGGTAGGCATCGCAGCAGAGAATTTTGTAAATTGTACTTAGAAGCAGATATTTTCCCGGATAGAGTCTTAAAACCTAGAATTGTTGAGTATGTGGATCTTATCCTCTCCAATTCACCAACTGTAGCCTTTCACACTCGAAAGACATAAGTATCCTCGCGTAAATCCCATGCAGATATGAAGAAAGCAATTCACCGCAAGTACGCCATGCCTTTCTCTGAAAAAAGGTCAGGGGTGGGGGAACGAAAGCCGCCAGGTCCAGCCTCCTCCGCGGACTGCTGGTCCTGGAACGACATGCAACAACGCTGCGAAAGGACCAGCTGGCCGCGAAAGGCGGCTGGACCTGGCGGCTTTCGTTCCCCCACCCAAAGGACAGTGTTTATCATGCTGGCACAGGCTGTTTTAACCTTGAGAGATAAATTTTGATGAATACGAAATTATCCCCTGAGGTAGATTGTACCTTGAAGTACCTTCTCAAGGTATCTTATATTGAAGTAGGGTTCATTCTAATCTCACCACCGCAGCCGAAGCAGCTAGAAAGGTACGTGCCATAAATTCATCCCTTCTTCATATCTCAGGCTCTGAAAACGTATGAGCCGGGGAAAATCACGCAGTAATGTGCCAAATCTGCTCAGTCGCTATTGTGCAGCCCACGCGCGGCCTTTGGGTGCAAATGCACTAAAATGCACTCGAAACGCGATCCTCCATAGGGCGGCTGACCCCGGATCATAAGTTTAGTATAATTTTCCTTCCCGTGTCAGCCCACAATTTGTCAATCGCAGTAATAATTGAGGGCCACAGCTAGTCCGCTTCCAGCGTCTGAGCTGGCCGTTTGTGCCATCACGACAATCGTTAGTTTTGAATTTGGTATAGCTGATTTTGGTAGATAATCGAATTTCAGATATTGCTTTTGCTGAAGGAGAAAGATCATGGCGTCCACGTAGCTTCGCACTCAGTTTGTAACAATTCCCTATGTTAAGGGAAGGGAGGGGGGGGGGGTTAAAGGCAGCGGCTCGGCAGATTTTCGACTTTGGGGTTCTGGCAGATTTGGAGCTATTCCGGCCCCCTGAATCACGATATAAACTTCCCTTAGCGCGAGAATGGGGAAACCCTGTCTTTTGAAACCCTCCTTAAGACGGGCGCGGAAGAGTGAGCCATTTTCCTCTGACGTCAGAGACGCAGAATAAGGAGGTAGCGAGCGCTAGAACAATTCTGCCCTACGAAGCTACGAGTGACGGCGCGTTTTCTAGCGGCGAACATACTCGTCCGCACGAAGGTGCAAGGAAGCGAAAGGAGGAAGGGGAGCGGAGCTTGGCTCGCCCCCCTGGCTTGCAAAATTCACATTTTCGGCTCGGAGTTGCTCTTTTGGCTCACTTGGAGGGCCTCCTATCCATGTATGTCAAATTCTGAGGTAGGTCTATTCTGCCGAGCGGCTGCCTTCAAGGATCCGTGCTGCATGCGCGCTGCCCTTGGGATAAATTACAAAAAACGAGATTGATATGTCTTTTAAGAGTGCCAGGCTCTTTACTACCTAGTGGTTCTCTTTGTCTTTCTCATCCGCTCCTCCAGCGGCGCAACATACGCAAAGCGAGCATTGCGTGCGAACGGTCCTAAAATTTGTATACCCACAAATGAAAGGAAAAGAGGGATTTACAATAATGAACTTTACACACCGCTGAGAGTTATGGCACGCCCTGAATGAGTGTCACCGCACATTATGCAAGCTGAGGTAGAATTAACCTTGAGGTACTTTGATGAATACGAAACAGCCTTAAGGTAGAGTGCACCTTGAGGTACATTTTACCTCAAGGTTCATTTTACTTCAGGTAGCAATGATGAATACGGCCTCAGACTATCCATAGAAAAAGTTTCAGCTCTAGAGAAGCAGTGAGCTCGAAAAAATTGAGATGCGAATCTCTCAAATTTAGATGCGATCCTAAAAATCAAAAACTGGGATTTTTAAAATTTGAAGTTTTGTAACTCATCGGAGAAGTAACGAAACGGCCTGGAATTTTTAGGATGGGAAGTAGGAAGATGGCCTTGTATTACAGCAAAATTACAGCCAACAAACTTCAATAGCTCCGGAAAAATTTAGATGCGACCCAGATACGACCCCCTTTTGTCATTTTTTGCCACCATACATGAAATCATAAGAAAATCCGAAGGCTATAAAGTAGGACCAAATTTTGCACAAATGTAGTAGAGCACCTCTAAAGTACAAATAAGTTGTAAGAACTGTATGAAAAGCATTACAAACAGATTTACAAATTATTGATTATTAGCGTTGATAGAGATATGCGCTTTTGTCAAGTGTGTGAGTCTTTAGTGAGCCTTCGGAAGCAGGGCGTCTACATCATTCGGTACGTCCAACATCTTTATCACACATTCATGCACCTGCTAGCAGGGTTCGGTCCCCGTTTGCGACAATATTTTGCGGGAGAAATAGTGTTTCCCATTGAAAAAAAAAATGAACTAAGTCATAATCGTTTCCAAGTTTCCTCCCTTCTTCTCGGCATTGTTAGTATGTTGTGAGTAGATTACTAGTAAGCCAATCGAGGTTAGTATTTATTAGTATGTGGCGAACTTTTCGAGCTATTCGTCTTCTTCAGAGGCCTCCTCCATAGCCGGCGCGCAGATGTTGAAAGCGGCCGTTCTTCAGTGCCAATTATACCAATAATATTATTGGTCAGTGGCAATAATACAATAATGTTATTGGTATCAGTGGTACTGAAGGACGGCCGCTTTTAACATCTGCGCGCCGGCGATGAAGGAGGCCTCTAAAAATATTATGATATCAGTGGCACTGAAGAATGGCGGCTTTCAGCATCCTCGCGCCGGCGGTGGAGGAGGCCTCTGAAGAAGGCGAATAGCTCGAAAAGTTAGCCGGCCACTTACCAATAAATACTAAGCTGGATTGGCTTACTAATCTACTCACAACATAAGCCATAATCTTTTGAAAGTGCAGCGAATGAAGCGAATTTCTACGTTTGCAAATGTTTCAAATTACTGTTTACTCGTTTTTACTTGATACATTGGTACACGGCATTCCATAATTTTATTGTTAAGAACACGTAATATATTTACCATTAGATATCCTTCCATGCTTTGGTTCTTTATCCAAACTACCTCCTTTTACGACCCCCCCCCCCTCCCCTCCACCGCTACCCCGCCAAGGACCCCCCGTTGCGACAGTCGTATCACACGCTTGACCCTGATCCAGACTCAGAGCCGAGGGCGGAGCTTGGAAGGTTGGCAGATCCTTCTTGGTACGCAGCCAGCTCCTTCCCTTTCTCCCTTGGATACATGCGGTAAGGCCTTTGGTCCCTCCTGCACCGCCGCCCGTGGCGCGAGCTTTTCTACGTTGATTTTGTTTCCAAAGATGCGCACGCATCTTGGCGCGAGTCCGAAGCGAGGCGGCGCCTCATGAATCCGTAATCCACGTGTTGATATCGAGGGTATGTATCGTGCACCCCCAGAATTCTTCCCATAAGTACTCGATAAAATCGATAAAATCGATATCGATCGATGACGAAAAGTAGCCTATGACACCCGCCGGGGCCCGAAGTGTATGTGTGTCAAGTTTGGTCCGGATCGGTTAAGAAATGGAATTTTCTATTTGGAACATACGGCGGAGCCGGGTAAGCCAGCTAGTAAGCGATAAAATGACAAGATGGCCTTGAGTCACCCTGCGAGCCACTGGGCAGCTCAGAAAAAATTCTGAATTCTCACTTTTCTTGATGCTTTTCTTGTCCTTTTACATAACCTTCATTGCTCGAATACTATTAAATATACTATATTTACGTCATCAAATATTTGTTCATTCTCGTTTTAAACGTAACAAACAAGGCTACATGGCGGCGCCACCGGCGTAAATGATATCACGATTTAAGTATCATTTTTATTGAGACATAAACGTACCTATTACGTCTTTTCAGACGAATGACTTCCTTACTTCCATCGCTTTTATCAAGTTCAGAAAATGTGCAGAAGGAAAATGAAAAAAATTCTGTGAGTGTCTCCTCAGCAGTAAAATAAACCCACGAAAATGACTGCTATCAGCACTGCTATTTTAAAGGATTTGAAAAGCAGAATTTTTCACAAGGGAGGTGGCATAGGAACCTGTTGCACCGTACTAGTGCTACTGGTCGTTTGCTTGATGATACCGTTCGCCATATACATGTGTGCAACCAGTGAGTCGATATATGTTTGCAGTTTACAAGCAACTTGATCGGCATTGCTTAGAATTTGTGGCCTTGCAGTATGCTCTCCATCTCAGACAGTCGAAGGATTACCTCCGGCGGGCAAATGGCGCGAGTCTGCCACTGTCCTATTCTTTTACCGTAACGTCACCGTAACGTCACAAGCAGGCGAATGGGACCCCTCCCTAGGGCGAGCAAATCTCTGCTCGGAAATGCGCCAGATTTGGGAGAGCCCCGGAGCACCAAAATGGGTAAAATGGCAGGGCTCCGGACTCCAAAGTGCGAAGTGGCAGACTCGCGCCATTTGCCCGCCGGAGGTATCCCTTTGACTGTCTGAGATAGTCGTGATTCAGAGGGTTTGGTCTCATAAGCACGATAGACACAGTTGAACTCGAAAGTGTTCATATTTCTTGTGAGATCAACTCTAAATGAGCAAATGAATTGGGCAGACAAAATAAAGTAAGATGCCCTGTTAGTCCTAGACAACCATGGCAGGAGGAGTGGAAACTATACCATTATTTGCTTGCTAGTTACCGCAATTGAAGAATGTAAGTGAAGGTGTCTAAAGACGACTGCCTCGATGCGTGTATTCATACTTTCACGGCGTGCGCTCTTGACTTTTCGGTTTTACAGTATTTCATAGCACGTACAAACCGCACGCTCCGTCAATTCGTCGTCCTATGAGCTTATCTTTCAATCTTACTTCTATTTTTTTTCTATCGTAGCACCGCGCTGCTATGTGTTTTGTATGAACCCCATGCTCCTAAAGTCATAAGACGTGTGCTGCAGCTCTTCATTTTGAAAGCGAACGCAGAAAAACGGAGATGCAACCATGTCTTTCACTACAAACTTTACGTTCTGCTCTGAATTTCGGGGGCTTGAAAGGTTTAAAGATTGCGAGTATGTAAGCAACTTATAAGACATCAATCAACAATTGTTTCAAGTTCTTTTCGTTATTATATTAGAGCGCCTTTGAATTTTGGAGTCTCCTTATGAATTCGTTTGTAAAGAGTGTGAGCTTCAAGTTTGAGAACAGCAAGTCACATTGATTGCGGGCAGTTGCATGACATCATAGCAAAACAACGAATATTTAGTGAGATCAATATTCATCAGCCAGAACTCTGGCACTTCTAACAAAGCAAGTTAGACGTCCGGGAAACGACGTCTAACTTGCTTTATTGAAAGTGCCATTATACCTCATTTATTATCGCTGTAGATCATAAGTGATGGGAAAAACAGGTCCACTCCAGGTGAAGGGGGTTTATTTCGGACCTAAAAAAGTGAAGTTAATTGAGCCTTGAAATGAATGCTGACGTAAGCTTACATGCCGATTGACAGGAGTGTGCAAATAGGGAAAAAAAGGGGTACAGAGGCTTATGAAGAATTCTCAATGCTTTGGTTTTAGAGAGACATGAAAGTGAGACTTTTGATTTGAGAAGCCTTAGGTCTCATCAGTAAGCATATCATTTGAAAGCTTGAAACATTTAGAATCGACGTAGACCGTCTCCTTTTCAGCTCTCTGTGAGTTACATATGAATATTTTTATCTGGCTGCAGTGACAGCTGCTTTCATGCCATCACTTTGCGTTCCATTTCTGAAAGGAAGAGGAAGCTAAGCTAGAAATCTAAGCTAGAAAAAAGACGGCCTACATTCACTGACAAAGTCTTACTCTGTAAAAGCTAAATAGATTTCTTCATTTATTTTTCGCGTAGATCCTAACAAGACGCATGTTTTGAGCTTGGATGCCATATGTCTCCGAGTAGAGGGCATTGAGAAACAAAAGCGGTCTACATCGTTAGTGAGATTTTCGGCGGTATACAGATTTGTTGAATGAAAAAGCTTGTGGCCCCTAAAAAAAGGAAAGAAGATACAGTGGCCGCCAAAAAGTTGCGGACAACTTGCCCTCCTTTTTTCAGCGTTCATTTTCGGATGGAAAACCAGAATGAAAAAAGATTGGATTGCATGAGTTGATAGAGCTCTTCAAGGGCTACACACATTGCGATTTTTGAAAAACGTGTACTCTAAAATTTTTAAACTTTTTTAAGAAAAAGTCCAAAAATGGTCGAGTCACAATGTCGGGACAATAATTCTTCGAACGCGAAAATTTTCTTTTAGATCTTTTTTGAGAGAAAAACGGAAGTTTTCCGAACAGGTAAGCATACTATATCATAGAGCTCATCTACCAGGTATGGTTACTTCCAAAAAAACGAATTTTGAAACTTGTTTTGCTTTTTCACGAAAGAAAATAACTTTTATTTTCCTCTTTCAAAGCAAATTTCTTCACATGGAAACCTATTTTAGCATCCTTACAAAGCTGTTTGGATAAAGTAGATGCTCTTTACCATACTCTATGTATCGGACGTGCGCTGATGAGTTTCTTTGCTAAAAAGGTTTTTGTCAGTGCGTGCACATGACCTTACCTGCGCCTCTCCATTAACTTTGTACCGTTTTGCAGGCTTGTAGTTCAGCCGTCAGGCAATCTAAGAGCCTATGCTTAGGCTCATTCGAAAGTGCGTGACTTCCTCGACGCGATGGTATGCAAATAATCTCAGTTTGAGCAATTCCAGAGATTTAACGGATGGGGGGCAGAGGGCAGCTTTTGTAGGCTGAGCATTTTTCAGCTAAAGTTGAAGAGAGCTCTTTTCGCTATCAATTTTATCCTGGAAGTTCAAAACTACCAATTTTCTTGCAATATTCTACTTCGAAGCTCTAAGACTGTTCTGGTGTTCATAAGAGCCTTCACTCCACTCACCTCTAAGGCTACACTTTTTCACCCCATCCGTCAAATCCCTGGAATTGTTCAAACAAAACTTATTTGCACCCCATCGTGTCGAGGGAGTCACGTTCTTTCGAATGACCTCAGCACAGTAGATTTCGTGACGGCTGAGCTATAAACCTGCAAAGCGGATGTTTTCCAGGAATCGCAATATGTGGGTTTAGCTCTTGAGGAGCTCTATTATGTCATGCAATTCTATCATTTTTTCATCTTCCTCCATCCGAAAATGAGCGATGAAAAAAGGAAGGTGGCTTGTCCGCAACTTGGCGGCCGCTGTATTTACAGTTAGCCTGCTCCATCCTGCTCTTCAATGGCTTGGCTTTGATGGGTCACCAGAGCAAAATTTTTTGGGGAAAACTTTATGCACCATTATTTTACATGCCATTAAATAGTTCAGGAGCACAAGGAATTGACAGACCGTTTCTTTTTTCTAGCTGTTTTGCGAAGCGAGATATGAGAATTACTATCTAACTTCAAATCATGCTGTATTTTTGGAATGGAAAGGTGTTTTTCGAGGCTTCGCATGTAAATGGAAAGCCTTAAAATCGAGGAGTGTAGGAGCTTTCTCAATTTCTATCGTGTTCTTCAGTGAAAAAAATTAGCTTTTCTTCAATGAATGAATATAGTTCGGTTCTTATCAGTGGACATGCATCCATCATTGGGCAGACTAGACTTCCTACTTTTGCATACATCCCTGCGACAATATTTTTCATTTGACATGTTGCTTATTCAAAGGATTAGACATCCTTTAGATTTTTAGGTTTATTTCGCTATCAAACCACTCCGAGTGAGATGGGAAGTCTCAAGCTTACGCTTTTCTCAGAGGAACGCTGTAAAAGTGCAGTCATCATGCACTGACTAAGAAGCAGCAGCTGGCGGTCTCAAACAAAATATGTGCCATTTGTCACATGTTTTTTATTCTGCCGTTATGCCTTGACCCTACTCTTAATTTCAGGTGGAGAAATCATCCTGATTCCGACTTAAAAGTAAAGAGGGGCAGATTGCTCCACCTAGCGCACCTATACTGCAAATTAAAAATTTGATGAAAAAGGTTATGAATAAGGTGAGAAGGAGATAAAATGAAAACCATATAGAGATTTTAAGACGAGCGATTATTGGCCGCCGCGTGATCCCAATGCACCGCAACACTTTAGAGTCAAAAGCGATCTAGAATTGCACGCCCATGTCGGGTTGAATACACAATAGTCGTCGTTGTACGTAAGGCTTTGCGCAGAGCTCATCAAGAAGTAGCGTAGTAGAAGTTAAGAGAAAGCTGGGATAAACCGTTCGCTGGATGATATAATATCCTATACGTTCTCAAAAAATGTGAACACTCTCGCTTTTAAGTCTTTCAACGAGCTTGATGTATCATTCTGGAGCGAGATTCAACTTAGATTTACAGTAAAATTCGAATCATCAAATATGTGTAATGCTGTTCTGCCAACCAGGTTATTATGGTGGACCTTCATTGACCTTACGTTTTGACAAATATCGTCTTCTTAGGAGGTCTGAAAGGGGATTACAGTCAAATCATCTGCTCAGATAATAGCCGGGGAAGGCGGCCATGCGATTTATGGGCGGGGGGGGGGCACCGGAAAAATAGTTCGCCGATTTCTTGCGGTCCGCTTGCAGATATTTGGAAGAATTTTAGCGAAATTTTAGACGAATGCTTGAAGAACAATCGCGGTTTTCTTATAGATTAGCTGCGGAGCAGTGGCCGCATTCTCGCGGACTTTCCGCGAGAATATGCAAAATTTTTAAGGGCTGCACGGTCCTTTGTGGAGGACCGCGCAACCCCCAGGTACTTTCCGCTGAGAGAAAGTACCTCAAACTCAAGTAATTAAACCAACGGTAACACCTCTGCCACACAGAAGTCTTACCTGTGCTCGACGTATGCCCGAAACTGCGTAAAAAGAGTCCGCGCGCCTGCTGAAAGTTCGGCCAGCGTTTGCAGAAAGAGATTATTTGACGAACGCCTGCAGAAAATTCTGTGTTGCTTCCCGCTGGCAGAACATTAGACAGTAAAGGAAGTACCGCTCGCTGAAGGTTTAGCCATGCCCCAAAATCCTGCTGACCGCTTGCAGAAAAGCGCGAGTTTGCGGACCGCCTGCTCCCGGCGATTATCTGAGTATTAGTCTACACGATCAAACGCCCATCAGACTTCCGTCGTTTGAACCGCGTCGAGGCGCAACGTGCCGAAAAACAATCCAAACAAAACACTAACCTCTAGTCCACCGTGAAGTCACTAGTTCGCACAGAAGTGACAGACATCACTAAGGTTCCTCAGTGTGCCAGGGCTTTATATACCGTGCTGTTTTAGGTCGCATAATGGCATAAGAGGCAAGAGATCACTCGTTATTGTCACGCGTTCATTTGTGTTGTTCATACCCGGATTTATGGTGTAAATCCACGCCGCATCTAGCATTTTTCGTGCCGATATCTCAGCCTCTTGCTCTAGGACTGTACACTTCACTCTAAATTCATTACCATTATGTGCCTCGATCTTATTGCCTAAGGGAGATGACATATTTCTCCGCCTTTTGTCAGCCAGGTGTTCCTTCATTCTAACACTTAAAGTCTTCCGGTCTCTCCTGTATATATTGCGCCACAATCTAAGCACTCTATTCGATAAACAATGCTTTCTTTAACGCAGTCATCTAGTTTCCCGTAAGGACGTACGATGCAATCTTCTGATATACATTCATGTCATATAATATATTCCTGATCAACGCTTTTTGATGTTACTGCTAGGAATGTTGACCAGTACTATCTCATTCTCTAGTTTTGCTCGTGCTATGCATCGGTTTACTGCCTTGCTGGAGCTAGAGACAAATGGCACACAAAAAGGGATCCTGTTCTCATTACTATCGCTTCGCACAAGACTACAGTCAGTGAATCGTCTAGATGTTCGGTTTCGTGAATGCGTAGTTGTGTAGCCATTTCTGCGAGCAATTTTGAGTGCTAGCTGTTGCAATTCAATCCGTTCGTTAGCTGGTACATACTTCTACAGCGGTCTTGTACATATTACGGATGATGGAACGTTTGGGAGCTGTAGGATGCGCCGATGTAGCGTGGACAAGTATGTTTTTGAAGCTCTCCTTTCGGTACCATTCGATTCGTACAGCGTCGTCAGATAGATTTATCTGGGTGGTCAAAGAGGAAAGCCAACCACTGCGCGGGGTCTCTCGTGTAAGCTTAATGTATTGTGACTGCTCGTTCAAATTCCTAAAACATTCATCCATCTCGGACTGCGTGGATATGCAGCAGTCGTCGATGTAGCGGCAATACATTAACGGCAATCGCGCGGGTACTGGCTCCTCAATCTTGCTCATGTACAAATCGCGAGAACTGGGGCGAATCTTCGGCCCATCGCAAGCCCTCTAGTCTGAGAATAGTAATTCCCAGTACTTGAAAACGTTACAATTTAAATCTTCAATAAAAAGCAGTATGCACTCTTTGCTCAAGCCAAAGGTCATCATGGTGATATTTGAGTAATATTTGTCTAACATCTCCGATAAAGCTTGTAGAGCAGTACTGTTTTGAACATTGGTGTAGGATGACGTTACGTCGAAAGACTCGACAATACTACCAGGTTCAAAACTTAAGCTCCGTAGCTGCTGTACAAATTGTTGTGTGTTAGACAAATGTGCAGGCACTTTGGCTAAATGATGGCTTACAGTCTTGTATAAAAACCAAGATAGTCGGTCAGTGGGTCCACTAACGCAGCTTATGATCGGGCGAATTTTAAAAATTGCCGCTAACTTTTGGGTTTTGATTAAGTGGTACAAGGCTGCACATTTTGGATAATCCAGTTTTAGTCTGTTGATCAACTCTCCATCAAGTTCGACAGAATTTCCCACGCTTATCCAAACATTATTCAGCCTTCTGCACTGTGTCTGATATTCTTGTTTAGTAGCGGGTTGATAAACTATAACGTACTATCGGAAAGATGCACTCTAGCAATTTCTCGATCTAATGATGGGGTATTACTACGAATTCTCGCCCTTTGTCACTTATAGATATTCCGATTGACTTTTCTTCAACCATTTCACGCCATTCTCTGAAGCCCTGCCATTGTTCTCGTGTCAAGTTAGTTTGTCAGATGTTTCTGTATCTATTCAGAATGTGCAGAATTTCGGCTGTAAGAATGCGGAACTTTGTTTCAGCAGTTGGTGCTGGCTCGGATTCTTTATAAAAGGAACCGAAGGAATGGTATACTTGGCAATAATTGTCTTCCCGTTGGCAACAATTGCTGGGTATTCTCTTGTCTAGCTTTTAATTTCGTAGATCGCGCAAGTGGTATAAGTTACCCAAAAGTTTGGCACATTATGGCATTAACATTCTGTGAAGGTGAGAACGAATGACCGAGATCAAGAAATTGAACTGCGCGTTCTGATAAATGAGCGTTACCAACAACGATGACTCTTGCATCAACGTCATTCGGACCAAATATGTCAGTAGGATGGTGGCTTTAAGGACAGCTTTTCTCATTATCTTCATGTTTTTCGCGAACAATAAAAATAATTTTTTAAAATTTTTAAAAATTCATTTCAGCCTTATAAAAAAAATTTTTTCGGAAAATTTTTTTCGAAATTTTTTCTTTTTTCTGGATTTTCGGGGTTCTGAGCCTGCAAAAATCTTAGTGAGCACACCAAAAAAATTTTCGGAGTGCGTGGCTCATGCCACGCACCTTCATCGGAAAAATTTTTTTGTCCCTCTCCCCCCCCCCCGAGCCGAAATCGTGGGTACGCCACTGGTGTATACCTACTAAACAAGAATATCAGGCACAGTGCAGAAGGCTGAAACACGGCACATTGCGCTCGACACGGTTCAGACGACGGAAGTCTGATGAGGCGTTTGATCGTGTAGACTAACAGATGATTTGACTGCGATCCCCTTTACCTCCGAAGAAGACGATATTTGTCGAAACGTTATGTCAGCAAACCACCATAACAACCTAGTTGGCAGAACAGCACTACACATATTCGATACAACATGCCCAGGTTACAAGATAAGAAAAATCCGAGGATCTGTGTACTAGGCTTTCAGGCGTGCTGACTCGAGTACACTACTTTTCACCAGCTGAGCTTTTCCAGTAGTGTAATCGCATGTCTGATGAACATTAAAAAAACAGATGTTATCCTAAACCTGTAATAACTCATGAAAGAAGCATATTTTATATTTGAAATCAGCGACTTCGATAAGTCCAGTGCAAGAGTTTTTGGCTTGTTTGGTTTTGCTTCTAGGAAAGCTTTCACTTCCCTAAAATTCTTCTCAAAGTTCACACTCTAATCCTAATTTAATAAAGAGTGGTTGACGATTTAGTCCATACAGTGAATTTGAGTTAAATCTCGCTCCACAGCATGACACCTCAAAGCCGGCGAAAGATGTGAAAGCAAGAGAGTTATTAACGATCAACTGTGCTCACATTTCTTGGGACACCCTTTTAAAACTGTCATCAGTCTGGTCACCTCGGTGCGATGTGTGTTACTGCACACAAATTTGGATTCCTGGATGAGGCGCTGAAATCCCGTCGCACTGTGCTTACACCAAGTGCACGGTACGGCTAAAATTTGAAGCCAAACTGCTTAATTTCCAGATTTTAATGGTTTTTTAGCTTAGCTCTCTTAGCTTTACGCATGGTCTAGTTCTCGATTAAATGTCGCCTTTATACGGCATGCATGTCGTTCCAGATTGAGTGTCTCAAAATTTATCACTCTTTTACTTTCAGGAGGAGGCAGAGAAAGAAAGAGTCGGGTATTCTTAGGCAGTACGAGTAACAACTTTCTTCAATCTAGAAAAGCTTCTCACAGTAAACTCAGCCAAAAAACCATAGTTTTTAATATCAATGAGAAGAAAGTTGAAACTAATACTGCTCAAAAGATACTTTGCTCCTTCTATTAGGTCATGTAATAAGTTCTGTCCCATTTTTTGTTTTATTTTTTCTTGACAACATTAACTATATTTGAGATGAAGGGTATATGCTTTTGAAAGATCTAAGTCTGCTCTGCAGACTCATATGCATCACTCCCCAATGTAGCAGGAAACTGAAAAAGATTTTTATCATTGAAACAAAAAATCCAAAGGGCCGAAAAATCAATTTTCGACAACTTCTTCCCTCCAAAGTTTTCTCGATTTCTATGGTAAAACTTATTAAACAAGCTTGACAACAACCAAAACAATCATTTTTGCATTTACTCTATAATTGTTTGCGCATGTTACTTTCCTTCCACCGGCTATTTGATGACATTTTTTTTCAAAAGTCGGCAAGGCTGTCACGGCGATGTTCACCATCTCGCGTACCTAACAAGGAAATGGTCAGAAATCGAAGTGGCCAATCCAGGCAAGCTGCATACCATTGAATACAGCATGAAGCGCTTACTCTAAATCTGCCTTCCTTTCCTGCTTATCGCTTTTCTGGGCGAAGTTATAAGCCATTAAAGACCATTATTTTGCTTAGAAATTATGTGTGAAATTGAAAATTTGGTCGTACAGAGCATCGTTTGCCTCAATGCTGGGCCAAAACATGCAGCTAGCTTACTTAAAATTTTTGAGGCCAGAAGCCGAGCTAAAAGTGCAACAATGTGCTTAATTTCGCTGTTTTTATGTATGATTTTTTCACAATAAAACCGCGTGTAGCTTCGTCCACAGAAGCGGGAAGCAGATAATGAAGACAGATTCGAAGTCAGCGTTTTATACTGCATCGAATGATATACAGCTTGTTTGGTTTGGCCGCTTCGACTTTTGACCATTCCCTTGTAAGCTGTCTGGCTTCCAACATTCGAATTTTGAGTATTTAACCTACGAATTCAATAATTTTGAAGCCATAAACCATCCCTTCTGTCTTTTCTGGATGATCCGCTTACCGTCTTCTCTTCAGAATGCCTTCAGATGATGGCCAACACCAACGTTGAAAAGGCGTTAGAACGAAGACTTTTCTAAAGTCTACAAAAATGATTTTTGAAAAGTTCAGCACTTCTGAAGCGCGATAGAAGCTAGAGCACTCTGCTTACGTGCAGCAATTTCTTCGAGCTTATTAACGGGCGACGTAACGTAGTTGTCGAAAATGGACTTTTTCCCTGTTTGATTTTCCAAATTTGACGCTGTAAAACTTTTTCAAGTCCTCTGATGTAGAAAACCGGGATGAAAGTTTTAGTAGAGAAGGCTTAGAGCTTTGAAATGCATATAAACAATTTGCAGAACATCGCGCAAAATATCGAGAAAAAATCGAAAGAAAAAATGGGACAGAACTTATTATACAACCTAATACATACGATAATACTGACGAAAGCAGACTTACTTCAGAATCTTGCAAGTCTGCCCAGCTTCTGCCTCCTCCTGGTGAAACGGCATGCATGGCATATAAAAACGACAAATAACCGAAAACTAGACCGTGTGTGAAGCTAACAAAGCATAAAAATATGAAAAACAGACAGTTTGGCGTTATACTTTAGCCGTACTGTGCACTTATGTAAGCACGGTACGGCGGGACCTCAGCGCCTCATCTTTATTTCAAATTTTTGTGTACTAACGCACATCGCACCGAGATGACTAGACGGATGATGTCTACTGTATGTACGTAAGTATGTGCGGAATGGAAATTTTTATTTCTGAAACAATTCGGACCAAACTTTGCACACATAAACTCAAGGGGGAGGCGCCGGAGGCTACTTTACGTTATCATTGGATGTCGACTATCAATTTCTAACAAACTTTGAGCTACGGGGCTGGAAATTGACACAGAGGTAAGTGAGCATGGATTTTTACCAACTTTTTGCCTAGTTTCCAAGTTTGAGCTACAGGGCTGGGAGTTGGCAGAGGGAGGGGGGTGGGGGGTAAGTGAGCATGCTGATTATGAATACAGTATTAGTTTTTGGATTTATCGATTACCTTTATCGATTTTTTTGACTGAAAATTCGAGCTACAGGGCTGGGAGTTGACAACAGGGGCGGTATTTATCAATAGCCTGTCCGGGTAAGTACCCAGGCAGGTAGTTTCCGCTTCATTCGGTGCTTTGGGGATCTGTGTTATTCATTGTTTGTTCATATTTTAGAGGCTCAACTATTCTAATATCGTAGCACTGAGTAGCAACTCTTTGCTGTACAAGCTGAAATAATTCGTTATTTGTATGATCCCGAACGGGATCTCCCACTGATCACTCTCATTTTTAAAGTCATTTATAAGGGCAAAAACTTAATGAAAACGTCACAGAGTTTTACAGTCAATTTATCACGACAGTGCTACGCATGTTTGTGAAGGAAATAAGTGAAAAATTAAGCTGACAGAATCTTCGATGAATCTGTGCTTGCAAGTTGGGCTTCATCAAAAAACTCAAAACTTGCACATTTCATCTGTGCTACTAAAAAAACATGCGTAGCACTGTCGTAATAGATCGATAGCAAAAGTCTGTGATGTTTTCATTGAATTTTTGCGGATATAAATATAAAAATGAGTGAACAGTGGGAGATCGCGTTTAGGATCATAACTTATAATAACGGGCTAAGGGTGTTTACGTGTTTTTGTGTGTGTGTGTGAGTGTGTCTGTTACGAAATTCGTAGAGCAGTTTCCAGCCAATTTCCCGAGCTCAAATTTTGCATAGCGCATGCTACCTTCATAAAAGTCCAATATGCAAAAGCACGAGTAGATTCGTTGGGTCCCTCAAAAATTGCGCGCCAAACGGACCCACCTGGCTTCATCTCGCAAAATTGGGTCCGTATCACCACTTTTTGCAAAATGGTGGATGCGTTTGGTAAGCAAATGTGCAAGCGATGGAATTAAGTCCGAAAAGTGGTCAAAAGTTTACTACATAACGACGGCGCCAAAAAAATTGGCTGCGTAAATGGTCAATTTGCTAAAGTTCTACTCAAGCATTTGAGAAAATTTTCGTACGGAGATGTAAAGCACGGTCACTATTGCCTTTATGGCGAACTACCAAGCCGTGACAAATTTAGAAACCTATTCAAATTTGCGTTTGTCTTTCTGCGAAAAGTTTCATCCACACGAAATCACCGATCTCACGTGAAAAAGCTTTCTAAATGAGAAATTGTTTACATTTTATTCGTGGTAGTCGGCATGGCGCGGTGAGTTCCAGTGCCACGATTTTACGAGAATGAGTAAGGCACATAGTTAGTAGAGCCAGTGCGAGCCTCTGCGAAGCAGAGGTGACGCACTGGTTATACAAATGACGAATTATCTCAGCTTATACAGCAAAGTGCTGCTATTTATTGTGCTACGATATTATGGTAGTAGAACCTTTAAAGTATGAGCGACAAGCAAGGCACAGATCCCCAGAGCATCGAGCTATGAAGCGGAAACTACCTGTCCAGGTAACTAACCCGTACGGGCGGTTGATACATGCCGCCCCAGGGGGTAGTTGGGCATGCTGTTTACGATTACGAAAGGGTTGGGCCAGACAGGCGTACGCGACGTACGCTGCGTACGCCGCGTACGCCGCGTACGCCGCGTACGCCGCTTCCCCGTGAAGTCTGGCTCAACCCAAATAGATTTTCGAATTTATCGATTAATTCTATCGATTTTATCAATTTTTTGCGAAGTTCGAGCTACGGGCTGGGAGTTGACACAGGGGGATAGGTGGGCATACTGATTTCGAAAACAAAAAGGGATAGGGAATTGGCATGTAGAGTGGGCACAGGGAAATGTTGTACAGCGATCGGATGGGACACATATTCTTCCTCCAAATCTATTCAGTGCAAAAAGAGCCCTATAATTCATGTCCTCGCATCGTTTTCTTCGCCAGAGTTTTCCTTGCTTCGTCATAATAGTCTCAAATCTTGCTGTTCATGGGAGTTTTGCAGAATCGTATGCGTTATATCGCAAGGAAGAGGTCTTGAGCGTTAAAGCGAGTGTGCGAGTGTGCTCAGCAATATCACGCTTTGGCTTAATCTTTCTACTCACTGTCTTTTCATGTGATGCTCTTAAATTGCCCTTTTACTCCGGTAATGATAAACTTCCATGACTTTGTCCTTTTTCTGAACAAATATGAGGATTTTCGAGTGAGACTACATGCGATCACTTCAAGTCGTAGGGAAAAATACAATGACCACTCTTTCATTCTCCTCAATGTCCATACTTCGCAACTTCAAAATGTCGCTACCGCAATATACATCATTTGATCAACTGTCATAGCAACCTGAACACAGCTCAAAAAATTAGCGGTTGAGCGTTGTAGCCGAGATTTTGATAGCTTTTTGGCCTGTCTTTTCAACTTTGTCATCTTATATTTAAGGCTGATGTCTGTCTATATGTACAGCGTATTTGATTAATCGTGACGATGGCGCGACCGCTCGCGACGCGCACGCGCTTTTTCTTTTCTGCTTCGGTGTGATGGTTCTTGGACATTGGAAGTGACTGAGCTGGGCGTTGAGGTGATGGCTTTTTGTATAAGGGTATTATGCTCCCTGGGAGCAAAAACCGCAGCCAAATTTGTCGCTACGATTTTATAAGCAAACCTTATGTATGTATGTTTGCATGTATGTACATTTCGATTAGAAAATTTTATTTCTAAACCGATGCGGACCAAACTTGGCACACATATGATTCGGGGAGGAGGGTGTCGTAGGCTACTTTTCGTTATCGATCGATATTGATTCAATCGATTTCTTGCAAAGTTTTAGCTACGGGTCTGGGAGCTGGCACGGTAATCTAGCATGCTGATTACGAATACAGTATTAGTTTTCAAAAATATCCGTTACTTTTATCAATTTCATCTACTTCTTGCAGAGTTTGAGCTATGGAGCTGGGAGTTGGCACGGAGAGATAAGTGAGCATGCTCTGATTACCAACACGGTGGGAATAGGGAATTGGCTGTAAGTGGGCACAGGAAAGGTACAGAGATAGGGATGGGACCTTTATCATAGCGCTTTGACAGGGCCGGGCGGAGCCGGGCAAGCCAGCTAGTCTTCTCTAACAGTTCGGAACAAAATCTATGTTCCTTGGCTTTATCACATGCTTTCGAGCGTTTCTTCCCAGCATGTCTTCCCAGTTAATCTAGACCTAGTCGGAACCTCACAGAATAGGATCCTCAATACCGACAAACAAACAAACCTGATTCCACCGAATAACAGCAAGCCTGCACATTTCATGTGGTAACGAACGTCACTGAAAGGCATGTGGGTAAACCGTTTATGTATAGTACTAAGGCTATCGCACCTTAGAGTAGAGTCAAGATACTGCTGATACACAAGCACTCGTTTTTTGTCATCAAAGTTTAAGTTTTTCGTGAGATCCATGCGGCTAAATCATTCTTGGCACAATGCAGTTTCACTAACCTTACATTTCGCCTCGTAGTCATCCGTAGTGTAACTCATCTTTGCGAGGTCCCAACTCAACTCTCAAAGTCCTTCATCCTCTAATGGCTGGATTTACTTTTAAGCTACATAAAACTTCTACATTTCTTTCCGATATAGCAAACTTGGCAGCTTAAACACTACACTATATACAAACTCACAATTCACTTTTCCCATAAATTGTATCATATCTTTAACGTATACGCTAGTTCTTGAATCGCCTCCAACCTTTCTCTACTCCATGCACATCTTCCAAAAAGTTTTGGAAAGGCAAGCAATCCTGTATGCGCAGTGCTTCCAGACACAGCATACCTGTGAAAAGAATACAATCTACATTACTTTCATTATGGTGGCAGATTTTGTACTGACTATACTTGGGACTGTATCGAGTGATTATTCGATTATCCGAATAAATTATTCGAATGCGAATGATTCGAAAAGTCGAATATTCGAGAATCTGAGTTTGATTAAAATTCGAAAGTCGAATATTCGAAATTTTCAGTTTTTGGATATATTCAATATTCCAACATTCGAAAATTTCAATCTTCGAGTATTATTCGAAAGTCGAATATTTGATGGTCATCGAATATTCGAATCATTCGATGAACCTGGAATTTTCGATTATTCGATGACCATTGAATGATGGAATCAGAGCCAGCTTGGCGCAGATCTATGGAAGCAAGCTAGGCTTCGGTTTTTTTTGGGTGAAAAAGCAAAGGGGATATCGCTTTCGTGGCCAAATGGCGACGTTCTTTCTGGTCGGCTTTTCGTTTTTTGAGGGTTTTTTACGTTTGGGGCTGAGACTCAAAGGGGATTTCGTAAATTTCGCGAAAGTCAAGGTGGCTTCGTTTGCAAGAGGCTTAAAAACGAACTCATGTTGAGCTCTGGATGGAACTCCATAAGCATAGCACGTCACTGTAGGAGTTTCTATCAAGCTGCAACCTCAATGTGGAATGTACATTGCTTGTGTTCCTGGCGCAGTAGTCTGTACAGTAATCGTGATGCGTTATTCGCGTCGCAATATGTAGTGCTATCGTTTTTTTCGCTATCCAGGGACGCCAGCCTTTTTATGGTTTTCCTCAACGGCGTCTTTCACTTTCTTCACGAGCGTCATTAAGTAAACTTTCAATCTTAAACCTAGTCTTAAACTTTTAGACCCAAGACCCATCGCAACACGCTTGTTATGACCAAAGGGAAAAGGTGAAAAATGAGTACCATATTTGTGATCGATGCATCGAATAACCTCCTAGGTCAATTTTTTACAAGATTTCAAAGTTTTGTAGATACCGGCCCACCACGATATCCTCCCCGCCCCCATAACGCCTGCTGAAAGTACGGGCAAAATGTACTTTGGAGGACTTTTTAGCTGCCCCTCTCCTTTTGTACACTACTTCTCTTTCTCTGACCAAACTCAGAGTCATCTCTGAGTCTACGATATCTGTAACGCTGCACGAAACTCACAAGGGAGGGTCACGTATTCAAAGTGGCCGATGACCATAGGCTGCGTACCATTAGTGAGAGTTTGAAACGCTGATTCTAAATCTGCTTTCCTCAACTGCAGAGCGTCTTTGTGAGAAGAGTTGTGACCTTTTTGGGGCAAGAAAAATGAATAGGTGGCCGGGATAAAATTAGTCGTTACAGCCTTCTTAGACGTAAAGTGGAGAACTAGGCAGAAGCAGTTTATTGTATGAAGTATCCTGAGATTTGCCGCTGCTTCATGCTTTAGACAGGCTGTAAGGTTGTTTTTATCCCGACCATTGGTAAATTTTTTGACTTTAAAAAATCTCTTAACTTCTCTCATAAAGGCGCTCTACAGAAAGGAAGAGCAGATTTGGAATCAGCGCTTTAAGCTTTGACTAATGGTATGCCGTTTATGGTGATCGGCCATTTCGACTTCGTGACCCTCCTTTGTCAAAACTATCGCAAAGCACCACTGCGGGTTTGGTGGCGATGTTTCTTACGCAGAACGATTTCGACGATGTTTTCCTACTAGGAGTAAACTACCGGTTATGGGGTCTCCTACCATATCATCGCTTCCTATATTTGATCCATTCAAGCACTTGTTGGGGGGGAGGGGTAAGAAAGGTGCGCTTTGGCTCAGATATAACTCAGAGTTAGGTCAGGGTAACTGTGAATTCCGACCACATTACTACCGACCCTGGAACTTCTTGATCTATTAAAGTTTTGATTACCTCTCAAAAAGCACCAAAGCTTAGGAAAATGACTTGTTGACTTGACTTTTGTTGATGAGCCTGAGGTCTACTGCACGCTGTTTTTCATTCGCATTCGGAAAAGGTGATAGATGTGAACGTAAACGTGAAGATGTTTGTGATATCGTCGCAGCGTTACTTCCACTCCATCATAAATTGGGGGCGTATTCAGGGCAATTGCACCAGTGATCGGAAGGACTAGTGTTGAGTCAAAAAGTTTGTTGTAGTGTGAGAACAGGGATATGGTAGAACTAGTCAGTCTAGCTTATCGCACTGCCGACGATAGGATTTGCTTATTGCTATAAGTGCCGATTCGAAAGTTGTGTGTATAGCACTTATACAGTTCAACAATGCGTACACTACATGTGTGTCGTGGAGTTGTCGACAGCACGGGCTGGATGCAGATAGTCCGCGCAGCGCGCTGAGATATATTTCATGCACTGCAGAGTAGTAATCGCATAAAAGGGAACTACAAAGACCCACAGTACTTGTAAACTATGCGCTTGGCCTTACCATATCAGACAGACATTCAATTTTTCGAAGGATATTCGAAAATCGAACGATATTCGAATATTCGATATTCGAATGGTATTCGATAATCGAATATTCGAAATTTTTGATTTTCGAATACTTCGATAGTCGAATATGTGGAATTTCTGATTTTTGAATGTATTCGAAAGTTCTGTAGTCGAATGTTCAAAATTTTCAATTTTCGAATATATTCGATACTCGATTACTCGAAAAAAAAAATTTCGTATTTCCCCAAGTATAGTACCGACGCAACGTTTCGACGCTTTCGTCGTTCTCAGGAACGACTCAAGGCATTATCCTAATATCAGACCACCAGATAGCTTTTCCAACTCAACCAGTTTCTACTTCATGCCAACTTCGCGTCTCAAAAATTTTCAAGCACTCTTGCCCGACTTATAGACGTGAAAAATGACGGACGAATGGCGCTACAATAGAATGCACATCAGCTATCTACTATCTATAACTCGCACAGTGGCATATAGAGCTAAACAAGCACTCATTCTTATTATTATCTGGAGTCTTTGCAGATATTCAGAAAGCTTCTAGAATCCTCCTAGCCGTGACAACTATGTTCAGTATTTTTGTGCTTTGCTCTGCTCTCCTTTCTTTTTCATGTTTTTACTCTCAGTAAGCGTTTATAGGTGATTTCGTGCTTTTTTTAAATTCACCTCCTTTAAAAGTTTCTGGCAGCCCCTGGTGCCGAGTCCAGCCGCTAACTTCGTCTAAAGTGAATGGCAAACAAAGGAGAGTCTTATAATATTGCTTTCAACGTGATGCGAGCTTTTGTGACTCAGGCCGCTTTATAAAGCCCGTGTACACTGCTGAGGTACTACTATACTGTAAATCAGCTTTCTTAGTTTTGCTGGGTAAGCCTGGCATGAGCCAAGCAAAGTTGTATACTGGGATATCAAACGACAGTCAGAAAAGTTGACTGTATATTGATGACACATGCGCAATGGTTATTCTCAGTTTCAATCTTAACACGTTGACGACGAGCCATTCTTTTGAGGTCTGTCCCTTCCCCGCGTAGGGATGCACGGAAAGGTCTGGACGAGACCTTTCCATGCATCCCTACGCGTGGCCCATGTATGTATGCATGCACCCATGCACGAAGTACAAAATGTGCAAGCCCCGCCCCCTCTGGCAAGCTCCGCCCACTCGACCAAAAATGTCGGAAATTGCCCAAATTTCAAGTATTTATGCGATTTCCGCCACTTTTGAAAAGTGGGCGGGGCTTGCCACTTAGAAGGCGGGGTTTGCCTGACGGTGGGCGGGGCCTTTCTAAAAGTTGCTTGAGGTCTTTGCGTTCACCTACAGCCTCATCCATGCTTTTTATGGACAAAAAAGGGTCCTTGTGAGAGGCGTAGGAGTGGGCGGAGTTTGCCAAAAGGGGCGGGGCTAATGCATGAAGTACATCTGAGCCTATATTGATTATATGAACGAAAACTGAGAGGATTGGACAGATAGTATTGAATTTAAGGCCGCCGCGCACCATTGCGCGGCGTCGTCCGCAGGGACAGACTGCCTGCCGCGCACCATTGCGCGGCACTGTCGTCAACGTGTTAAGGCATACTGCAAGCACTGGCTTAGGCGTTGGCTTATCGCAAGCTTCCATTTTTAAGGAACTAATTTCTAGGCCGCTGAAGATATTACGAACAAGTCTAAGTCAGGGTTACTGCTTTTTTTACTCAGTGCACTCGCAGAGGTGAAAATAAGCAGTCTTAACAGCGATAAAAGTTTTTTCATTGGTAAATAGTTACGAATGGCGGCTTCATTCACAAATCCGCGTAATAGTCAATTACAAAAACGTCAAAGAACGGTCACACCTTGAAATCGTATCCTAGTGCAAGGTGATAAGAATTCCTTTGCATGCTTTCATTTCGGACAAAGTAATAAGGCAATAAAAAATGCATTTTAAAGCCCAACTACAAAGTATGTTGTTTGTTGATAAAATTGATACCATAGGGTAGTATTAAATGCAAAATGGATTTTATGGTAACGAGTGCTGCTAAATGGAGTACTGTATAGTTCGCCCCGACGGCACAATAGGAAATTGTGCAAAGACCAATGTTACATAGGAAAATAGATAGTATAAGCTGCCAAGTCTATCATAATGGAGGGAGAGGTGAAAGTTTGAGTGAATTAGAAGGACATTCTGCATCAAAATGTAAAGGACTTTCAAAGCGTTGGAATGGTTCGAAGTACACGAAAATGACAACAAAGTATCCACAATGTTAACACGAGAAACTGATCTGCGCCAAGAAGTATTTGGCTCTGTACGGACTTCTCTCAATCAAAAATAAAAAGTCAAAATTTTTTATCATTTACGATAGCTTAATTCTATCATTCGATGGTCTGGCACTGCCCTTAAAGGGTTGAATCACTTGACAGTGACGTTTGTTACGTCACTGTCAAGTGATTCGTCAAAAATGTATTGCCATTAGCCGTGGAGTCGAACTTGTTCGCTGCCTGACTTTTGGAATTCTTACGCTGCAATTCTTTGACCAGATCTACAACAGACAGCATGGAATAAAAGGGTTTGTTGAATAATTTAAAGAGCCTACATTCTTAATCAAACTTCTAACTCTGAGACGATAAAACGGAAGGCATAGGTTTGTTCCAGTGCAGGCACTGGAAATTCTACAAAATGTTTAAAAGCAAGAGCAAAAACTCGAATACGATCTAATTTGATATACTTCATGTGTTTCTTGTCATAGCCAGGGTCAAGCGTGGGGTGTGGCATGCCACATCTGGGGGGTCGTAGTTAGGAATCAGGGAGGGGGGGGGGTATTATCAAGGTCTCCGCTGTTCGCATAACATGATATTCGTTAACAATGTTAAAAGGCCCGCCATGCAAAATACTAGCACATTGATGTTTGACCCATTATCGTATACGTACAGTAAGCATTAAAGACCTATAAAGCATAAGAGCATCGTTTTATAACTAGCAAGTAAAATAATCCTTGTGGCCCAAGTTTCAGCGAATTCTGAGGTTTCCGAATAAAGGACGACTTTAAAGAGATGGTCGTTTTCAAACATGTTACTTTGTTTCATTGGTAAGTTGACTACTTCTTTTTTGCGCTTAATACAAAGAACTACTATTTCTTTGCTCACATTAGAAATCCTACTTCAAATGGCCTTCAAATTGAGGAATTAAAAGCAAACCAAAATCTTGTTTATTCAATTTTTCGTTTCCAATATCTGAGGCTAGAGAAGACCAATCAGGCTCGAATCACTTTAATGTAGATTATGAGGCTTAGGCTATCGAATATATACAGTCTTGTCCCATATTTTCACAGTATTTTAACAGTATTTCACATTTGCATAGATAAGTAAAAACGATTACATCTTAAGCAGTAACAACGATATAAAAAACGCAGCTATTTGATTGTTTGAAAGTAAGTTGACCAGCTGTGGCATCCACAGCTTTTTAGAGGTGGTGCCACACCCCATTAACTTTATCAAGAAACCATTTTTAGCAAACCGTATTTATATGGATCGATAGCCCAAACCTCGTAAATTTCATAAGAGTGATTTGAGCCTACTTTTTCTTCTTAGCTCAAAGTAATTTGGTGAAAGTACAGCCATTGAATGCGAAATATAGGAAAAAAAATTTTGGTTGGCTTCTGATTCCAAAGTTAGAAGATCTTTCGGAGCGAGATTTCTGAGGTGGGGAAAGAAGGAGTGCGTTGTCTTGAGTGCAAAAACAGCTAGCTACTTCACCTTTGAAACAAAGTTAATCATGCTAGAATAAGGCAATTTCACTTAGGTGTCCCGTATCTTTATTGTCCACAGGGTTTAAATGGCTAATTACGGATATTTTTATTTATTTATTTATTTATTCAATACGCACAAAGCGTGCCATAATTGGAACAAAGAGCAAAATACGTAGAGCATGAACAGTAAAAAATAACAAAACATCCCCAAAAGCTCAAGTCCAGCTCCGTGAGTAAAAGGAGGTTAAGCCTGTAGACCGTGTATGAATATCAGTGCAGATGCTCGGCGGAGTCTGTCCCATGCCCCCTGCTTGTAGCAAAAGTGCTCTTAGAGTATTCAACTTGAGCATATAATGCGGGGAATAGATGTAATAAGAGAAATTTGCCCGACTGATTCGGGGGAGAGAGCAGAACTCCGAGACAAAAGATTGTGATGCAAAAAAGATGTCAGGTCAGACAAGCTATTCCCAAATAACAACGAAAATGAGTGAACCGGACCCGAACCACGTGTGGATAAAGTAAAAATCGGAACAGCGAGTGACGTGAAGGTCCACCGATCACAAGTTTGGTACTTGAGAAAGCTATCACTGGAAGACTTTCTGCGCGATAAGTGACATACTGACGGAGTTGGTCGGTTACAGGGTACTGGAGTAGGCCCGCGACACACGTAGTAGTGGGTGTGGGAAAGGTTCGGCAGGCAAACGGTAACACTATACGAGCGATGTAAGCAAGTCTTCTGGAAGAAAATCAGTCAAAATCAATTTCCTGAATAAAATCAGACAAATTTAGCTTACGCCGCCGATTATGCTTGATGCCGATATGCCGCCCGTTATGTTTTACAGGGCCTTCAAGTAATGCTATGTCAAGCATATAGTTCAGGGAGTCTTATTGAGACAGTAATAAGAGAGGGGGGGGTCGTAACCAGCGATCGTGTGCCACACCTCTTGCTTGACTCTGGTCATAGCATATATCGAAAAGAATTATCATGATTAAATATGAGAGCTCTTGAATGTACCATTGATTTGCACAACTCCTGCTTAATTTAATAATTCCAGTTGCAGCGTCCATAGAGGAGCATGTCGATAAAGAAGATAAGAAAAATGGTTAGCTTCGATAAATCAGTTTTTGTGCTTGCGTTAATAATTCTCAAACGAAACTTGTTTTGGTTCCAGAAACAGATGCATCAGATATTAAACTGAAAATGTTTACTGTCCTGACTGGTTTTCTGCCCTACATTTTTAGAGGTTTTTACAAGAATGGTGTTGTTTTTCTATCAAAATCTAAGGAGATACTCCTTTCTTTGGAAACCGGCGAAACTCATGTGCTATTTGACGAGAAGTCATTGGTAACTTTGCTTTCATGTGTACTTTTCTTTATACGGTGATTTCAGTATAAACGTGCCAAGGATCTTTGCGAAAGTGGGAAGGGTAGCGCGGAAAATTGCACCTTTGCGAAATTTTTGGTAGGTATTATAATAAGAAATGCGCTTCGTTCCTCCTAGACTTTACACCACTTACACTGCGAACTTCTAATTTTTCAAAAATTTTGACATTAAGGGAACAGCATTAGAGCGACTGCCTGGGCAAAACTCGTCTAGCTTCCTCGCTTACCTGGGCTTGTTTGCACCCAAAACTACTTTGAAAAACGCAACAACGACGAAAACAGGCTTGCTTACATTCTGAATTTGGACAAGTGAGACAGTTCTCTCACCCCCCCCCAATGCTGAGACAGAGCCACTGTGCGACCCGATCTCGAGAGGGCATCGTACCCGTCGCAGAGCAAGAAATTTACAGGCGAAGCTTCCCCATAGAGCGAAAGTCTTTTGTTTGCCGAGCGATTTCGCGTTTTTGCCTTTCTGACTTGTGTAAGCAGAAAGCTTTGCTTTCCAGGGCCTGCAATCCCCAAGCTTGTTCGCACGCGGCTTTGAGGCATAAAGGGATATCTGTAACAGACAGACTTACAGACCGACAAATAAGCGGCTTATTATAAGTCATGATGATCTAATAACTACGATTTTGATCTGCTTAGTTGCACTTTTGAAAAAGAGGAACTTACTTGGCCACACTATTACTTAATTCATACATTCTCCACGAATTTCAAAAAAACCTCTTCAACAAAACATCAACGGAACCATCTCGTATTTACGACAGCGCACTCTTGTAGCTTAGATTCCTTCATAAATCGCCGCAGGAGGCGTACGTTGCTACTTTCGCAGCGAAAATATGCACCAACGTGAAAAAAGAGTAACTTCATAAGTAGTACTAAACAGGGTAGCGTATTGAAGTCATCAACACAGAAACTAGCTGAAGCGAAACAAATTTAATGAAATTGAGAACGCACCTAAGCTCAACATGCATGGAAAATACTGAACCTGTGATGGGAAAAGGAAGAGAAAGAAGGCTGTGAATTACTCAACGTAGCGCCGTGGAAGCGTCAGGCTGGTAGATACCGGAACACTAGCTATACTAATAGTTTATCTGTTATGACATAAAATAGGAAGTAAGCAATACACTAAGGCGATCAAATATAACAACATGGATCACTGAGTTGCTGGTCGGACAGGCATCAGCCTGTAACAGCGGAGGGGTAGCTTGGGCTGCCAGTCGGTATTCAGCTCGAGGCTTGGTACGGGAATTTCCCCGGCTTGTGCTCTCGGTGACGGCTTATATACCATAGTGCGGAATGTGTATCGTCCTCATATCTGTAACAGCTGGTCTTATTCTCATAACATATTAATCCTTTATCTGTGTCTTATAACTTGTTCTCATAACATAGCTCTTTCGCGTGAGTTCCTATGCACCTACGCTTACACCTCCCCTATTTACCAACAAGTCCGTCCTCAGACTTAAGCATTGGTAATAGCTTTAGCTGTATCGAATGAAGAGGTCAACAATATGCGCAGTATGCATTGGAGGGATATTTGCTAATGGGCTTTGAAAGCGACTGCATAACGGACTTGGTATGACGGTTGTGGTTGTATGACATTCTGACTGTATATTCTCACTTCGCCTAAGGGATCCCATTGAGTTGAATATGGTGGTCGCGCATTCTTCAGCTGCTCATTTGAATATCCAAGCACTTTCGTAGCTTGAACTCACATCTACCTAATTTCCAGATCCAGCACATTAAGACCATTAGCCAATGTGAACAGATTTGATCAGTATGTCATACAACCACTGAGGGTGGAATTTCGACGAGATATGCGATCTTTACATTTTGAGCGAAATTCATGAGGACGTGTTTTCGTAGGCTCGTAACTCGGCGAGCTTTATAGACTGGAGCCTGAGCATGCACCTTTTGATAGCACAGTTCCCAGTGATTTTGACTTGGAAAAGCAAGCAGGCAAGTTTTCTGACGAATTCGCGAAAAGTGCAGGCAAATTTACGAACTTCGTGACTCACAAGGAAAGGAAGGTTGGTCGAAGTGGCCTTCTAGAATGTGATGTACACCTTCTTGTAGAGTTTGGAACGCTGATTTCAAATCTCCCTCTGCTATCTGCTGCGGGCTTCTGGGCGAGGAGTTATGAATATTTTTGTGAGTAAAAATTCAAATGTAAGATTAGTGTGAAATCAGTCGTAACCTTCTCCTAACCTTCAAATGGGTCAGCAGCGAGTTGGTATATTTTAATCAAGAATGTTTATTGCACCGAGTGACCCGACTATCAGTTAAGCCCTGGAAAAAATGTTGCAACCGACTTCCCACTAATTTTGCATTTGACTTTTTACTCACAAAAACCTTCATAACTCCTCGCCCAGAAGCCCGCAGCAGATAGCAGAGGTAGATTTGGAATCAGCGTTCCAAACTCTACAAGAAGGCGTACATCACATTCTAGAAGGTCACTTCGACCAACCTTCCTTCCCTTGTCAGTTACAGTCACCTCACAATATCTCTACAAAAAGACCCTGTCTCTTCTTCAAGACCAATTTTCGTAAACAGCGTGTTCGAAAACCTCTTTGGGCGAAGTTTCTTTACAATCCAAGATCATCGACATTTTGACCAAAACCCATCGGCAAGCTTTAGGGCGTAGAACGAGAAAAAATCAAATCACCCAAGTTTCTTTGAAAACTTGCTCATAGAGGTTATCTGACCTGCTGATTACGAAAATCACATCTGCTTAGCAGTAGAGCTTCTCATTTTAGGGTCACTGTGGGCAAAATTTGAGACAACACGATTTTCCAGAATCACCAGCTCTTCTATCTTTTTTCAAGAAGATTCTCCGGTTGCTTCTTAGCGCTCGATAATCTGCGGAAGCAGCACAATCCAATAGTGCTTAATAGAGTCTTTTATGTTTGATGTGCGCTGCGTTGCAACCTTGTGAATATACGCTTTTGAATAAATTTTGAAAAAATTGAAAACGAAATTTCAAGGACATGCTGTATACAGTAAGATTCGACTTGACAAGATGAACACAAATCTGCTTTCTGATTTCGAAAATGTTCATTCTAAAGAAAGTTACGGCTAGTAGAACTTGGAACAGCTTAATTTTTCCAGAGTTTAACAGCTCTTCTATCTCTTTTGAAAGAGAGTCTTCGGCTGCTGTTTAGCGCACGATAATCTAGTGAAAGAGTACTATCGAGCGGTGCCCACGGCAGTCTCCTATGTATGATGCTTGTTGCGTTACACCCATGCGAAAAGGCGTCGGCATGCAAATTCAAGATTATTGAAAACAGGATATTGGAGACAACCTGTATATCAAAAGATTTGCCTTGACGAGCTGAATACAACGTTGTTTTCGGATTTTGAATATACTGATTCGCAAAGAAGTTATGGCCCTGCGTAATTTGCGTGATTCACATGAAATTCGCGGAATTCCCGGAAATTTTGCATGTTCTGTGAGTGGTTTTGTACTATAAGAGATAGAGCGGTAAAAACTCACACAGCGTTTTCTAAAGTACATTTCTTATTGTATATCAAAAATGATCCAATTTTGTGTCGTCAGTGATAAATGATAAAATGATGATATCAATGACAACGACAGATAAGAATGGCTTAAATTCATGCGGTCGATTTCCACGTTCATCTTCCATATAGGTGCAGAATTTCAGCTCAGGCTTCGGCGTGAAGCGAGTTGAAGCAAAAATGCCATTCTAGGTAAGAATTGGCAGCAATGGCATGTGCCGATAAATCGATCGATTGCTGCAGCGAGGGATCTACCAATTGCACCGAGCAATAGAACTAGAAAAGCCTGTAGATCACTTATAATGAGAGAAAGAGCGATAGAAATTCACACGGCTTTTCCTACAGTACTTTCCTCACCCTATGCAAAAAATGATCCAAAAATGTGATATTATCAGTGATAAATGATAAAATGCTTATATCAGTGATAAGGGTAGATCAAAACTGCCCAATTTTTCACGATAGTTTTCGATAATGAGAACTTTGTACCAAAACCTGCTATTCGCGATCAACGTTGTGATAACTGTTCACAAAAGCCTTAACATAGAGAACAACAAGGTATTATTGAAAGTCTACCCCCTCACCACGATTTACGGACATACTATATATCAAACGATTCGTCTCATCAAGCTGAAGCCAAATCTACACGCAGATTGCAAATAAAGTGGATTTAAAAGAAGTTATAGCTAAATCCCGCAAGTCCCGCAAATCCCGCAAATCCCGTGAAGCCGCGAAACCCGCAAACATCGCGAATCCCGAAAACCCGCAATTTTGGACAAATTCCACGGTCACAACTGTACCATAGTGCGGAATGTGTATCGTCCTCATATCTGTAACAGCTGGTCTTATTCTCATAACATATTAATCCTTTATCTGTGTCTTATAACTTGTTCTCATAACATAGCTCTTTCGCGTGAGTTCCTATGCACCTACGCTTACAAATTTAAACAAATACTCTCTACTTAGACAATCAAAGGCTCTTAGCTGGGAGCAGTGTCTCAAGTTCTCCAAAAATCGGTTTCCACTTACGATCCCATGCGTTAGATTTGCCCTAAAGTTCCTTTCAATACGCTGAGTACGAGATAAGTAACAGTGACATAAGATAATAACGCTCAAGACGCTGATGGGACAACATTGTAGTAGCAGCATTCATTGCATTCACCTTTCATTCACCACCATTTTGTTAATTGGGATATATATGTGCAGATGTCATTCTGAAAAAAAAGGGTTTCCGATTTTCTGTTAGTTTGTTCTGCCTTCGCTGACAATGTCCAAATGCTACCATGGTGGGGAGTTTTGAAAAGAACTTATAACCAGGGTAGAGCAAGAGGTGTGGCACTGAATGGCCGAATACGACCCCCCCCCCCCTGAGTTGTCTCGAAAACGACCCCCCTCCAATACCAGGATTGCATTTTCGAAAGATTCACGCTGCCAAGCAAAAAGCCTCTATAGTACCGTCTTCGAGAAATATAACTGAAACCCCGTGAGTCTTAAAAAAGTTGAAGAACTCGCTTTTTTTCCATATAACAAGTGAAGACAAGGTCCAGACTATACGCACTTACACTAAAGTTATGCATCAGGTAACGTATGAGCTCTTCACATTACAGGCCATTCCAAAATGCATAAAACTAGTAAAGCAGAGTTGCAATCTTGCGAAAGTATACTAGTTTTCGACTCACCAAAGAGCTAGGAACAGAAAAGGTTCTTGGATAAAACAAATCGAGACCGTTTTGAAAGAGATGGCGGAAATCGCCTCATCAGGGCATTTCGAAACTATATCGCATTGAGAAATAACACATAAAAAGCACACTGTATAGCTTGCCCAAAGCACAGCTAGTTTTGTGCGAAGAAAAACTTACTCTTTTGAATGTCAGATTGCATGAAACAAAAAAGACCCCTCTAATTATGGAAAACCAAACTGTAAGCGCCATTCCATTTTTGGGACGAATTTAGAAACAGACTGTACATTTGTCGTCCCATTATCCTTGTAAGGTCTCGATGCTAAAAGAAAGGCTTCATATAAGGAAACCGACAAAAAGAAGTACAAATTCTAAAACTGTCGCAAAACAATGGAAGGCATCCGAATTATTTAGCTTGCCGCCTTTCTGCATCCGTTACGCATTAACGCAGAAGGCGGCAAGATGAATTTGCGTGCTACCGTAATCCGATATTTTGAAAGCCGCACGATGGATGGTAATAAGCAGAAAAAGCGCTACATCTCATTCTCTGCGGGAAAGTTTTGGATGAAAATCGTACTATAGAGAGAAGAAGGTTGAGCGGTAGCAACGACATTAAAATCGTAGACATTTAACGACTTTAAGGGTAAGTTAATGGGATGTCCCCCCCCCCCTGCCTCCCCCCTTAGGGGTGTGCCGCACTCCATTAACTATATCAAAAAAACAATTTTAGCGGACAGTATTTATATGAGTCGATAGCCTAAGCCTTGTAGATTCCATAGGACTGTTTGGAGCCTGATTCGTCTTCTTAGCTCTTGATATTTGGTGAAAGCACAGCGATCAAAAGCGAAAAATGGGAAAAACGAGATTTTGGTTGGCTTCTAATTCCAGAGTTTGAAGGTCTTCTGAAGCGGTATTCCTGAGGTGGACAAAGAACGAGTAGTGCTTTGTCTTGATGCAAAAACGGATAGCTAATTTACCTTTGAAACAAAGTTAACCATGTTGGAATTTGACCATTTCACTTAGGTAGCCTAGTATCTTGAATCTTCAGAATTCGCTCACACTTTGTCTACAGGGGTTATTTGACATGCTAATTATGAATAGGATACCAATATCATGTTATCACTATCATCAGATAACCCAACTACGACCCCCTCCCCTTTTGACTCCTCAATACGACCCCCAGATGCGGCGTGCCGCACCCCACGCTTGACCCTGCTTGTAACCTATTTCACTCATCGTTTTGTGATGTCGGCGGACTGCCACTGAGAATAGATGATGCAGAAAACAAGCAGCAGAAAGTATGAAAAAATGCGAGCTATGCCGGTCGTGGCGCCGATTATGGCTTTGATTAAATTTGATCTAGTTGTATCAAAGGTGTGAAATCAATAAGCTTTGAGATTCATAAACAGAAAGCATGACAGAAATCATTTGCTTTTTTCTATGAATACAATTTTTCGTTTTGCAGGAAGAGAACAGTAAAATCAAAGTTTCATCCGATATGCGTTACGTCGTTTACGCGCAGCGCGAAGCTGAAAAGGTGAACATTGGGAATATTTTGAATATTTTGGGTACACTTACCTTTTAGGAAGAGCTGTCGCTGGATTTTACGGAATCATTGTCAATTCTTGACAGAGAAACGCTGTAAGTGTATATTCAAGTCAATTCGACGCACTTATTTAACAAATTTCAAAGATTGGTGCATAGAGTAGGCGTCAACAAGCAGGATAAAGAACGCCAAGCTTACTTTAAATTCAATCCTGTCGGACATGATTACGTTAGTAACAAGCTAGCTTTACGAGCGTTTTTACACGGAAAAACTCATTACTTTAGACTTTCTGGCAAGATGGTCATGTATACTATTCAGAAAGTGTAGATTCAACCGAAGTTATACAGATAACTGATGAGGGACCAAACGTAGTGCACGGCGTTTTTGATCTCTTTCGCATGGATAGGCTTCATGGAATCCACGAGAGTGAGCAATATGATTTCGAGGAAAAAGTAGGTTTACTTTTATATTAATATGACTTGCCCTGACAATTTAGGCCTAAGGCATACCTCGCGCGATTGCTGTCGCTGCGCGATATGGCACAACAGCGACTCTTTGTAATTCGTCGTTAATGCGTTTCCTTTGGTCAGAACTTAACCCGATTGCAGCAACTTACACAAGCTACCCGCCTATGCGTTCGAAAAGCGCCGACGATAAATATGAAGAAATCTGGCAAATCGCCAAGTTGCGTGAAAGCGGCGATTAGGCTAAATCGCGTGAAGTATACCTTAGGCCTTACAGCTTTATATTCTAATATTTTTTGTGATAGATCTGTGCGTTTTGTTTCGTTGAGCTTAATGGTTGCTTTTTCTACCTTATGCCTCAGGCATACTGTACGCGATTTGGCAATGTTTAAATTGTATGTAACTTGTCGTGAGCGTGTACGTCATAGTGACCGTTGCCAAAGGTTACGCCAGACTCTGCCATGAAAGTTAGAAATATAGTGACCATGCTAAGGCATAATTTACAGATTTAGTTGCAGTATAGCTTCTAGTTTGTTTGTCACGCCAGTAGTGGTGGTGCGGTTGGTACTCAACTCCCATTTAGGTAGGACCATGTTTGCCAGGTTACGGTGAATTTACGATATATCTTATCTTAATCATAAGAGGCGTCTTTGACAAATGATTATGGTATTTGTGTGCAGAAGGAAGGACTACAACGTGCAAAGTCTCAGTTCGACTACGTGGTCATTTACGTATTTCGGAAGGGTTGACTGCAGCGGCTTACTCATTTTTTCACGGACGCCAACTCGCTGGTTTCCTTTGAAATTCGCGGCTTATTTGAACTTTACGAGTCAAGGTCTAACAGTATTCTTTTTGTTTAATTTTTCTATGCCACAACAGGTTTTTACCGGAACTCTTTATTGAGCTTTGCGTTTCGGCGGAAAAACGCCGTCCTCAGAGGCCTGAAAGCAATTCAATCACTTCCATCAAACGCTTCATGCGATCAAACGCTTTAACCAACTCGTACGTTTGATTCGTCTAAAGTGATCGGAGTCTAGCCTCCATGCCGAATTAACTTACCAAAAGTTCTACAGAAAAGCACGACAAAAGCTCTTTCGGTCGCCTACAGGATATGGTGACAATGAACAGTCCAGCTGAGTTGGACATGTTTATGTAGCTGTAGGTTATAGAAACCAAAAAATGATAGGAACGGCTTAAAGTCATTTGTGATTGACAACTGTTCATTCTTGTTATTCATTTTCGGATATCGAGCAAGAATGTAAGCGGCTTCCAACGCTTTCCGAGCTGAGATGTTATCCTCGACTGCCATATCTTACAACATATTTCAAAATCTTCGCCTTCATGGTCCTCCTTCCTATGTTTCCCCAGTGAGCTCACGAAACTCTGTCTTCGTTTGCTGGCCAGATGTTCATTTGCACGCACTGAAAGTGATCGACCGATCTCACCGATGTAAATGGCCCGGCATGTTTGACATTCCAACTGATAAACTACACCACTCGTGAGCAATCCCCTGACCTTCCATTTGTGCACACAATGCAGTTTTGCAACTTTCAAGCTTTATCGTACAATCGATTTCGAGCCAGTTGTTTTCTGATGCTGTCTTGTGGTTATTCACTGAGACAACATCATCCTCCAACTGCGCTTGCGCTATACATCGCCTAACTGCATTGGTCACTCTGTCGGATATGAACGGCAAGCGCAAAGAAATGCGTGTTCGACTTCAGCTGCTTGCGTTCATGCGTGTTCGCTTGGAGGTTCTGGGCTGCAGTGGGGATCCATTGTTGGAAACGATGACGCGTGCCATTTCAAAAACTCAAGTCTTTCACTTTCGCCGCTGCAAACGCTGCTTGCTGTTCTGAACATGTTGCGGACTGCGGACCGCATGTTTCAGCAATTGGATAAGCAGAGGTCGCTTGCAGAATGATGTTCTTGCTGCTCTCTTTCCGATACCATTTGATGTGTACAGCGCCTTTAGCCAACATCACCTGTGTATTGAGAAAGGGTAGCCAGCCATCGTGTGGTTCTTCTCTGGTCAAGCAAATGTACTGCGATTGTTCAATGAAGATCTTGAAGCACTCATCCATTTCGGACTGAATCGATGTGACAATGAAACAATCGTCTATATAGCGGCAGTAAAAGGGGACGTCGCGTTAATACGGGCTCTTCTATCTTGCTCATAAAGCAGATAGCAAGGATCGGAGCTAGTCTTTGTCTCATCGCCAGCACTCTTAGTTGTTAGAAATACTTGCCCGACCATCTGAAGATATTACATCCAAGGCATTCCTTGATAAGAGTAATGATGCGTACTTTGCTGAGTCCGTAGATTTCCATATTCGTGATATGTGAATCGAGGAGCTCAGAAGGTGCTAGGGCGTCATTATTAGACACATTTGTGTGTAATGACTCCACATCAAAAGACTCTATTACACAATGCTGATCGAAAATCGTATTGCGCAATTGTTCAAGGAAGCGATTGGTATTCGGCAGATAAGCGGGAATCGTACTCAAGAGTTGGCTAACAATCTTGTTCAGGAACCATGCAACTCTGTCTGTCGGCCCTCTAACGCAACTGATGATTGGTCGAATTTTACAATTTGCAGCTGACACATTTCGTGGATCGGTCGAGAACTTATGCGTTTTAACGAGGCTGTAGAAGACAGGGCAGATCGGATTTTCAGTCTTGAGCCGACTGAGGAACCTTTCTTCTAAACCGGCTTGCTTGCCAATCACCATCCACTCAGACAATCGCCCCGGGCAGGCGGTCCGCAAACTCGCGTTTTTCCGCAGGCGCTCAGCAGAATTTTGGGGCGTGGCCAAACCTTCAGCGGGCGGCACTCCCTTTACTGGCTAATGTTCTGCCAGCGGGCAGCAGCACAGAATTTTCTGCAGACGCTCGTCAAATAATCTTTTTCAGCGAGCGCTGGTCAAATTTTCAGCTGGCGCTCGGACGGTTTTTAAGCAGTTTCGGGTGTACGTCGAGCAAAGGTGAGACTCTAGGCGGCAGAAGAGTCATTGATGGTTTAATTACTCAAGTTTGAGGTACTTTCTCTCAGCGGAAAGTACCTGGGGGCCGCGCGGTCCTTCACAAAGGACCGTGCGGCCCCCGGAAATTCTGCATATTCTCTCGGAAAGTCCGCGAGAATGCGGCCACTGCGCCGCATCTAATCTGCAAGGAAACTGCAATTGTTCTTCAAGCATTCGTCCAAAATTTCGCTAAAATTCTTTCAAATACCTGCAAGCGGACCGCAAGAATAGCGAACTATTTTTCCGGTGTCCGCTTGCCCAAAAATGGCATGGCCGCCTGCCCCCGGCGATTATCTGAGCACTTATGGTTCAGCCGTTTGCATTGAGAAAGAAATTCTTTCTCTGTTGAGCGACGATATACTGAGTCATTGGATAAGTGATATTCGGCGATATCACGGTCCAGTGTCTGGGGCATGATAACAAATTCGCTTCCTTTGTCGCTGATCGAAAGTCGGAGGGTTCCATTAGACGTAAGTTCACGTAGCTTCTCGAATCTTTGCCTTTGTGCGTGAGTTAAATTAGATTGTTTGATACTGCGACTTTTATTCAAAATGTTCAGAATGCCAGCCGACAGTATACGAAATTTAACATCAGCTTCGTGACAGGGTTCGGGTTCTTTTTAGACCAACGACGGAAAAGGTTTTGAGGTATTGAGTCTTCTACAAAGAACAGAAGCTTGTGGGCTGGTATCAAGCCTGACCTTGGTCCGTTGCTGATCTCTAAATCTTTGCAAAGAGCCTAGTACTTTGCTGAAAACCAGACCTTACAATCAACGTTTTGCGTTGGAGCAAAGGATGGTCCCAAGCTTAGTAGGTCTACAGCGTGAGCAGAGATGTTAACGTTGCCTAAACAGTGACCCTGGTCGTTCTTTTGCGATTTCTAGATAACCTACAGCTACATAAACATGTCCAACTCAGCTGGACTGTTCATTGTCACCATATCCTGTAGGCGGTCGAAAAACCTTTGTCGTGCTCTTCTGTGGCCGTATTCATCAACGAACCCTGAGGGTTAAGCTTACCCTCCAGGGTTAGTTTAACCCTCAGGGTTCATTGGCCGTATTCATCAACCATAGGCTAGGGTTTACCACGTAACGCGATCTACCCGTATCGATCAACGAACCTGTGGCCGTATTCATCAACCCTGAGGGTTAAACTAACCCTGGAGGGTCAAGGCGTCAGTTACGCATGCGCTGTGCAAACTCACATCACAGAATGCCTAAGTACGGGCTAAATTCACTTTATACTTCTATTTTTTCACTGTTATAGTAGTATAGTCAACAAATAAGCTTCTAACACTAGTTTTTTCAAAACATCTCTAGCATACTTGTGCAGCATCCAATCTTATAGCGTGAGTTTATTTTCATGCGTGCAATTGTGCAGTGTAAGTTCTACTTTTGCGCAGTTCGTTTTATATCGGGCTTGTGCTACTTTTTTAGGGGTCAATGCGTGTTAGTATAGAGGGGTTCTTCTGTTTTGACACTTGTCAGAGTGGAATGCCATTTTTCCTCGTCGCATTCATTTGTCACCAAAGCTAGAATCCTTTTTCTCGCGAAGTCAGTGTTTCATGTACTTCGAATATGAACATAAAACGAAGTCGAAACTAAATACTATAACAACAACACATACTAGATACTACAACGCTCGTTGATCGTTTTCCATAAACTATTAGACGCGAGTAAATGTTTGTATGAAGTGTTGAAGTGTTAGGGTAGAGCTAACCTTGCTCTGAGCTAGGGTTAAATTAACCCTGATGAATCACGTAAGTTTAACCCTCCAGGGTTAGTTTAACCCTCACGGTTCGTTGATGAATACGGGTTAGTCGCTTTCGGGGTAAAATTAACCCTCAAGGTTAGATTTAACCCTCAGGGTTGAGCCTACCCTGTATTTCATGAATACGGGTTAAACGCTTTCCAGGGTTAAACTAACCCTCCAGGGTTAGTTTGACCCTCGGGGTTCGTTGATGAATACGGCCACTGTAGTCTTGGTAAGTTAATTCGGCGTGGAGGCTAGACTCCGATCACTTTTGACGAATCAAACGTACGAGTTGGTTGATCGCATAAGCGTTTGATGGAAGTGATTGAATCGCTTAGGCCTCTGAGAACGGCGTTTTCCGCCGAAACGTAAGGCTCGATAAAGAGTTCCGGTAAAAACCTGTTGTGGCACAGAAAAATCAAACGATATACTATCAACATGCCAAGGTTTAAAGAAAGGAGGACTTATGTATTCTTTTCATTTCTGTCTTTATGTTCGAATCTACTTGCATTGGCTTCATTTTGCTTATGATTCAATAATTTTCGACTCCAAGGCGCTATATATCTCCCGCTCGTTGCTCGGACTTGTTGCAAATTATACACGGCCCGAACACGCGAGAGCGTCCAACTCATGATTTATGAAAGTTTGGGGTGTACGGCTCAAACGGGCAGCAAAGCCCGTTCTGTTGAAATCGCGACTTCCGCGTCCGACACGTACTTGAGTCCACGTAGTGTCCTATGGCCGTATTCATCAACGAACCCTGAAGGTTAAGCTTACCCTCCAGGGTTAGTTTAACCCTTAGGGTTCATTGGCCGTATTCATCAACCATAGGCTGGGGTTTACCACGGAACGCGATCTACCCGTATCGATCAACGAACCTGTGGCCGTATTCATCAACCCCGAGGGTTAAACTAACCCTGGAGGGTTAAGGCGTCAGGTACGCATGCGCTGTGCAAACTCAAATCACAGAATGCCTAAGTACGGGCTAAATTCACTTTATACTTCTATTCTTTCACTGTTATAGTAGTATAGTCAACGAATAAGCTTCTAACACTAGTTTTCATAATACATCTCTAGCATACTTGTGCAGCATCCAATCTTACAGCAGTTTATTTTCATGTGTGCAATTGTGCAGTGTAAGTTCTACTTTTGCGCAATTCGTTTTATACCGGGCTTGTGCTACTCTTTTATAGGTCAATGCGTGTTATTATAAAGGGGTTCTTCTTTTTTGGCACTTGTCAGAGTGGAATGCCATTTTTCCTCGTCGCATTCATTTGTCACCAAAGCTAGATTTCTTTTTCTCGCGAAGTCAGCGTTTTATGTACTTCGAATATAAACATAAAACGAAGTCGAAACTAAATACTATAACAACAATCAATACTAAATACTACAATACTCGTTGATCGTTTTCCATAAACTATTACATGCGAAATGTTTGTATGGAATGTTAGGGTAGAGTTAACCCTGCTATGAGCTAGGGTTAAATTAACCCCGATGAATCACGTAAGCTTAACCCTCCAGGGTTAGTTTAACCCTCGGGGTTCGTTGATGAATACGGCCACAAGAGTGAGCTCGGGCAGTATGGTGTAGGCTGTCCACGCAGATTGCGGAGAGTGCACACGGTTTGTACTGCGCCTCACTCCTCTTTGCTCGTGCATCTCGCCCCCCTTTTCTCTCCGTGATTTTTTCCTTTTTACCGTACAGCCATAGTACCTTTTACACGCGTTGCCAGAATCTGGCACATATTGCTGCATTTGCAGCTCACATCAAAGTCTAAACATTGCTACAATTTGGAAGTATCACGTGCAAAAGTGACAAGTTATGAAAGCTGCAAAACTTAATTAAACCTAATATACAGGGTGTCCCAAAATGATGTGCACACTGTTTGATTGTCAATAACTCTCTTGCCTTCATGTCTTTTGCCGAGCTTGAGGTACCATTCTGAAGAGCGAGGATAAACATAGATATGTAGTATGGAGGGACTTATCAGCCGCTTTTCATTACTGTAGGATTACGGTAGGTATTTCGAGGAGGATTTTAAGCAATGGAAAGCTGTATTCGCCTTAGAAGAAAGCCAAATAAGCCAGAAACTCTTGGACTGGGTTATTCGTAGTCGCTGATTCTAAATATGAAAACTGCACGTCAGTACACTGTTTCTTTCATGAGTTATTTCAGATTTAGGGTAACAGCTGATTTTCCATTGTTCAGCATAAATGTGAACACGCCATCAAGAAAGCTCGAAAAACTGATGGAAGGTTATGTAGTTAAATCAGCACGCCTGAAAACCTTGCTACGCAATTTTTTAGACTTTTGTTAAAATTTATTTCATCGAAAGGCTTATTCCACAGTGATGCTGTATGCTGGGAGTTCACACCGTAATCCCACAGTAGCAAAAAGAGATTAGAGTTTTGCTTAATACTGTATATCTAAGATCCTCGCTCTACAGATTGGTACCTCAAGCTCGGCAAAAGACATGAAAGCGAGAGAGTAATTAACGAACAAACAGTGTGCACATCTTTTGGGACACTCTGTATAGAGCGTTATAAGGTCTTTCAGACGTTTACTGTTAAAACAAAGCTCTTTCGCTGGTTAATCAGAGAATTATCAATATGTATTCCAAGATTGGGTGCTAGATATTCCCAAAGCACCAAGATAAGCAAACCATCGCAGGTTCGGCGACCTTTCTCATGCCTGCGCAGAAATTTTTGGTAGCTCCTGTATCTATCGCGGAGCTGCTGCATAGTTCAAAATTCGTTTCGTTGACAAGCTTTTATTTTTCTCCAGATACAAACCTTGATTCAGAAGTCAAAATCCATTGACCTTCGCAAAGGTAAGGCATTGCTCAATTCTTTTTATTCGGAAAACTGCTGTTCTTTAAGTACGCCTCTACTTTTGTATCACATTAATGTTTGTCTCACGATTTTAAATAACTCAAGATCTCGGCGTAGTGGATTACAAATATCGTTATAAATCAAATCAAATAGTTTCCCAAATTTTTAAGATAACATGTAGATTTAAAAAACCCAAATCCACCTGCCTCATCTGGCATTACCGTATTCAATACCGCGAAAGGTCAACTGAGATGATTCTTGAAAGCTCTCAAAATTTGCAAGTTTATAAACGGAGAATTTATTTCATTTTTACGTCGGCAGAAGGCCGGGACCCGAACGGGAGTAAATGAAGTGGGGTATGTTGGTGACCATCAGCCTCGAATGGCACTCGAAACATTGAAGCATAAACAGTTTTCGCAAATGGCGAAGTTGGAATAATCAAAAATTCACTATTTACACTACCTGTATTTGCGCGCGGAATCTGTTTGATTCCTCGCCCGGTTTTAGTCTTGGACTTGAGATTTTTCAACTGCTGAAAAGGTATTTTTACTCTGTCCATTTTATGCTATTGTGTGGTCTCCGAAAGGTGAGAAAGTTGCAATAGCCAGTCTTGATGTTCACCCTGACGAGAAGAAGGTCCACATGATAAGGTCAGCATGAATCAAAGTAATGAATACATGAATCAAACATATCATCTACTTACAGCTATATTGATGGAAAAAGCTATCCAAAAGTAGTAGAGATGAGATACGCGATGTCGTATGAGGAGCTGCTGCCAAAATTTATTGTCAGTATTTGGGATAAAAAGATTCGTGCAACCAAACATATGAAAGCTCAGCTAAAGAATGAAAAGTGAGCAAGAAGCTGCAAAATTTGTTTAATGGACTCAAGATTTAGTGAATATTGTCACATTCTACACTTTTTTTGGGTTGTCATGAATAACCATGAATATCTTGTCACGATAATTGCTAATAGATATAACACTCACATCTCTATAGCTGTATGCGATTACGAGTCAGCAACTTGCCAAGTGGTAGGTAACCGCTAGTTAGATGGTCTAAAATGACCTTTATTTTGCAATTCTATGAATAAAATGACTCGCTTACCTTTAAGGTTTTTGATTACGAATATCCAAAGAAAATGTACGCTGAGAGATTTGATTTTATGGGCGTGCGTAGCGACAATGCGATATATGTACTTCTGCCGCGTGCAACGCCTGATAGCAACACATATCAGCATATTGCAAAACTCATCATCAAGGTGAGTCTGCGTTCTAATGAGTTCACTCTCCAATTAACATAGAGTTTTCGAGAACTCCACGAGTATACAAACAGCAAAATTATCGTTTCTCTCATTAGGCAATTTTGATGTCAAGAGTATTTTGGCGTACGACAGGGTGTCAGATACAATGTGGGTTTTCAAATTACAGTCTCAAACTTATCACAAATGATTATATGGTTCTTCGATGATCATATCAGCGGCAAATGCACGGCATACTGAGGTCACAAGACCTCAACAAAGCCTGCATTTTCAGCTGATAATGCACAAGCTAACTCAAGAATGTGGATACGCGCCTTTGATAGAGAAGAGAACGAAATGTCCAGAAAATGTCTTTATCGTTTAATTCGAAATAAATCTTTTGCTCGCCTGTCTTACGCAGTCTCATACTGTAGAGCGCCTTTATCACAGAATTTTTACAGTAGAGTATAATGCAAAGTACCGATCACTCATCATTACTAGAATATTATGTTAGGGACTCGAAAAGGGTCTCGCAGCGCTGAGCTTATACTTTGCCTTGAGGAAACTTCATCAAAACTGGAAATTTTGTCACTAAGCGAATCATTAGATTGTCTCAAAAGTAAACCCCTTTTGTTAAACAAATCAAATTGTTTTTCTTCTCCTGGCACACCTAGCTATCATTCAATAACGCAAAGCAAGCCCTTCAAAATGACCACCAAAGATCTGCCAATTTGTTCCGGTAAAACTTGAAACCAAAAATCAAAATTTTCCAATTACTTTGACAATCGGATCCCCATCCAAAAACTCGTACTGACCTCTAACTCGATCATGATAGTACAGTACATATAGTACTACCCAAAAATGCATTTGATGGATTTTTTCCGGGATGCAAAATTAAGAGATAAATTTAGCCCGAAGATGCAGAATTGTTTTTTTTTTGAGTTCTTGTGTCAAGCTTGGTATTCTTCGATTATCAGGGCACATACAGATCTAATATCTTGAAGTTATACTTGCTAAGGTTTTTAGTATACGACCACATAGTGAAAGAGCAAAAATCCATTTTTCAAATAATAAATTTTTTTTTCGATTTTGGCTTCAAATTTTAACTGGACTACTAGGACTTAGGAGCATCTTTGATTTCCATTTCGTAAAGTTTGCTTTGCTCGTCGAATAATGCTTTGAATTTGCCGAAGAACCAAGACAGTTTGATTTATCTAGAAAAGAAGTTTTTAGAACAACCTAATAGATTTGCTATCTCAATAATATGCATTGCATAATACCATAGACCTTCTGCAAATCACCCAGAAACACTTAAAAACAGTAATCAAAATAGCTTTGAATTTTCCTCTTTTGTAAACCTCGGCATTGTTAGTGTAAGTGTTAAAAGGTTAGTAAGCCGACCGAGGTTGGTAGATCTTTATTGTTAGTGGCGGCCTGACGTTTCGACTATCCGTTTTCTTTAGAGGCTTGAAGCAATAAGAAATTCCGTATGTTCTTCCCCAACCTCTTCCATCCCTGACGAGCCTCGATTCTTCCGACTCGTCGAGATGGGGATGCTGCCCGACGGCCGTGCCCGACATAGCCAAAGTTGCCAGATCGGACCACATTCTTCAATAGACAGGAGCCCGGTCACCAGCTTCGCTTCATATATCGCGGGCGCCAGTCTCCGCGCCCGTATGGGCTGTCACCTATAAGGAAACCCCTTCATAACAGGAGATTGATGAATACCGCCCCAATTGTTAGATGCGGCTGTCCTTCGTGCCACTAGCACAATAATGAATACAGTGCAAACCTTATTGATATTAATTAAACGGGACTCTTTAACTCACATACTGCCGTAAAAGGCATAAAGTCATTCGTGATTGATGCTCACTTATTTCTGCCGTTCATGCATGAGTTTCTCGCGAAAATCCAGAGTGCCTGGAGAGCTTTTCTGCTAGCAGTATCGTATTCGTATGCCAGTATAGTACGTTTGATTTTGAAGTCCTTACCACCACGCGATTCAGCTCTGTGGTGTGGTAAGACTTCTCCATCTTTTGCTGGCAAGATGTTCTTTTTACTAGAGGCCTTCCAGTCTCTCCGATGTTGGTGGAACTGCACTCGATACATGTAATCTCATAGATTACACTGGTCCTGCCACAATCACCAACTTACCGGATGACAAACCATACAGTCTTGGATTCTGAAGTAGTTGTCATATAGTCTGTTACGAACCAGCCGCTTCCTGATGTTGTCACTTGGAATATCAACTAAAATGATTGTTCAAGTTCGCACGGTTAATGCGTCGTCGTACTGCAGCACTAGTTGCGTCAGAAACGAAAGGAAGGCAAAGAGGTATTTTCTGTTGGTGCCGGGGATGGAAGGAGGTTTGTGGTGAGGTAGAATATAAAACCTTTGAATCTCTTACCACTTTAGGCTTCCGAAGAAGACTGACAGTCGAAACATCAGGCCTCCAGTAACAATAACGATATTATCTAGGTAAGATATCTACTAACCTCGGTCGGCTTACTAGCCTATTAACACTTACACTAACAATGCCGAGGTTTAACAAAGAGGAAATTTGGAAGCTACTTACTGATATTCCTCCACGGCTGTTTCCTCTAGTCAAAGAAGCACTTTCGCTTCGACGAAAAATGGTAACCCTCCTCCAGTCGATCGAATATCTCCAGCGGTGCAGGACGTCTGACACGGTGCCGAATTTCATTTCAAGCAAAAATTAGGACACTATGTAGCCTTGAGAAGAATGATTCGAAGATGAAGAAGATATAAATGGTACGGTTCTGACAGACAATGTCAAATTAAAACGAAAGCATTGTACTCTATTTGTTGAATGTATCGTAAAAAAGATGCGTGCCGACCTCTCGTACCTGCTCGTAGAGGATAGAGGACTGAGAATGGCTCGAGATCGATTTGTGCTTTTATCCGACCTGAAGCCAAATCCAGTCTGTGCGCCAAGTACGACAAGCTTTGAAGCGCTCACGATCGTACGCTATTGACACATAGTGCCCTGTGTGGTGCCAGACTCCACCTTGATTCCTTTTCAACCTATGTAAGCTAGGATCTCATCTTAATCAGCTCTTCTTTGTAAGCGCAATAATAAATTTATGCTGTGAAAGCATTCAAAATTCTAACTCTAGCCGCCAGGAAAGGTACTCAAAAAAGAGATTTGATAATACGTAATATTACTTACGCACAACAGCATACCCGGTTTGAGCACCTCCTTGCAGTTACTTCTCAGCATGGGCACCAAAACCGACCAATTCGCATATGTATTCCACAAAAGGATCGCCAGTAACTATTTGTCTACTTCTTATTCGCATTTTATGCTCTAATGCTGCCCATTTTAGGCAACTGATTCGTGGAGATGTTTGACGTGCAAGTTTTCGAACTGCACTTCTCAATATAATTTTATACATCCCAGTTTCAAGCATGTTGTTATAAGCTGCCAGGTTGACAGAGAAACATTAGTTCAGGTCATGATAATTTTTTCAGGGACCCGCTCCTCCACTATTCTACCTCGGTGAACTTAGTCCTGAAGCGGTCAAAAATTGTATGTTTATGATTTTTCTCTGTGAATTAAAGTGATCATGCTCAGGGATAAGGCTGAGTTCCGCGCAGTACGATGAAGCCTTGGATATGGCAATTCTTCCTAAAAGAATCACCGATACAATTCCACTTGAAGACGGATATGGTAAGTAAGAAAGGTACAGCTTACGATGAAGAATAAAAATTGCGCTAGTTTGTGGTCATAATATTATCATTTGATATTCTAATACCTACTCATATTTGAGTATCTCTACTAGTGTGTTTTGAGCCTTGACAATGATAATTGGCTTTGTTTACTTGGGCTGATATTTTGCAACGTCTTCTCTAGAACCTATAGCTCTTAAACACTTTTCAAGTTCTCTCAAGCAAGTTCTTCATATCAGTAATTAGTGTTGGATAGGTTCAGTGGTGGAAAATACTAAGAGTTGTGGCACATTAACTGTAAGATACTTGACAGGAAATAATGCATACCAGCCATACGTGCACCTCTGACTCATTTTTTAATGCTTTTACTTCTAAGAAACTAAGGCAAACCGATTTTAGCAGAATCCTGGGACTTTTACTAGGACGAGTATAGCACATGGAGAGTGAAGATTTTTAACAGTTCACCCCTAAGCCGGCATTTCTCGAGTTTCATTTTTTGGCAGAAATAAGGTCATAAAATCATGACAAAGATTTCGACTCAGACCATTGCAAACAAACTTCAGAGTTTCGCTCTCAAACACTTCATGGATGTTGAAATAATCATATGCGGCAAAAAATTTAATAAAAATCAAAGACAAGTTGCGCATGCGACGCAGCCATCGTTGTTAGAAAAACAGCTCATAATTTTGGAAAGGATATCACTGAACGTTATTGCTTCATTTCAGTATCTCCTGAAAGGAAGTTTGAGGTCCCCCTTAAATTTTAAGAGACATTTTGAACAGCTGATTGCGCATCCATCATGCAAAAGGATTTCGAAAAAAAGGTTTTTTTTCGCAAAGTTTATACAATGCAGCATTGAATCTCCTCAAGCATGTTTCAAGGCTCACGTAGCTCTTCTAAGTTATGAAGTTCACTTTTCATTGCAAAAGCGGCGTTTTTTCTTAACTTTTAATAGCATTACTCTTTTAACCCGTTCCAAATCAAATTAACTATGAATGAACGAGCACTGATCTTTTATTAAATTGCTACGTCTACGTCTTACATCTAAGGATGCACCACCCAAATAAGGACGAAAAACGACATTGAAGAAGCAGTCAAAAAGGTTTTGTTGCCAAGTATACTAGCTTCTTTCTTTAGGGAATGGTGCAGTGTTGGTGAGATCACATCGTCTGTTCTCCAAAAAATGCTGTTTTTTGCGTTCTAGTCTCGTTATTCTTGTTCATGCTGTCATTCTCATTCAACATTCATGTTTAGAAGCCGTCGTGCAGATCACGCTCCCACCTGGTCAAGACTCAAGTTCCAAATCATTTCCAGTACTGTTGAGAACGTTAGTCTTTTGTTTTACTTTACAAAGGGCGGAAAAAACGAAATTTTAAGAAACGTCGTATCCACGGCTGTGTTGAATTAGCTCGTAGCGTCATATTTATTTTTGAAATTATATGGCGTTTCTTCTTTCAACATTAATACTTCAGATCTGCTGTTTACAAGGAAAAGATACTAACTTGAACTGGCGGTTGAAAACCAGTCGTAGATCGCTAGATTTCGGTTGATTGGGCACTGATTCCAAATCTGCTTTCTTTTGATTACCTGCAATTCTCCAAAAGAAGTTATGAGCGTTTGAAAGTTTGATGTCAATTCTCAAGTGGCATAAAATCAGCAAAAATCTCTACAGAAGCAACTCAAAGTGCGCAATCAATTCTGTGTCGAATACATTGACTACAAGGAAAGAACACAGTTAATAGAAATTTGCATAGTTGTTTTGTAAAGCTTTGCGGTAATTTTATGCCATTCAAGGCCTGACAAATTGGGACGTTCAAATGCTTATAACATCTTTAGAAAAATTGCATTAAAAAAAATAGAAAGCAAATTCGATATCAAGTTATAAGAACTACCGATATTGGGTCTATCAATACAAATTTTTTAATGACAGCTTAAGTTGGTGTCTTTACCGCAGTGGTTGAACTGATTACCCTTTACTTTTGCCTTCCTCGTGCTCTCATGATGACTCTGAAACCCATCGCGCAACCACCAATTTGTCAAACTACCATAAAAAATTTTGCAGAGGAACAACTGTGAATTTGAATGAGTTCCTGAGTTATTTTGGCTTGATAGTCGTCATAAGGCCTAAGGGAAGGGACATATCTCACACGATTTCAGTCGCCACGCGATCTGGCAATTTGCCAGATGTTTTCAAATATAGTACTGGAAGACCCCAAATGTACAGCATGTATAACTTTCGTAGATTGATAAAATGCCCCATCTTCCGTGCATTCAAAAACCCCGCACGATGAGTTATGAACGTTTGGAGTATTGCCAAATCGCAGGGGCCTAAGATGCCGTGAGGTATGCCGCAGGCCTGAGGCCTAAGGCCTGCGGCATACCTCAAGCGATTCGGCCGTATCGCCACTTTCACGCGACTTGGCAATTTGCCAGATTTCTACAAATTTATCGTGCGCGCTTCTCGGATGCATTTTGCATAGCTTGTATAGGTTGTTACAAATGGAGCAAGGTTCTGACCAAAGACAGTGCATTAACGAAGAGTCGCTGTTGTGCCAAATCGCGCAGCGACCAGAATTGCGTGAGATATGCCTTATGGGCCGGGCATACTTCACGCGATTTCAGTCGCGACGCGAATTGGCAAGATTCCAACTGTCTATAACTCACTCTAAGCAGATTTTAAAGTACAGAAGATAGGGCTTTTTGTCAACCCACGTAAGATACACACTATGCATGTGCAGTTTGCTAATGTTGGATTTGAGACTTCTGGCAAATTGCCAAACCTCGTCGCGACCGAAATCGCGCGAAGTATGCCCGGCCCTTCAGGCCTAAGGCTTAACTCAAGCGATTCCAGTCGCTTCACGATCCGGCACTGCAACGACTCTTCATAATCGTAAGCGCGCTTTGCTTCGGTCAGACTTTATGCTTTTGCAACAAGCCACAGAACTTACGCGCCTATGCATTTGAGATCGCTCACAGTGAATATGTATTCTGGCAAATCGCCAAGTCGCGTAGATTCAGTAAAGCTCACATTGAATATGTAGGCGTCTGGCAAATCGCCAAGTCGCGCAGGGATTCAAAAAATCGCGGTAAGTACGCTTTAAAGGCAGTGTTTCACCAAGATTTGTTTGCCGAGATTTTTGCATTTTGCACGCCGGTCTGATCTTGTCTAGTACTGTATGGGCTTAAATTCGCACGAAGTTCCCAAAAACCCCGTTTTCTGGAGGCCTCGCGGAAGCAACGTGGACGAGTTGTACCTTCCAACTCCAGCCTCAGCCACAGTGGCAGCAACAGAGGGGAAGTGGATGCCAAGTGGAGGGACATATTCAGACGCGTAAGAGGGAAGATCGAAGGAGTCGTCTGCGCGTACCAAATCGCTGTCCGCGTACCACTTTGAGCGTATTTTTCTCAGCGTGGAGGGAGTCAAATCGAGTGGGACTTGTTGCAATGGCCTGTTTAGAGATTTCTGTAATAGAATATGTGAAGATCCGCGCGATCTCAACTTTGGTGAGACACTGCCTTTAAGTCTAAGGCCCCGGGCAGACTTCAAGCGACTTGATCGTCGCGACTAAATCGCGAGGAGACAACTGTTACAACATCATTCCATGCCGATCAACTTGCATTTCGGTTGTGATACTTTTCCAGGCCGAAATTTTTGAATGTTAAGTAAAAATGAATGGAAATGTTGGCGATTGAGTCGCGACGATCAAATCGCGTGAAGTCTGCCCGGGGCCTAAAGGCAATTGTTACAGGTGACTAGCATGCATATAGCGGGCGTGACTTTGTAGATATTCAAGACATTGAAAAACTTTTTGAATCTCCGTTTTAATGCATTAGTTTTCGTACACTTTAGCTATTGAAAGCTGCCGCGCGCATACGTAGCAGCCACACAATACCGCTCACAGAATGTGCAAAATTTCCGTGAAAATGTCGCGAAATTACGAAAATTGCACGAAATTCCGGGAATTCCGCGAAATTTCCGGATTTTCGCGAAACTTCGCGACATTCCCGGAATTTCGTGACATCTATGGAAATTTTGCAAGTTATGTGGGTGGTATTGTACGTAGCCAATATATGGGTAGAAAGTCATTTAGTTTTGATCTGAAGTCTTCAATTATGTTCTGCGAGCTGGATTTTGTTAGGGCGCAATCCAATACTCAATGTAGATAGAGAGCTAAGATAAACATTATCCGTTACAACAGGTTTATGAGTTTTCTAGCAGCTAAACATGGTGCAAAGTATCTTTTGAAGTGAAGGCGAGAATGGCTAGCAAACATTGTTAAAATCGAGATTTACCTGACATTTAACCACCATTAACTCTACAGAATGAAGCTATCGCAGGGAGCAGATGTGTTTTTTGTAATCAGCAGGTCGGATAACCTCTATGCTCAATTTTTCTAAAAAAAGGCGCCATTTGATTTCTCTCAATTTTCGCTTTTGACCTCGCCACTGGTTTTGGCTGAAATATTGGTAATCTTGAATTCACCCGAAACTCCACTCACAGTAGTTTTCAAACCCACTGTTTACAAAAATCCTAGTCATTTCGCGCCAAAGAGTTCTACAGTGAAGTTTTAAATGGAAAAAATTTAGTTAAACCACGCAAGGTTGAGGATTCGTTGGCACTTCTCGCCCGCCTATCAAAAAACTTGCTTGCGTGTTTTTGTAAATTAAAATCTTTGTAAAGAACGTTATCAGGCTGTGATTAGCACAGGCCCCTATCTGCACTTCTCGTCAGATTATGAGGTTACAAACTCAATGAACTCGTGAATTTTTTCCCAAATTTGAGAATCTTGTATTTTGGCGGATTCTCATCCCTAGAATGTGCCAACAGCACCAAAACAATGTAAAAATTGTTGTCAGCAAATTGAGTAAATCTTATCTGATAAATAAATCTGTAAATCTTCCAATTTCCATTTAAGCGGAAATTTGAAGATTTACATCATACATGCAGTTAAACAGTTGACTTTGGAATGTGAAAAATCCTCGGCGATGTCGGCGATTTTGCGTTTTCCGCCAACTTTGGCGAATTCGCCGAGAATTTTCACATTCCACTGTCACAACTGTGTGGCATTGTCATAACTGTAGAAAAGCGTAGAAAAGCTTACAGATTACTTCAATGAAGATTTGGATGAAAAATTTACACAGGTTTATAGCGGTCATCTGCTAGCAGCAGAGAGAAAATTATTGTTTTATTAATTTATTAGTCTCTCCTGTACGAGCGATGTTTACTTCAAACTGCATATGGGAGGCTACAAAAAATATGGCGTATTCAGATGCGAGAGAGGTGTCTAACAAGATTTTTTATTTATTTATTTATTTATTTATTTAAAATACACCAAAAGTGTGCCAAAAAGAACACAAGTAATCAATAGCAGGAAAAATTATCACACGAAATGTTACACAGAGTTCATGATAGACAGGTGAGGCAGGTAAAATGCTCCGCCCGAAGTGCAAGTCGTTCTCCTTCTTCTGTGGCGAGTATTCCTCTGCCGAAATCTTGTTCCCTTACCCGGACGCGTTGGATGACCGCACTTACCAGGGCTGGCTGACCACTTAACCCTTTGCGGACGAATCCGCCAGGGACCCTGGGCGAGCGAGAAGGGGGGATTTCAAGGAAGAGGGGCGCGCCAGCTTCAGTTTCCTCAAACGGCTGAGCGAAGAGACTGCAAACCTGTCTGGATATCATAGAAGAACGATAGAAATGATTTCGTCAATGCTGTAGTCATGCCTGACAAAGGGTCAAAGAGAAAGATTTTTTTTTGTTTTCTTTTTCTTTTGGCATGGTGTGCAAAAAACAAAAAATTTAAACAGAAAAAAAAGATGTGCAGTATGAATACAGCAGGCTAAACATCAGCGATTCTCAAAGTCTGCAGGACATCTATGGAAGCTAATTTTTTTCGAAACTCTGCAGAATTCTTGGACGAGATAATTTCGCATGGTAAAAGATTGAGCCATCTGGCGGAACGGCACACAAAAGAATTAAAAGCTATTGACAACTTTTCACGTCCTAGCTTCCTGTAAGACAAACCGAAACCGCCAGTTCTCCCACAAGGTCTGAAAATCCAGTAACGGCTAGGACTTAGTCTTCAAGTCTAAGAATGCGAAAACATAGGACTAAGTCATTACATATGCGTCTATATTTCAGGCTATGCAATTTAAGCGTAGCCAGTCTAGTATTGTACGATGGCAGAGTTTGAGGATAATCCGGTCTGGGATAACATCTGTAGTAGAGAATTCTGGTAAATGTTTTCTGGACCTTCTCTAACTTTTCAATGTTCTTCTTTACAAATGGACTCCAGACCGGTGATGCATATTCTAAATGTGGCAAAACGTATATCTTATAGAGCCGCACAAGGAAGACTGGGTCATTGCTCTGAATGCTTCTTAGTAGAACGAACAGCGCTGACAGAGCCTTTTTAACCACTGAATCAAAGTGGAAATTAAAATTTAGCTGATCGTCTACAAAAATGCCAAGATCTTTTGTATTGCTACACCGCTCCAGGACGACCCCGTCGCAAAAATAGTCACGAAATTCAGAGTTGCCGATAAGGAGCACTTTGGATTTAAGTGCATTAACGGGAAGGTCCCACTTCTTAGACCAAAAAATCATTTTTCCTATTGCAGAAGAAATCGCTGTATATGCTTCAGAGTACTCTTCCTCATTGTAGCAAAAATAGATTTTAACATCGTCAGCAAAAACTTGAATTTTGATATTTGGATGAGTTCTAAGCACAGAAGGCAACTCTGCGGTATAGGTTAAGAAGAGAAGAGGAGAAAGTATCCCTCCCTGAGGGACTCCACTATCACAGCAAAATCGCTTCGAATAACTGTTCCCAACTCGAACAGTCATGCCTCGATCATGAAGATAGGACGCAAGCCAAGACAACAATTGCCCTCGGATTCCGTAATTCTCAAGCTTGAGAAGTAATTTGGAATGATTGACTCTATCGAATGCTTTGGACAAATCAAAAAATACAACATCAACTGATTTTCCTTGGTTCACCGCGCTAACCCAATCAAAGAGGGAGTCCGAGAGTAAAGCTGTAGTTGATCCTCCAGGAAGAAACCCGTTTTGGGCAGATGGAAAAACTTTATTGCTGTCTAGCCAATCGAGTAAGCGCTCCTTGACAATTTTTTCTAGAACTTTGCCGCAAGGTGCGGTTATGCTGATAGGGCGGAAATTCGAAATAGTATTGTTGTTTTCGCGTTTGGGAATAGCTGTTATTAGCGCTTCTTTCCATATTTTAACTACTTCTAATGATAAGGAAGCATTGAAAATAAGTGACAAAGGAAAGGTTAGGGTATGCGCACATTTCCTATAAATAATCTGAGGCAGTCCATCGTATACTACAGAAGTGGATCCCTTGAATTTTCGCAGAATATGGAACACCTTTGTAGGTTCGACGAATATTGCTGCACAACTCATACTTACACGATTGATAGCGCAATAAGATGTTGGTAAAATTTCAACATTTTCGGAATTAGATAGAGTGAAAAAACTGGCAAAATACTCTCCCAAAGCCCTCGCCTTGTCCTTGTCACTTATGATAGAGTTACCGTATTCGTCGATCAAGAACGACAATTTCTGCTGCCCTTTAGCTCTATAGCTGAGGTATTGGTAAAGTTCCCTGGAGTTGCTGCTCGCAAGTCGCCTTTCCCGATTGGCTAGATATTTCTTAATGTGATGCCCAAGATCTGTACATACTTTCCGGTAGAGCTGGCTATTCAGGGGATCTTGGAACTGAGAAAAAAGCTTGGATTTTTGCTCTAACAGCTTCTGAATGTGTGAGGGATATTTCCTAACTTTAGGGGATTCAAAACGAAAAGGCACATGTTTGGGCAGTATTTGGTATAATACTTTACAAAAACGGCAATATAGATCGTCCACGGATTCCCAATTATTGAATACTCCGTACCAGTCGACATTTTGTAAGGCACTGTTGATTCCTGAGAAATCAGCATTTCGACAGTCTGGATATGGAATGTAAGCAGCCCTACTTGAATTGAATGCGGCGTCAAAACTTATAACGCTGTGATCTGAGGTCCCGAAAGGGCATGTGCCTTGACGTTGTGAACTGTAGTGTCAGGTGCAAAAATCAAGTCAATAGTTGAATTTATTCTGGTAGGAAAGTCGATGAACTGTGAGAGATTGCAATAGTGGACGAGTGAAGAGAGTTTGTTATCAGAATGAGGTGTCAGAGAAGAGAAGTCAATGTTGAAGTCGCCAAGTATGATTGGCACAACTGGAAGTGAACAGAAATTGAGTAGAGCATCAACTAATTCACCATCGCTGCGAGAATCAGATGAAGGAGGGCGATAGACAACGATGAACCTCAAAGATGAGAGAGAACAACTGGACCAGATGTTGAGGCAGATGAGGTCCCAGTAGTGATTTTGCGTAACTCCTATTTGTTCGACCACAAACTCATCCTTAACCAGGCAGCAAACCCCTCCTCCCCTCCGATGTGTCCTGTCCGCTCGGTAGATGGAATAAGGAAAATCTGCAACAACCTCAGAATCGCGAATTTTGTCGTTCAGCCAGGTTTCGGTGATACATACGATGTCCGGTGTGTGAAAAGCTAAAAATGTGTGAAGAAGAAAAATTTTGTTCACTAAACTACGAAAGTTAAAAAGAAAACAACGAAGTGCAGAGAAGTTGGGCGGGGCTACAGGTTTCCCTGAAAAGAACGCTTAGGTAAATCCGACGTGCGGTGAAGCTCACCACGGTAAACAACCCTTTCTTTGGTGACCTTGCCTTTATTCCTTTCCCTGGCTTCTTGCCTTAGCTCGAAGTCTTGGGCGCGTTCTGCCGCCGTCATGCTTCTTCGGACGAAGACGTTCTGCAACTCAGAGCGACGTAGAAGGTAAGCGTTCGAAAGCGCCTGCGTCCAGAAAGAACGAGAAGGGAACACCAGTTTCACTAATCTCGGTCTGCTACTATCATACCTTCCCATGCGGTAGATCTCAGAAGACCATCCGTCTACATGCAAGACCTCCAGTACCTTAGAGACGTCCTTCTCCAGTTCTTCTTTTCTTTCCAAAAGAGGCTTCGTAGGATCCGACTCTTTCAAACCCGTCAAGACTATGCTTCTAGCTCTTTTCTCAGCTTCGACGTCTTCAGGGATTCTAGATTTGAGCGCTAGTACCATTCGCTCGATAACTGGGTCGTTGTTCCTTTCTAAAATCCCGCTGATGATTTCGCTTGTCGACAGTCCACTGAAATCTTCCCCCTGATCAACCTTGTTGTCACCATTATTCTCGTTCAGGACGGTCTGTGTCAAGTTAGATGAAGCCTTCTTCCTTGTTACGCGAGAAGATGACACTTGACTGTTAGATCTACCCGATCGAGTTGACATGACCTACGACCTATCGATTGCAAGAAGGAAGAAAAACGATGAGGATGAAAATGAGAGTAGTAACAGAAGTAGATTGACAGAGGCAATAAGTATGTGCCACAGAGATTATAGAGTTTGAAAAAGAAAGGTAGCTCAGTGCTACACCAAAAGTTATTGAAAAGAACGAAAGATAGTAAAAGAAAATGCTAAGAAGAGAGAGCGAGCAAAAACACGGCCGCCTAGGATGAGCGACAAGATGAGAATTTTAGAGGAATTACGGGGGAACTTTGAAGGAGCCGATTTTATGGCCTGAGCATGCATGTTGGGGGGCTAATAACTTTGCAAATATTAAAGATATGAGGCTGGAGTTTGTTTTATTGGACAGATCTCCAAAAATATGATTTTTAGAGAGAAGGCCGTAGAATAACAAGTCTCCAATAAAAGTGCCTAATTGACAGCTGAACTTGGGAAATCTATTAATAAGGGCGAGTTTGCGCCCTTATATCTCTGCAAGTTGTAGGGTTGGGGTAATCTCATGTGGTCATTGATATGTACTTTTGGTAGCTCTACTTTTCTAGGGGTAGCTCGTGCCCATAGCTTCAGCGTAGGAGGCGCTATATAAAGTCGATGATGCATATTTTGGATTTCATCTCTGTGGAGAGTAGGCATGACAGGCTGGGATGGCTATGTTTCAGTTTGTATTCGAGGGGACACCATAAATAATTCGGAGAAAATCCAAAGGCTACGTCTGTGGGAGCCCATCTATAAATTTCACCGTACGTTTTTTTTAGTTCAGGCATTCGCAATTTCTCCTCTTTCTCCCCCCTCATTATTCCCCCTCTCTTTATTACTGCAGCGCGTGTGATAGTTACCCGGCGGCTATCTGGGCCTGGTTAGAGGGCTGAAAACGGCTAGAAAGGGGGTAAATAAGGTGAAAAAAACGCGTTTTTTGCTTATCTTTTCTTATTTTCGCTTATTTTCTTTGATTTTGGTCGTGATGCGAAGCGGAAAGTGAGCGGAGCTGGAGCTTGTTTGGAGGAGTTTCAGCTGTATAAAAGCACTGGAAATGAGCTTACTATAGAGTCTTTCGAGTTTTTCGCTTAGTTTTTCGCTCATCTCACCGATTTTCGGGATTTCGCAGCCTATAAAAATCGACTTTATCGATTTTCGTCAATTTTAGGGATTTCATAACCCTCACAATATCGATTTTTGTCGATATTCGGAGTTTCGCAACCTTCAAAATATCGATTTTATTAATTTTGTCAATATTTGGGATATCATTCGTCAATTTTCGGAACCTCCAGGATAACGAAATTCTTGGAATTTCGGACATTCACGGAAATTTTGCACATTCTGCGGGCGGTATTGTAGGCAATGCTCCGCCCCTTCCCCGTAGGGTAAAAGACGATAGCTTGGGCTACGCTACATATTTGAGCAAGAATCTTTTCAATCTCTTAGGTGAGATTTCCACAGATCGACAATCTCAGCAATCTTTTCTTTTTGACATTGTTTTCTCAAAAAATTCTCCATCATGTTTGGAACCGATATCCATGGCTGACATATAGAGTGTTCCAACCTTGTAGCCTAACATTCTTTTGACAAAAACAAAACGGAACAACTTAGTGGTATACAGTTTGGTGCACACATTGTTCAAACAGTAGCAATTATGATACAGCATTCACGACACGTGTCTTCAAACTATTGGCTTTTTCCACTGCCTTGGCACGGTAATTATCATAAATCCCTTCTCACGTCTTTTCGGAAACACCTAGTGCTTCGAAATTGCGCACTATTGAGAGCAGTTTCAGCTACAATACCACCCGTAATTTGTGAAAAAAAATGGCGGCGGCACTTAACTTACGCGGCGCCGCCGAAGTTAGGTGACTTTTGCCGCGTCGCGCGACAAAAGTCGGCGGAAAAGCGGCAAAAGTCACCTAACTTTGTCGCGCAACGCCTAACTTTTTATAAAAAAAGACCTTATCTTGATTCAAAATTTATGAATTCTATATATAAGAGTACCATTCAACTCAGCTCGGCGAGGCGCATCTTCCAATATACGGATGTGCCTAGTTGTGGGATATAAGTTTCTTTCCTGGAATTTTAGTGTAAATGGACCATTCAGTGTGCTTATTCCAGAGGCTACGTACACATTCCATTGAGCACAGCAGAAATAGGGCAGGTATAGTTTAAGAGCTCATTCTGCATGGATATATGTGAAACTGGGCAGCTCATTCTGCATGGATATGTGTGAAAGTGGGCAGCTCATTCTGCATGGATATGTGTGAAAGTGGGCTTCTCTCGGCGAAGTATGACGGGTCCCAAAATGCAGGAAGACAAAGGGAAATGGTTGGAAATCGCATGAGAAGCACATATCGCGGAATGCCGCGCGTGCTGTGCAATGTACAATACCACTCACAGAACGGGAATTGCGCGAAATTCCAGAAATTTCGCGATTCCCGATTATCGTAAATTATGCAGCGCCATAACTTCCTTCGGAATTAATATATTCTAAATTCGAAAGCAGCACTGTGTTCATCTCGTCAAGGCGAATCTTTCTACATACGTCATGTCATCTATATCTTGTTTTCAGTTTTCTCAAATTGTTCTGAGGAGGTCCCTTTGCAAGTATGTAACGCAGCGCCTATCCAACTTGAAAGCTTCCAGTATGCACCATTCGATAGTGCTCTTCTTGTGCATTATAGTGCGCTAGTAAGCTGCCGCAGGCTTCTTTTCAAAAGAGAAAAAAGCGTTGGTAAATTCTGGAAAAATCACTCGTTTCCAGATTCTACTCGCCGTAACTTTCTTTGGAGTGGATATTTTCTAAATCCGAAAAATGCATAGTACTCTGCGTTGATACCACTGCTTTCGGTATGCGGAATGTCCTTGATATCTCGATTTCAGTATTCTCAAAACTTTCTGCGGACGTTTCTTCGCAAAGGTGTGAAGCAGCGCGTATTGCCCCCAGTACATTCAGAAAGAAATTTTCGATAGTACTTCTTTTGTAGATTATGGAGCGCTGGAAAGTAGCCGCGTACTCCTTTTCAAAGGAGTTAGAAGGGCTGGTGAATTCTGGAAAAATCATGTCCTTCTAAATTTTTCTCAACGTAACTCTAAAATATGAAGCTCTCTTGCTAAGCAGATGTGATTTTCGTAACCAGCAGGTCGGATAACCCTTATGAGCATGTTTTCCAAGATGTTCAAGTAATTTCATTTTTTCTCGTTTTACGCTCTGAAGCTGGCCGATGGATTTTGGTCAAAATGTTCATGCTCTTAAATTGTAAGGAAACTTCGCTTATAGAGGTTTTCGAACACGCTCTTTACGAAAATCGTGGTCCTTGAGGATTACAGGGTCTTTTTGGTGAGATACGGTGAGGTGACTGTAACTGCATCACGAAAGTGCGTAAATTGGCCCGCACTTCTCGCGTATCTGTCAGCAACCTTGCCTGCTTGCTTTTCTCAGTCAAAGTTACTAGGAACTGCGCTACCGAATGGTGCATGAATCAGGCTCCAGTCTGTAAAAATCACCGAGTTACGAGCCTATGAAAACACGTCCTCATGGATTTTGCCCAAAATCTAAAGATCGCATATCTCGTCGAAATTCCTCCGTGAGCGCTTGTATGACACTCGCATTGCGGATATTGTGTTCGCTTCGCCAGTACTCTGCGTTGATACCACTGCTTGTACTTGCATATGCTTCAGCTACTCAGTTGAATATCAGAGCTATTTCAGTGGCTAGAACTCAAACTACTAAATCTAACACAATAAGATCCATTAAGGACGCGAAAGATTTTGATCAGCGTGTTGTACAAGCGCTCACGGTGGAACTTCGACGAGATTTGCATCTTTAGATTTTGGGCAAAATCCATGAGGACGTGTTTTCATAGGCTCGTAACTCGGTGATTTTTACAGACTGGAGCCTGATTCATGCACCATTCGGTAGCGCAGTTCCTAGTAACTTTGACTGAGAAAAGCAAGCAGGCAAGGTTGCTGACAGATACGCGAGAAGTGCGGGCCAATTTACGCACTTTCGTGATGCAGTTACAGTCACCTCACCGTATCTCACCAAAAAGACCCTGTAATCCTCAAGGACCACGATTTTCGTAAAGAGCGTGTTCGAAAACCTCTATAAGCGAAGTTTCCTTACAATTTAAGAGCATGAACATTTTGACCAAAATCCATCGGCCAGCTTCAGAGCGTAAAACGAGAAAAAATGAAATTACTTGAACATCTTGGAAAACATGCTCATAAGGGTTATCCGACCTGCTGGTTACGAAAATCACATCTGCTTAGCAAGAGAGCTTCATATTTTAGAGTTACGTTGAGAAAAATTTAGAAGGACATGATTTTTCCAGAATTCACCAGCCCTTCTAACTCCTTTGAAAAGGAGTACGCGGCTACTTTCCAGCGCTCCATAATCTACAAAAGAAGTACTATCGAAAATTTCTTTCTGAATGTACTGGGGGCAATACGCGCTGCTTCACACCTTTGCGAAGAAACGTCCGCAGAAAGTTTTGAGAATACTGAAATCGAGATATCAAGGACATTCCGCATACCGAAAGATTTGCCTTGATGAGCTGAGCACAATGCATTTTTCGGATTTAGAAAATATCCACTCCAAAGAAAGTTACGGCGAGTAGAATCTGGAAACGAGTGATTTTTCCAGAATTTACCAACGCTTTTTTCTCTTTTGAAAAGAAGCCTGCGGCAGCTTACTAGCGCACTATAATGCACAAGAAGAGCACTATCGAATGGTGCATACTGGAAGCTTTCAAGTTGGATAGGCGCTGCGTTACATACTTGCAAAGGGACCTCCTCAGAACAATTTGAGAAAACTGAAAACAAGATATAGATGACATGACGTATGTAGAAAGATTCGCCTTGACGAGATGAACACAGTGCTGCTTTCGAATTTAGAATATATCAATTCCGAAGGAAGTTATGGCGCTGCATAATTTACGATAATCGGGAATCGCGAAATTTCTGGAATTTCGCGCAATTCCCGTTCTGTGAGTGGTATTGTACATTGCACAGCACGCGCGGCATTCCGCGATATGTGCTTCTCATGCGATTTCCAACCATTTCCCTTTGTCTTCCTGCATTTTGGGACCCGTCATACTTCGCCGAGAGAAGCCCACTTTCACACATATCCATGCAGAATGAGCTGCCCACTTTCACACATATCCATGCAGAATGAGCTCTTAAACTATACCTGCCCTATTTCTGCTGTGCTCAATGGAATGTGTACGTAGCCTCTGGAATAAGCACACTGAATGGTCCATTTACACTAAAATTCCAGGAAAGAAACTTATATCCCACAACTAGGCACATCCGTATATTGGAAGATGCGCCCCGCCGAGCTGAGTTGAATGGTACTCTTATATATAGAATTCATAAATTTTGAATCAAGATAAGGTCTTTTTTTATAAAAAGTTAGGCGTTGCGCGACAAAGTTAGGTGACTTTTGCCGCTTTTCCGCCGACTTTTGTCGCGCGACGCGGCAAAAGTCACCTAACTTCGGCGGCGCCGCGTAAGTTAAGTGCCGCCGCCATTTTTTTTCGCAAATTACGGGTGGTATTGTACAACTGCAAACCAAATTTTCTGCGAAGTTTGGTTATGAAGTTATCGGGATTGACTGCAGGCATACGTGCTGAAATTTTGAACACAATCGTAGGGAGGAAAAATAGAAAGATGACTTCAGCGAGGCTGTGAGTGTGTCTTTATCAGCCGTGTTAAAATAGATTCTTATATAAAAGGCATAAGAAGAGAAATTACTCTAAATCCAGTGAATGCTGCACTTTTGCATTGAATTTACTTTTACATTTGAAATTTATTTCAGAGACGTAGTGGCCTTGGCACGCATTTGAAGTACACAAATTTTTTTCGCCTTTCTTGACAGAATAGTTTTTTGAGTGCAGCTGTCATAGCGATGGTAATGCAAAGCCTGCTCTACATTCTGGATATAGAATTGTATCAGAATGTTTCAAATACTTCAAGTTACGAGATAGACTTTGAATCTTGAAAAAATATTTGTGCCTTTGAAAAGTAGTACCCTAAAATCACGCTATAGGACGCGGGGGATTTTTGTTTTAAAAACAAACAGCACGCCGAAGGACTTCGCGACACAAATATTTACAGTGCTCCATAGTGTTTAAGGGTATCGTGCGGCATAAGCCTCGTTTTCCGAAACACAACGCTGCAGCTGAGCGGGACGCTTGAAAACTGAAAATGCGTCTTAGGGTAGTGTAATAATTGCATTTTCCCCAAGCACAAATGAGGAATACTTTAGACTTGCAAACATGTATTTGTAAAAGATGGTTGCAGCATTCTGTGGCATAAGCTGAAAACGAAGCCATCAGCTAATTATGAGTACTGCGGTGCAACCTTAGGCTGAAGAATTTTGAGACGCCCTGTACTTGTCAGGCAATCCATGACTTTAAAAATTTGAATTGCAACTTAGTTTTCAACGCCGAAAGCCGACTCGTTTGACGCGCACTTCGAAAGGTCCTCACATCGAACCGGCTCGTCCTGTGCATGAACCTACTTACTGATACCGTATGTTGTGTGAAATTGTACCTCGCAACCTTGACTGCAACTCCGTTATGAATTTTGTGAAAGGCAGGTACAGGCACACGCACAAAAAGACAGACTTAGCTCTCTACTATCAAATGTTGATATTTGATTTTGGCTGATGGTGGCGATTAACTGGTTGTTGGATTTACAGTTTGTTGAAGAATGGGTGGTAATGTGCCATATACAGGGTGTACCAAAAAGATGTAATTAACGTTTGATCCTCAATTAATTTTTTTGTCGTGAAGTCTTTGGAAAAGCCTAAGGTAATTTTGTAGAGCTGGTTTTAACTTAGCTTTATATGTAGTATGGAGCAAATCACCGATCGCTCTTCATACTGTAGGATTAAGACAGGAACTTCCAGAATATAATGCCAGTGTGGAAAGCTGCCATTTCAAAATTTCAAAAAGACTCTAAAAACTTGTGTAGTATGGTTTTCATAAACACGAGCTTGATGCTCAATTTTGTACATAATTGTGAAGCTTTTCGGCAAATAATTAGGTTACTTAGGAACGTTGGAAAATGGCTGCTATTGCTTATCTGACATAATTTTTTAACGAAGCATTATACTAGGATGCATATTTCGTATTTAAAATTTCTAATCAATCTAATGTGATTTCTAATGTGAAGAATTTTTAGCTTGTTTTGTCTCCATTCTGTAGTCAAAATATGGCTCTCCATAAATTTCTTCTATTTACATGAACTTTCCAAAAAACGAAGTAGTTTGACTGCGTAAACAAATCTCTTTGAGTGACATTATAATTTATTGTATCAAAGTACTGTCGAACCAACTGTAAAGAAATCGTAAATTCTTTCTGCAACGTTGGTCTTGCATAGTTTGTGGTAATTGTTAAAGTGTGGATTTAGTACTTGTACTTTTGATGGATTTTGGCACGCCTTAGTAAGCCCTCATTACATGAGTAAAAAAAAGGAGATTTACTGAAGTTTGATAATTTTGAACAGGCTTGGAAAATAAATGTTTATAAACACATATGTCTGTGTGTTTCGGGTGTAAGTACGCTTCTAGAAAACTCTACTTCTGAATCGATCTTGACAAAGTTTTGCGCATACTCTTGGAGGTGGTGCGGGTGTCGTAACCTACTTTTATTATTATTAGTTTCTAGAATTATCGATCACTTTTACCTCATCGATCTCTTGCAGATTAAAGTTGGCTGGGAGTTGCACAAGCGGGGGGGGGGGGGGAGGAGTAAGTGAGCACGCTGATTTACAATGACTATTTCTCAAAATACTCTCAACTTTATCAATTTTATCGTTTTTTTCAAGGAGATAAGTGAGCAACTGATCACAAAAACATAAAGGGGGCAGGGAACTGGCATATAAATAGAAGTGGGACAGGGAGATTGTACAAAACTAAAGCATGATGGTATGTAGCACAGCACGGCCCGGACGGAACTGGACCTCGGCTAGTATGCAAAAACTCCAAAAGGGTCACTGGCATAGGTTCTTACCCATTCTTTCTAACTGAGTAAAGTTTGTGGCTATTCCATGTTCTCTAGATTAAAATTTTGAGGAAAATCCAAAAACTTGATTTGTCGTTGTATATGCTGCTTTCTAAGGCTTCGGGCGGACTTCACGCGATTTGATCGTCGCGACTGAATCGCGACAAGACAACTGTTACAACATCATTCCGTGCCGATCAACTTGCATTTCGGTTGTGATACTTTTTCAGCCCGAAATTTTTGAATGTGAAATGAAAATGAATGGAAATGTCGGCGATTGAATCGCGACGATTAAACGCGTGAAGTCTGTCTGGGGCCTAACACATAATTTTTTAGAGGAGAGCCTTAGAGAGGGCAACTAGCACAGTTAGAAAATTCATGCTACTGGCTGTTTTGCAATTTACCTAGTATCTTCTATATATTCGGGTCTGGGTTGCCACTCAGGCCTTGAGTGACCCTTTCTTCCTTTTTTGTCCGTGCAACCGGATAATTATTTGAACGCAGCTACAGTGCCATCAAAAAGTGCATCACTCTTCCAAAAAAGACAATGTCGGGCCAAACCATCATAACAGGAGGAAGTTACGATATTCAAAAATGTGGCACAGATCTTTCAGTTCAACCAAAAATGTGTTCGTTTTACAGAGTTATGCAAAAAAAAAATCCTTGCAAACTCGACCAGCATAGTACTTTCATTGCAGTTATCCCGGCCCTCTGTTTCAACCTGTAGTTATCGACAGGTTTGAGGCAAATTTGTGGATGAATGCTAACCCTCTCATCCTTGGATATGCAATTGTATTGGTAAGCTTCCGGTTGTGTCTGCAATTTGAACCAAACGTTGACAATCCAGATAGATGGTCGCGGTTCCACTGGCAGAGGTTGGAAATATCGCAGTGCATTTTATGGCGCCCTAGGCACGGTTGAGATTGACGATCAGATAGATGGCATACGGTAGACTAAGCGTGGGCTTTTGAGTCATTGAAGCGTTTTTTTTTTCAGAAAAGTTCTTGCCAAATATCCATTTTTGGATAAAAATCGGCTTACTGTTTCGGGTTGGTCCTATGGTGGTTACGCATCTGCATTAATGGCAGAACGAGCTCCTCCGGGTTTCTTCAAATGCGTCATTTCTGTTGCTCCTGTAGCAAACTTTCTCTATTATCGTAATTACCTTAATATTGGTTTCTTTTGTGGTGTTACTTACATGTTTTGCAATGTTACTTACAGAAACTAGTTACTCTGATCAATATATGGGAGATGCAGATGTCTCTGCTTACTATGCTGGTGATATCACTAACAACGTTACAAATTTCAAGAAAACTCGTTTATTACTGGTACACGGCATGCGTGACGGTTAGTTCACTTTGCGGAGTTTAATACACATCAAAACTAAGGTTTTGCAAGAATAAAAAACTAGGTAAACTCTTTCAGATAATGTTCACTTTCAAAACAGTGCCCTCTTTATTAAAGCTTTACAAGATAATGGTGTTGATTTCGACCTCATGGTGAGTTACTTGAAAGCTCGCAGTAAGAAATAGAAGTACTTTTCAGTTGTACCCAAATGGTGACCATTATTTGTCTCAAGGACTGTCTCACTTTCTCAAGAAACACGAATTATTTCTGACTAGTTGTGCCGGGCATGACTAACAGCGTTTTGCTTAAATACATCTTTTGTCATCAATGTATTCCGTAGTATTTATCAAGTGTTAAGAGCTAAAAAAGGGATTCTGAAAAGGTCGTTAAATTGGCAACTAAGCTTGAAGCTAATCTATAACTTCTTCGCAAAAAAGGAGCACTGCTGTTTGAAAATATATCTATTACGTCGTGGTTTATAAATGTGCGCATTGAATTCGATTTTCGGGGCTCAAAAAAAAGTACGCACTGTTACACTAAGAAATACTGGAATGATTTGCGGTGAGAAAAGACACGATTTATATAATATTTGATTGGCTTTATGAGATCGAATCGAATTGCGAACGACTTCTTTTTCGGACTCAGTAAAATCTAGAATCCAATCTGTTCTCGAGAATCGTGAGCGTTTCCCCTTTGCTGCCATAATGGAAACACAGTATGATACTTTTTTTATCGTTTCATGACCTGCATAATGTCGAAAAAGTGTGACAAATTCAATAAAGTTGGAAAAAATATTAAGTATAGGAAAAGGTTCACGATCAGTGGCAAAACATGTCATTCTGATGTAAAACATATAATATGTCGTGAACTACAAATGTGCGCACTGCGTTCGGTTTTGGATGGGCTATGAAATATGTGGCGCTTATTGTTCGTCCAATTATTTGTTCCTAATCAAAGAAACCTTGTTGAATTAGTACGTTCGTTGGGCGCATCACATTGAATGCATTAATTAAGTAATTAAACAAATCATTCGCATGAGAAGATCATAATATGATAAAATGTTAATTAGTTACTACTGGTCAAAAATTACTTTACAAAAGCGAGGTTTCCAAACTCCTAAAGTTTTGCCATCATAAGCGAAATAGTAATAGAGGATTACTAGTTGAATCCCGGAAGTACTAAACCAATTCCGAAGTTTTTTCCTGATTTTTCTGATTAGTGACAGTCGATCAATACGCGCCATTCAACCGTATCCCACTTCGAATAATTTAAAATTCAAAAAAAATTTGGAAGATTTGAATTCCAATCGTTCGAATGAATAATGTCTATAGAATACCTAACGATGACCTAATTTCATATGGATTATAAATGTTTTGGTTGGCCTTCTTACCCTCTCACGACTGCTAGTCTACATATGTTATGCTTCTTCCAACAACGAAAAGTCTAGAATGCAGACTTTTCAACACTGTCTGTGCATTACGTTATTGATTAACCCTGCACTCAATCTCCTCCGTTTTCACGATCATCTTGATTTTGTTAAACGCCCAGCACTGGGTGCCTGCTTTGGATAATTTTCGATTGTGTCTTACCATAAGTGAAAGTTGTGCTTCCTTTCAACGCTCAGAATTGGGGTCAGCATACACTTTAGTCAGTAATGAAAATCAATTTTGCCTTTTTTACGAAACTTTGAATCAGAAGGATTTTGGCCTTCGAACAAAGTTCGAAAACCTTGAATACTGAGGACTGATATTGTTTAAAATTTAAAAGCTTTGTTGGAAATCGGGTTTTAAATGAGGAAAGGTCGCACTAACTTGATGCCAAGTATTTAAGCTAATTCACTTTTTAGAGACGAACTTAATGCACACATACTTTTGCTTTCCCGTCCAAAGGTGAATTTGTGAAAGAACTCATCTTCTGGCGGCTCAGAAAATGAGTTTAGCATAGTGTCGAATTTGAATCGTTTGCTATTTGCTATGTCTTTACTTTGTTGATTCTGAAGAAGTTAGGGTGCTTCATTCCCTGTCCTTTTACTTCAGTGACATACGCAAAGTGTAATGTGTTTACTATGCATTTCCCGGTCAACTTCTGTGTAGAGATTTTCGCACCATAGAGAAACGAAAAATCGAGGTAGGCAGCGTTCCCTCAAAATGACAGGTACAGGGGTTTTACAGTTTCTAATAATAGACCCTCCAGATAGTCCAGTAAAGTCTAGAGCGCAGCTGATGCTGGTAAATGGCGTATTGAGCATTAAGTGGTACCGAAAGGAGAGTAGTAAAAATATCATATTACATGCGCAGTCAGCACATCCTGCCGCTGTTAAACGTGCCGTCATTCGAAATATGTTAAAAACGGCAACGAACATCTGCAGCCGTAAAAGCGAAAGACTAGAATCAGTGAAATTGGCAACCGAAATCATGATATCGAACAGCTATGAGGCACGACCCAGACGAACAAGAACAATACCAGCAAAAGCCGGCAAGCAGAACTCACATAAAATACCTCTGTGCTTGCCTCTTATGTCTGAGAGGTTACTATCGCTGTAAAACAAAGCATTAAAGGCAGCGTCCAGGCAAATTCGACTTCTATATTTTAATTTTATCCAGGCCTCTCCATGGCGCTGATTCCGAATATGGAACTCAAAAAGGGTGAACTTCTTAGAAAACCACCTTTTGGGGCTATTCTGGGAAAACCCGGACGAGTGCTTCTGATGTTATCCTTGTCGAAAGCAAGTATTTTTCCAAAGGGACATATTACGCAATTTGACGTTGAGCAAATATTGTCATATGCGCGATTGCGAATTAGCTATTTCTTAAGATTGGGAGGAGAAATTTCTACAATCCGTGCATAGTCTTGCAAGAATGCTTGATGTAAACTCATCCTAACAGCTTTGCTAAAGTCGTCCGCTACGAAAGGTATACAAAAGGAGATTTTTTGGGTGCCCGTCTCGTACGGTGTGCATCTAGTCACGGGTGATTGCCTCAGTGACTCTGCGCCTCAGCCTGGTGGGGACCGTCGAATTTCAAATTGTAAGTCTCTGGAACACGCATGGTCGCATGTTCTCGCCGCTTTCGCGCCTTCTAATGTGGATTTTTGGATTCAGCTTGCGGATAACCCCGATAAGTGGATTTTCTAAAAATCGAGTTTTTGCCAGGACACTGCCTTTGAGTTGTGACAAAATGCCTCTAATCAACCCATTCATTTCTTCAGAAGTGTCATGACAACTTATTAGGTCTTTCTCTGCTACTCTTACTACAAACAGTGAAACGCGCAATTGAAACCTTGGATTTGGATTCTTGCGGGTCGAAGATAGAGTTCGATCTAATAATCCTTCTATATAAAGCTAATGTCTGTTTGTATGTCTGTCTGTGTGTCGTATGTGCGTATGTTCCGAATAGAAATTTGTTTGTGAACCGATCCGGAATAAAGTTGGCACACATACACATCGGGCCCCGGCGGGTGTCATAGGCTACTTTTCGTTATCGATAGACATCGATTTTATCGATTTTTTTGCAAAGTTTGAGCTACGGGGCTGGGAATTTGCACAGGGGGGGGGGGGGTAATCGAGCACGCTGACTACAAAATCAATATTTGTTTTTGAAATCATTCATTACTTTTATCGATTTTATTGTTGTTGTTTTTTTTGCAGAGTTTGAGCGACGGGGCTGGGGGCTGTTGAGGGAGGAGGTGAGCATGCTGATTACTAATGCAGCGGGAATAGGGAATTGCATGTAGAAGTGTGCACAAAGAAAGGCTGTACAGGGATAAAGATGGGACTTTTAGAACAGTGTTTGACAGGGCCGGGCGGAGCCGGTAAGCCAGCTAGCGACTCATAAAAAGGCGTCAGGTATATAGGTGTATAAAGGTATATAAAGGTGTAAGGTGTAAGGTGTTAACGTGTTTCAGGTGTATAGACCGCGGGGAATTTTTTTGTGAAATTGACCAGCCCAAACATATCAAAGAACTTCGCAATTGACCTTATATTGCGTTGCATATTGCTTGAGAGAATCTTGCGGCATAAGAATCCCTTTTCGAGACACAGTGGGCCGCTGAACAGTTTGCTTGAAAATTCGAAATGTGCGGCTTATACACCTGAAGATAGGGTACTTTAAACACTTTCTTCCCTTCTCCATTATTGTATTCTGTGGCCGTGACAAATGTCAAGGTAAAAGAGTTGTTATCGTTAAGATTGAGTACATTTTTTGAAACACTTGATGGTTAAAGGGCAGCGGATTAACCACCTATGGTGTTATCAGAAAACGAAACGAGGAAAAAGAGATAGGAACCGTATTAGCCAGAAGAGATAACAAGTAATTAGAGGGGTCAAAGTTGAACATTCAAAGTACTGGTTCGGTTATAGAGCACAAGCCAATACGATATAAATCAGAAAATTTCTAGGTTTGTTATATTCCCAGCAAAAGTCACAAGGAAAACTATAGATTGAGATTCAAAAATGGTCTGCAGTAATTATTCTTTTTTAAGTAAATATACGAAAAATGGACAGAATTTTTTCTAATATAATGTCTGTAATTATGATGTTATAATTTGAAAATTACAGTTCGTTCCTATCCTTTCTAGAATTCAGAAAGAAAGAGTGGCGACTTTGATCTTTTTTGAACTAAAGTGGTCTTTGCTAACCCATGTCCTCTCTTCAGCTCGCATGCACCATCTCTGAAACACGCCTACTGACGCCTTTCTTTTCAAGCTGCCTATTCTAAGAATGATAAAGATGTCGAAAAGATGTGGTAGGATTTGATCCAACGGTACTCTCCTACTCAACGTTTGTTCAGAACAAATAATATTTAAATAAGATTTAGAATTGTCTCAAGAATTTTAGTTCATCAAAAATTCAAGTTTTTGCTATAGTGCCTAACGGGAGTAATGAGTCTCAATTTATCATTACGTTGTTTCCACTGATTTTCTGGAAAGATAATTTGAAGAAGCAGTGGGCTGCCGTAGATTTCAGGAATCATGAGGCTCAACCGCAAATCACGAAAAAATGCGTTTTTGCGACTCTTTTCTGTAAAGCATGATAGAATCATTGAATATGGTAAGCAGAGAAGAACATTTTCAGCGAAAATAAAGCGATTTTATAACAGAAGTGTGAAGGTTCCCAAATGAAGTATTGTGTATTCAAGTGAAGCGCAAGATCTACATGTTTTCACAGAAGTAAAGGGAACGCTTTGTGCCTTGCTGACAGTCTATTTTGCATTGCTGACAGAATGGAAAGCTGTTCAAGTAGATTGTATGTCTCCTTTTTGTAAAACCTTGGCATGTTTTGTAGATATTCTTCAATTGTTTTAAGCCGTAACAGGTTTTTAAAGGAACACTTTATTTACTGCCCGACGTTTCGGCTGAATGCCGTCTTCAGGGGCCTGAAAGCGAGTCAATCACTCTTTAATCAAACGATCTAGACCACCAGACACTTCCTCCAAATCGTATATTTGACTCATCTATTGTGACGCAGATAAGTTCTCAAGTTGAACAGCTTATCAAGTGTTCCTGGTGAGGAGCTTAAGGGTGTTAGCTCTCTCTCACGGTCGCCCACAGCAGATGATGACAAAATGAGCGGTCCGAATAAGTACGACACGCTTAAATAGTGTAGGCTACTCATAGCTCGCAAAATGGTAGAAACGGCTTCAAATCACTAGTGATAGACAAATGTTCGTTCTTGCTGTTCATTTTAGGATTACGAGCAAGTATGAATGAAGCCTCTAACGCTTTTCGAGCAGCGATATGTTCTTCGACAGCCAAAATGCAACACTGGATTTCAAAATCATCTCCTCCATGGTCCTCTTTCCTGTGCTTTCCAAGAGGGCTTACGAGACTTTGCCTTCTCTTACTCGCCAGATGTTCGCTGACACGTACATGAAGTGGTCGACCAGTTTCGCCTATGTAAATGGCATGGCATATCTTACATTCTAGCTGGTAAATCACTCCGCATTTCGAACAGTCTCCTAACCTCTCATTTGTGCAAACAACGCAGTTTTGCATTACGCATTGTCTGTCACACAATCTATTGCGGACCAATTGCTTTTTGATGTTGTCTTGGGGTATGTTCACTAAAACAACATCATCCGCCAATTGCGCTTGTACTAGACATTGCTTAAAAGCGTTGCTTACTCTATCGGACACGAACGGTAAGCATAGCGATATACGTGGTCGAGTCTGACTGCTAGCGTTCGCGCATGTTCTCTTGCGAGATCTGGACTGCAGTTGGTAACCATTCTTGACAACTATCTCGTATGCCAGCTTCGTAGATTCTAGTCTTTCAACTTCACCGCTGCAAACATCGCGCGCTGTTTTAAACATATTGCGAATAATCGCTCGTTTTACAGCAGATGGATGCGCAGATGTGGCATGCAGAATTATATTCTTAGAACTCTCCTTCCGATACCATTTGACGTGTGCTGCTCCGTTTTCCAACATCACCTGTGTATTTAGATATGGTAGCCAGCCATCGTGTGGTCTCTGTCTTGTCAAGCTGATGTACCGTGATTGTTCATTGAGGATTCTAAAGCACTCATCCATTTCGGATTGAGTTGCAGTAGCAATGTAACAATCATCGATGTAACGGCAGTACATCAGGGGACATCGTAATAATACCGGCTCCTCTATTTTGCTCATAAAGCAAATAGCGAGCGCGGGCGCTAGTCTTTGTCCCATCGCTAGTCCTCTTAGTTGTGCATAATATTGTCCCGACCATTTGAAGACGTTGCATGCCAGGCATTCCTTGACCAAGGAGATGATGCGCGCTTTACTGAGCCCGTATGTTTCCACATTGGTAATATGTGAATCGAGCAGCTCAGAGAGCGCTTGTAAGGCGTCATTATTGGACACATTAGTGTATAATGACTCAACATCAAATGACTCCATTACGCAATTCTGGTCAAAGTGCGTTTTGCGTAGTTGATCAAGGAAGCGGCTTGTGTTCGGCAAATGGGCGGGGATCTTACATAAGAGTTGACTAACGATCTTGCTAAGGAACCACGAAATTCTGTCAGTTGGCCCACCTACACAGCTGATTATTGGTCGAATTTTGCAAGACGCAGCGGTCACATCTCGTGGATCAGTCAAGTCGAGTTTGTGTGTTTTTACGAAGCCATAAAAGATAGGACAAGCCGGATTTTCAATTTTAAACCTACTGAGAAACTTTTCATCTAGTCCCGCTTGTTTTCCGATCATCATCCAGATGTGATTGAGTCGCTTGCTTTGAGAAAGGAATTCTTTTTCGGTTGAGCGACGATAAACTGTAACATCTGATAGATGAAGTTCAGTTATGTTGCGATCGAGCGTTTGCGGCATAATAACGAACTCGCCTCCCTTGTCACTAACAGTGAGACGAATAGTGCCGTTGGAAGTCAATTCACGCAGCTCCTTGAAACCCTGCCTTTGCGCATATGTTAAATTAGAATGTTTCATACCACGATGTTTGTTAAGAACATTCAAAATTCCTGCCGACAGTATACAAAATTTAACATCCGCTTCATGACAAGGATCGGTCTCTTTGTAAAAGGATGATGGAAAAGGAATAGGAGGAAGTACCCTTTTACAGTGGACAGAGGGAGATTGCAAGTTGTTATCGTGCCTGGTTTTTGCGCGCAACTGATCTCTAAACCGCTGCAAGGATCCTAGAACTTTGCGATATACCATGGAGTTGACCGTTTGTGTAGGCGCGAAGGATGGTCCTAAGCTGAGTAGGTCTAATGCGTTGGCAGATACATGAACATTGCCTATGACAGTGACCCTGGCCGTTTCATTAGTCGTATGTGGAGCTAAATGAGTAGAAGACCGTTGGTTCACTGGATGGTGTTCAACACTGAGTTGAATTAATTCATGTTCACTAGAGAGTATGTCAAATTTCTTACGGAGTTTGGATTTTGCGTCAGATCGTATAGACTCGCAGATCCGTCTTGACGCGCTCTCAATCCTCTTCCATGTGTATTCATTCAACAATCTGCGATACGCTTCTTCTTTCGACTCGCACTTCAATCGGCTGGAGTACATAATGTGCTGCTTTTGTCTTATCGTAATCCGCAGGATGGACTTGTATAAATCACGTATCTTGGGATGATTTTCGGGCAGACTGCAGGTAACTCCCAGTTTATTCTTCGTAATGAAGTGTGGTAGCACGTCCGACGATTTGCACCGTTTAAGAAACTTGAGTGATTGGTTGGTGATGATCACTTTCTGGCGAAGCGCCAACGCTTCGCGGACTAAGGAGTACAAATGTGGCGGTACATCTTCAAGTAGATTGTATGTCTCCTTTTTGTAAAACCTTGGCATGTTTTGTAGATATTCTTCAATTGTTTTAAGCCGTAACAGGTTTTTACAGGAATGTCTAGTACAAGCGCAATTGGCGGATGATGTTGTTTTAGTGAACATACCCCAAGACAACATCAAAAAGCAATTGGTCCGCAATAGATTGTGTGACAGACAATGCGTAATGCAAAACTGCGTTGTTTGCACAAATGAGAGGTTAGGAGACTGTTCGAAATGCGGAGTGATTTACCAGCTAGAATGTAAGATATGCCATGCCATTTACATAGGCGAAACTGGTCGACCACTTCATGTACGTGTCAGCGAACATCTGGCGAGTAAGAGAAGGCAAAGTCTCGTAAGCCCTCTTGGAAAGCACAGGAAAGAGGACCATGGAGGAGATGATTTTGAAATCCAGTGTTGCATTTTGGCTGTCGAAGAACATATTGCTGCTCGAAAAGCGTTAGAGGCTTCATTCATACTTGCTCGTAATCCTAAAATGAACAGCAAGAACGAACATTTGTCTATCACTAGTGATTTGAAGCCGTTTCTACCATTTTGCGAGCTATGAGTAGCCTACACTATTTAAGCGTGTCGTACTTATTCGGACCGCTCATTTTGTCATCATCTGCTGTGGGCGACCGTGAGAGAGAGCTAACACCCTTACGCTCCTCACCAGGAACACTTGATAAGCTGTTCAACTTGAGAACTTATCTGCGTCACAATAGATGAGTCAAATATACGATTTGGAGGAAGTGTCTGGTGGTCTAGATCGTTTGATTAAAGAGTGATTGACTCGCTTTCAGGCCCCTGAAGACGGCATTCAGCCGAAACGTCGGGCAGTAAATAAAGTGTTCCTTTAAAAACCTGTTACGGCTTAAAACAATTGAAGAAAGCTGTTCAGTTGTGTGTAGCCGTACTTCTTTGACGAACCTCTACAAGAAAATGATGTGTAACATTCAACAAAAATAACATAGCTTTTTCACACAAGTCTTTCTTTTGGCCCCTACCGCTATTGGAAAAGATGTTACCGCACTTATGATTTAGTTCAGACAGTCCGAGGTATTTGTTTTAATCCATTTTATCAGTTTCTAGAACTGTTATAATCAGATCATTACCGCACTTAAGAATTAGTTCGGCCATACCGAGGTGTTCGTTGTTTGATCCACTTTATCAGTTTCTAGAGCTGGTATAATCAGATCAGTTTTGCAAGTATGAAGATAATAGCAACAATGCTCTGCTGAATCGATAGCGTGTTAATCATTTCTATTAATATTCCTGCATCATGTTTTAGAGTAACTCTTAGTCAAAAAAGTCAATAAGTCTACTGCCTTGTATCAGACAATATTTTTACAGGAACTCTTATTGCAACAAAAGTCATACATTTTGGAGTGAGGACTAAAGCAGAAATTAGATCTACCATGGATCAATGTTAGTTCAACTGAGCACTGAACTAATGGTGAAAATGAAACATTGGCGTTGATTCGCTTAGGGCAGTAGTTTGCAATCGCGGCACGTTTGCACTTCCGCTGAACTGCTTCTGAGGGCTATGAAAAGGCGCAGAGGGAAGATTATGAAATCACGTTTTAATAGTATATAAACTTCCAACATACAGCGACGATTTCCGATGAAAATTTAGAAAAATTTGGGTAGAGTTCGGTTCCACCTTATTTGGCACCCAGCTTAGTTGACTGATTCGGAAGAAATTCGTCACGGCTTTCATCTCGTAAATTCTAATAGCGCTGAAAATACCAAATTGTGCAAATAATTTGCAATTTCTCACTTACCTCGCAAGTCGAGCAAGAGCGTGGCAGACAATAGCCAGACCTTCCCCCCTCCCTCTAAGTTGTGTTTCGTAAGACCTCCCCCCCCCCCTCAAAATCGCCTTTTACCTACCGTAGGCATACGAAGGAGGCCTTATCAAACACAATATCTTTCATTCTATTAACATATCTCAAACCTTCCTGGACCAGATTTAGCGAATTCTGAAGCTATCAAATACTTGTCCACACAGCTGATATAGTCGTTTCAAGGTTGACCTTGTTTCAAAAGTGTGTTGTCTGCCTTTCTTTGCAGTCAGTACAAACATTACTCCTTGTCAGCACCACAAATCTCAGTTACAATAACGCACCTGTGGTTTTGGAAGCCTTGCCAGATTCTCGGTTATCCCATTTTCGGTCTCGATAAATAGATCAAGTGTCCTTCTTCCTTACACGCTCCTTCTTGAAAAGTCACCTTCGGGACTTGCCTGTAGTACCGTCCTCGTGCTTTATGTTTGGTGCCCACTCCATTCGTTCTGTTAGAGGTCTCGGAGATACATGACTTTCGGCTTCCTGATCGTTCTCCTTCTTCGCTTTGGTTCTCCATGTTCTCCATTTTCCTTATAGGTTGCCCGCATAACTCTTCTTCCTCTCTCGTAGTTTGAAGTCGTAGTCGTAGTATTCGAAAACTGCTTCTCGCAGCTGCTCCAGGAAAATCAGAAGCAGCCATCTATGCAACTTATCCTCCCCTTTCCGGGGTTTACTCTCAGGCATGTAGCCGATTGGAGCTTCAAGACTGCATCTTCTAATGGCCCATAGGTCTATTACCTTGGCGTCAAACCCCTTGGCGGATCGGTCGAGATTCGCACGAGTTCAACGCAAACTTTTAGCCTTTCCTCCCACTCATTCATCTTTGCACGCTTTTTCAAGAGGTGGCGGGAAGCAGTCTAGGGTTCCCCCGCAATGCAGGTGCCTCTCAAGCATGCTACGTCTCATCTGGTCCGACCTCGGCATTTTCTCCGGTCAAATCCACAACATCGCGGCGCTACTGGGTATTTTGTTCAATTAAAATGTCCTGGTGTTGTAGTCGTTGTCCTTTCCTCTCGCGAATTGCCATGGCAAAATCATGGTGGAACGACCGATGGGTTGAGATGGCGCAACTTAGTCCAATGACCGACAAGTGTGTGGATTGCTTTTTCAATAGCTCACTTTCTTTTCTTATCTCTCCAAATGGGTTCCATTGCGATTGAAGCAACGTTCGCGGGCTCGAACAAGTTCTTCACCTTCTTCGACTGGCTAACTGGCATCGCAATCCGGGCAGGGCCACATGTGAACGTTTTCCGAAAATAGGAAGGTGCAGTGGAACCGTTTGCGGGTTTTCCAACTTCGACTCTGAAACAAGAGACTTTAGACTTTAGGATTCTTCTTGATCTGCCTTTTTTGGGTCTTCCTCTAATGGTTCTGGCAGGCTGTTGTCAAACTCTCGAGCACTTTTCTAAGCTGATGAAAAGGTAAGCGCTTAGGCTCGTCATTCGCATTTATCAGCGTAGTGAAGAGCTGCTTTCACTGAGTTCGATAACTCGAAATGGGCCTGACCAATCGTCAAGTAGTTTAGAGTGATTTGATAAAGATTTTTCCATAAGACCTTCATATACACCCGGTCGCCTAAAGTCAAAGGCCTCTCGTTGTCTTTGTGGTTTTTATTGTATTTGGCTTTATCCTTTCCCGAGATTTTTCGTTTTCTGCGCGAGCAAGTTTCTGAGTCATGCGCCCTAACACAAGCTCATTTACGTAACTGTCTAGGTGATAAAAGTTGTAATACCACTGTCAACGCAGTCCCGCGGCACATACGGATCGAAGAATGGAGTAGAGAGAATGGTGATTTGCCAGTGGATTCGTGTGCAGTGTTATATGCCGACACAAGTATGGAAGCATCAAGTCCCACTCCACTGGAACTCTACCTTCTTTCTCAGCGACTGTACGATAGTTTTATTAATCGCTCTTTCAATCCATTCTTTCTGCGATTATACCCTTCGTGAATGTCTAATTTATCCCTTGAATAACTCATTCAGCATCTTTTTGTTAAAATCCTCTCCTTGACTGAACGGAATACATTCGGGGAATTGGCAACCTTCCGCTAACCATTTTTCAAGTACTTCAGTAACTTATTCCGCTGATTTGGACGGTACAGCGTAAGTTCCTCCATACTTTATAAAGTGGTTCATGATGCTTAGAATGAGACATCTGACAAGAAAAGTAGGCCCTGCACAAGCGGGACACATGCAAGGATAAAAAAAATTGGGATGTGGTACAATTCCAAAGAAAGCTTTGGCTGCCACATCTTTTTGAGGTCATTTTAAATATAGAGCTGAATGTCTGTTTGTATGTCTCTATGTCTGTATCTGTCTGTATGTTTGTCTGTAAGTATTTTCCAAATAGAAAATTCCATTTCTGAGCCGATCCGGACCAAACTTGGCACACATACACTTCGGGGAGGGGCGAGTGTCATAGGCTACTTTTCGTCATCGTCAATATCGATTTTATCGATTTTTAACGATTTTTTCTACAGTTCACCTACGGGGTGGAATTTGGCACAGGGGGTAATCGAGCATGCTGATTACGAATACAATAATAGTTTTCAAAATCATCCATCAGTTTCATCGATTTCATCGATTTTTTTGCAAAGTTTGAGCTACGGGGCTGAGAATTCGCACAGGGATAAGTGAGCATGCTGATAACTAACACAGCGGGAATAGGGAGTTGGAGTTGGTTCGTAGAAGTGGGCGCAGGGAAAGGTTGTACAGGGATAGGGATGGGAGCTTTATCATAGCGTTTTGACAGGGCCGGGCGGGCCGGGTAAGTAAGCTAGTACCTGATAATTTGCAAAGATATTAGGCAATCATTATCATTATTCTATGTGGTTCGATAACCTAAATCTCGTAGTTTTTACGCAAATGATTTGAACCTACCGTCTTCACTAGTTGAAGCAATGATCGCTGAAAGCACAGTCACTAAGAACCGAAAATGGGATAGTCGAGAATCTGGCAGGGCTTCCAAAACCACAGGTGCGTTATTGGAACTGACAAGGAAACGGTGTCGAGTCGAAGTGGCCTTTCCAGATGAGACCCATGCTGCTTTGAAGAGCATTAATCGGTGATTCCAAGTCTGCTTTCCAAATCTGCCAAGCGCCTCTGGACGCCGAGTTCCGCTCGTTTTTCAGGTCAAAAAATCGAATGCAAAACTGGAGCAAAATCGCCCAAATTTGCTCAAATGGTCCAGTGTCACGTATCAGAGTTGTCTAGGCAATGGATACATTTTATTTAACATGCTAATACTTAACATTGCTTTATCTGAGCGCTGGAAAGATTGTAACAATAATTTTACCAATTTTAAGTTTTTTATTCATTTTTCGTTCTGAAGAACGCTCATAACTCGGCGTCCAGAGGCGCTTGGCAGATTTGGAAGGCAGATTTGGAATCACCTCTTAATACTCTTCAGAGCAGTATGGGTCTCATCTGGAAAGGCCACTTCGACTCGACACGGTTCCCTTGTGAGATTTGTGGTGCTGACAAGGAGTAATGTTTGTACTGATTGCGAAGAAAGGCAGACAACACGCTTTTGAAACAAGGTCAACCTTGTTTAAAAAGGACCATATCAGCTGTGTGGACAAGTATTTGGTAGCTTCAGGATTCGCTAAATCTGGTCCAAGAAGGTTTGAGACATGCTAGTAGAATGAAAGATAGTGTGTTTGATAAGGCCTCTTACGATCGCTTAATTTTCGCTAAAAAATGTTCTTCTCTGCTTACCATATTCAATGATTCTATCATGCTTTACAGAAAAAAGTCGCAAAAACGCATTTTTTCGTGATTTGCGGTTAAAAGCGCCTCATGATTCCTGAAATCTACAGCAGCCCACTGCTTCTTCAAATTTATACAATACCGCTCACAGAATGTGCAAAATTTCCGTGAATGTCGCAGAATTCCGGGAATTCCGCGAAGGTTCGCGAAATTCCGGGAATTTTGCGACATTCCCGAATTTTCGCGAAATTCATGTAAATCACGCAAATTACGCAGGGCCATAACTTCGTTCCGAATGAGTATATTCAAAATCCGAAAACAGCATTGTATTCAGCTCGTCAAGGCAAATCTTTTGGTATACAGGGTGTCTCCAATATCCTGTTTTCAATAATCTTGAATTTGCATGCGCACGCCTCTTCGCATGGGTGTAACGCAACGAGCATCACACATAGGAGACTGCCGTGCGCACCCTTCGATAGTACTCTTTCAGTAGATTATTCTGCGCTAAACAGCAGCCGAAAACTCTCTTTCAAAAGAGATAGAAGAGCTGTTAAACTCTGGAAAAATCAAGCTGTTCCAAGTTCTACTAGCCGTAACTTCCTTCAGAATAACATCTTCGAAATCCGAAAACAGTATTGTGTTCAGCTCGTTAAGGCGAATCTTTCAGTATACAGCATGTCCTTGAAATTCCATTTCCAATTTTTTCAAAATTTTCTGCGCGCGTATAATCGCAAGGTCGCAAAGCAGCGCACATCAAACATAAAAGACTCCAATAAGCACTATTGGATTGTGCTGCTCTCGCGGATTACCGAGCGCTAAAAACGAACCGGGAAGTCTTTTTCGAAAAAGATAGAAGAGCTGGTGAATTCTGGAAAAATCGTGTTGTGTCAAATTTTGCCCACTGTAACCCTAAAATGGGAAGCTCTCCTGCTAAGCAGATGTGCTTTTCGTAATCAGCAGGTCAGATAACCTCTTTGAGCGAAGTTTCCTTATAATCCAAGATCATCGACATTTTGACCAAAACCCATCGGCAAGCTTCAGGGCGTGGAACGAGAAAAAATCAAATCACCCGAATTTCTTTAAAAACTTGCTCATAGAGGTTATCTGACCTGCTGATTACGAAAGGCAGATCTGCTTAGCAGGAGAGCTTCCCATTTTAGGGTTACAGTGGGCAAAATTTGACACAACATGATTTTTCCAGAATTCACCAGCTCTTCTATCTTTTTCGAAAAAGATTCTCCAGTTCGTTTCTAGCGCTCGGTAATCTGCGGGAGCAGCACAATCCAATAGTGTTTATTGAAGTCTTCTATGTTTGATGTGCGCTGCGTTGCGACCTTGCGAATATACGCGCGCAGAAAATTTTGAAAAAATTAATGGAATTTCAAGGACATGCTGTAAACCGAAAGATTCGCCTTGACGAGCTGAACACATTACTGTTTTCGGATTTCGAAGATGTTCATTCTGAAGGAAGTTACGGCTAGTAGAACTTGGAACAGCTTAATTTTTCCAGAGTTTATCAGCTCTTCTATCTCTTTTGAAAGAGAGTCTTCGGCTGCTGTTTAGCGCACGATAATCTAGTGGAAGAGTACTATCGAGCGGTGCCCATGGCAGTCTCCTATGTGTGATGCTTGTTGCGTTACACCCACGCGAAAATTCGTCCGCATGCAGATTCAAGATTATTGAAAACAGGATATTGGAGACAACCTGTATACCAGAAGATTCGCCTTGACGAGCTGAATACAATGCTGTTTTCGGATTTTGAATATACTCATTCGGAACGAAGTTATGGCCCTGCGTAATTTGCGTGATTTACATGAATTTCGCGGAATTTCGGGAATGTCGCGAAATTCCGGGAATGTCGCAAAATTCCCGGAATTTCGCGAACCTTCGCGGAATTCTCGGAATTCTGCGACATTCACGGAAATTTTGCACATTCTGTGAGCGGTATTGTATTTGCAGAAAATCAATGGAAACAACGTAATGATAAATGAAGACTCATTAATTCCGTTAGGCACAATAGCAAAAACTTGAATTTTTGATAAACTAAAATTCTTTGGCAATGAAAAGTTTAGAGTACAGACGCGTATACCTTGATCTTGTCTTTGCATTTCGTCTACTGCGAAAAGAAATAAGGCTCAGTGCAGGTAAGTACTGGATTTTCAGACCAACATATAGAAACGGTGGGTTTAATACCCATTATTTACATATTCATAAAAAACGTTTTCGTTGGGTTTTCAATAATTTATTTCACAGAACTTCCAGATAGCTTAGGCTGTTACCAGATACTGCATTACAATATCAGTGCACGAATGTTTTTAAACGCAGAATCAATATGCTTGATCTTTACGTTTGAGGCATTCTGAGAATGAGTAATGAGTAATCTTTTCTTAATGGAAGTTTTTTTTTGTATCACTTTATGCTCAGTTCATATCAATGTATTCTGCTTGAACCACATGTTTTTATGGTTCACTTACTTACATATCATACATCTCTATTAGTCTCTCATTCATGACATGGTATCCTTTTCATATCTTCATTGAGGTTTCAAATCATTTGGAACTTCCTAGCATATTATCCTTTTTATTTTAACGCTGTTATATCTATATCATGGTAGCGATGTAAGAGGAGGCTGAAAGAGGCTGCTCAGTTGCCCGAATAGCACGCATGGATTAGCCCATTCGCTTGGTGCTCTCCTCTTTAGATTCGCTCGCAAGTGATAAGCTCAAGGCTCTCACACCATGATACACAGCAATTTGTTCTACTTTAAATGATATATTTTCATCCATGGTAGCGATGTAAGAGGAAACTGAAAGAGGTTGCCCGTCAAACATGCATGGTTTGCCCATTCGCTTTGGTGCTTTCCTCTTTAGATTCGCTTGTAAGTGACAAGTTCAAGACTTACACACCATGGCTCTGTAAGAGCGAAAGTTTGTCCGTTTTTTTACAAATGCACATATACCCTGAAAAGGTGCCATATTTGACTTAAAGTGTTACCTAAGGCTCATAGCATAAGACCACTGGTGATGCATATGGTTTTATCTTGACATTGTGTTATTTGATGTTTTTTTCATAATCACGTTCCTTTGGCGCATCAATGGATGCACTCAAGAAATAAATAATAAATAAATAAAAATTTCTATTTGGAACATATGTACATACAAACATACAGACAGACGTACAAACAGACATTCAGCTTTATATAGATGAATAATTAGATCGAACTCTATCTTCGACCGGCAAGAATCCAAATCCAAGGTTTCAATTGCGCGTTTCACCGTTTGTAGCAAGAGTAGCAGAGAAAGACCTAACAAGTTGTCATGACACTCCTGAAGAAATGACTTGGGTTGATCAGAGGCATTTTGTCACAACTCAAAGGCAGTGTCCTGGCAAAAACTCGATTTTTAGATAATCCACTTACCGGGGTTATCCGCAAGCTGAATCCAAAAATCCACATTAGAAGGCACGAAAGCGGCGAGAACATGCGAACATGCGTGTTTAAAAGACTTACAATGTGAAATTCGACGGTCCCCACCAGACTAAGGCGCAGAGTTACTGCGGGACCCTTAACTGGGGCGGCATGCGTACTCTGCCGCAGCAGGAACTCGAACAGGTCGAAGAACCCCGCCCCAAGGCGTAAGTTTCCCCACTTTTCGGTCTTTTTCCTTGCTTTTGATCGAGCGTTATGGCCTCGCACTTGCGCAATGTTTGTCTGAAGAGGGCCACTTTCGCATGGCACTGAGATCCCAAAAGCCCCAACTTGCTCGGACACTGCCTTCAATATACCTTGGCTTTTGCCGGGAGACCTGTTTCAATAGTGGCAAAATTACTACTGAAAAAGTTATCCTTGCAATCCAAGCAATTTTATTCTTTTTAGAAATCAGCATCTAAACGCTTTTTTGCCTTGTCAAAAACAAGAAGTTTTGGACTTCACACCAAATTCAGTGAATTTAACCACGGCAACGATTGCTAAAATTCGCACTATACCTCATTTTTATTAGGGAGACGGTCGTAAGGCGCGCATTGAGCGGTTTTTACTAATTGAAAAAAGCAAGAAATAAGTTCATATTTTAATACTATCGGATTTCAACTGATTACCCTTCTTTATACTTTCTGATGTACTGACAAAAATCTCGCGATCCGGAAACCTTGCTTTTGCATAGAACTGACCCAGTCTGGCAATGAAGGCTGAGGGAACGCGCGCCTTTCGACATACACCCATTTTATTATTAGTCCTTCCTGATTAAACCACAGAGAATAGAATTGATACGGCATTTTTACGACATTTCTTCCATACCTTTGACTCAATATCACCATATTTTGTCAATTATACTTTACTAAAATGTTTTGAAAATTTTCGAATGAACCAGGCGTTGAGTGAGTGTGACAAATGTAGCTGTTTATATGAAGTTTCGTTTCGGTGTGCTCCTTAATGTTAGAAAATCATGAGAAACCCGCGATTTCGTTTTCAAATCTCGAAAGTTGAACACATTGCGATGTCATCTTTAATGATAAGCAGAGCTTCAATTTAGTGGTTCTCGTATGCGCCCATAACCTTGCGTTCCTATCACTGACGATATTTTGCTTTACTTCTACATTTCTAACACTTCTTTACAATGCTGATTAGAAATTGTGAAAACTTTATCATGTAGCAATAAATTAGTTGTTAGTTTTTTTTATAGAAAATTGCCCAAAGAAGTGCGTCCTGCTGCCAAAGTCGTAATTATTTTATTCATCGGTCGTGTTCCTAGTCATCCTTTCTTTCAACTGTTGTCTTCTTCAGCTTCTCAGATACTGAAGACAGCGGAAATAGATATGGCGCAGAGCAAATGATGTGGCACTGACATGATTTACGAAGTTGTTGAGGATAGTGGATTACACATCTCTTCTAAAGAAAAATTGCAAAGTCTGCCAACTTCGTTTCAATCTTGAAGGTAGTGCCCCGGCAGATTTTGCGTCCATCTTGCTGCATGTTCAACGCAGATCACGATTTTGAGCTTTAAACGGGTTGAAAAGAACGATTTTGTGGCGATTATCCAATAATTTCGAAATGCACCTCGAACAAGGGTTTTAAAAGAAATTGGAGGCCCCGCACGAAGACCCTGCCGCCTGTAATTTTTGCCTTGGAAAGCATGCACAATGCGACACATGGAAGGGAAGTCGCAAAAAATGACCCCACTGTTTGACTATCTCTCCTGTCAGATGTCTTTCCCAACTTTGGGTACCATTATGTAGAGCTGATTTTGACTTAAAGGCAGTGTCCAGGCAAATCTGGACCCTTTGGTTTTTTGCATGAAAACTGATGGGGGACCACTGACTAAACCACTGCCCGAATTGCAGCGCACAGGACTCACTCACGGCAGAGAAATCGGCCTCCGAGCCCGTCGCCCCCGCGCCGTGACCGTACCACTTCAACAGCCTAAACGCACATCACGGTCCCGGCGCGAAACCATGAGGACAGGATGTAGCGCGCAAACTCGTTGCACAAATACTGCAATTCTCCTAATTCTTCTGCTTTTCGTGAATTGCCCTTGTTTTCCATGTTTATTGCGGCGGCTTCTCTCGGCTGCCTTTTCCGCGTTGTTCATGGTGTTTTCGTTGATTACATTTGAGATATCTTCATTTTCCGTGCTATTTCGTACCCTCCCAACGAGTTTCCGCGCTACACCCTGTCCTCATGGTTTCGCACCGGGACCGTGATGTGCGTTTAGACTGTTGAAGTGTTACGGTCACGGCGCGGGGACGACCGATTCGGACGCCGATTTCTCTGGCATGAGTGAATCCCGTGCGCTGCAACTCGGGCAGTGGTTTAGCCAGTGGCTCCCCATCAGTTTCCACGCAAAAAACCAAAGGGTCCAGATTTGCCTGGACACTGCCTTTAAATTTGGAATTCACGGTGATAGCCAGTTTTGAAAGTTTTGTAAAAATTTGAATTCTAAATTCTTTGAATTTAGTTCAGTAGAGGTTTTCGGATGCGCTGAACTTTGCAAGTCTTTGACGAGCAATTCAAATAGTGTGGTCACGTTTCTAACGTTTCTGATGCTCGCGAATACTAGTTTCAAAGATACCTAGGTGATGTGCAATGTCTTTGTTTGGTATCAGTGCCCCTACTTATAAGGAAACGGTACTTGGTGTCCGTGGTATTCTGAGTTGAGATGTATACCATTAAGCTCGTCTTGAAACGCTGATTTCGAATCTGATTTCCGTTTCTGCTAATCATATTTCCAAAAGAATTCATAAAGGAAAAAGAAGCTTGATTGACGCATTCAAAACTGAAAACACATAAAGACTCAAACCTAAACCTGCATTAACTTGTGAGGCTAACAACTAGTCACTACACAACATCGTAGCGGCGGTTTTAGCACTCTGATTATATTTTCTATGGCCCGAAAATCTTTCATAACTTTTTTCAGAGAAACGATTAGCAAAAACGAAAGCCAGATTCGGAATAGCGCTCCAAGACGAGTGTAATGGTGTACATCTCATCTCAAAAGGCCATGGACATCAGGGCCCGTAGTAATCCACCCCGCATGTTGGCATAAGACATGGCGGCAAGCTCGCGAACCTCATGACAAGCTCACGATCTGGCCGTGAGCTGCAGCTTCCTGATATCACAACGTAATGTGAGATTGATCGCAAAACCATTGCACTTTCACGGGATAGAACTCTTCTCTGGTCAACGAGAGTCAGCACGTTAGGCATTGAACTACACGTGTACATTACACACCATATTCCAGAGAGTGTAATCAAGCTTAGCAGTCGACTTGCATCAACATGTTCATAAAATCGCACCTGTGGACTGCTGAGCTGACCATTCGTGTGAGGGTCGATTTTCTCCCAAACTTTCTCTGACAAATGACAGAGCAAACTGAACACAGACAATAAAGGTTCGCGAAACATGACCAGTTCTTGGCAGTCGCGTCACCTGCTAGCAACGCGCAGTCCGTCTGTTCAGTTCAAAACAATGCCCATCCTCGAGACCACTAGTTAAAGCATAACGTTCCACCACGAACGTCAAGTGTATTGCAAGCGAACTTTTGTGGGAGGAAACACACCTTATATTACGGCAAATTACAAAATCAAAGCAACAACAAGATTTGTGAAAAGAAAGAACTTCAAATATCGGATACCGAAAATACTACTTCTTTCTAGGACCGTACAACTCAAATTCAATGTAAAGTTGGGAACTAACTTTGCTCTTGTTGATATGTTTCGGCCCAGAACGGCATTTGCAATTGTAAGGCTTTTCAACAACTGTGTAGCTGGTGGTATGCAGTGCCATGAACAAATCCGACCCCCGAAAAAGGATGGAAAAAAGAATATATGTACTAGAGAAGCTGCTTGACCAACGGAGTTCGTATCCAGATTGATCCCGTCAACAAGTGCTCATCACAAGTGGCTTTTCCAGTAGCAAACCGATTAGCTAGAAAGCATTCAAGCGCTGGAAATTGCCGGTTGCTATCGTTCTTGATCTCCCGCCAAATAAGAAAGCGTTTAGAATCCGAACATGGGGGTCGCACGAGGCCTGAGAGCCTGACTGAAGGGCCGGGCAAACATCACGCGATTTCATCGCGCGATTCGTCCAACAAGACAACTGCTACAAGGTCACCTGCTAATCATCTTGCACTTCGGTTGTGACCGTTTTCCGACACGACTAATCGCAACTATCTATCATAGCCGAAATGCAAGATGACCAGCATGCAATGGACTCGTAATAGTTGTCTGTTGTAAGAATCGCGAAGCGATCAAATCGCGTGATGTATCCCCGACCCTTAAGGCACAGCCAAGCGGTAGCACGGATTGTGTGGACTCGCTGATGAGTTATTTGTCCACGAACAAACCGTACAAAACCGCTCAATAGTTCGACGAGACGACCACCTGAAATGAAGAGACTTCACCGTAACGTGGTCATCTCTCGCCGCGGCATTATTCGATTCAGCTCGACGAGGCGCTTTTTTCTGACATAGAGGTGCCTGTTTGAGTGCGGCTATGTGCACGGTGAACAGCCAGAGTTTACAAATGAGCACAACTGCTTACGATAGTAGGCCAGTGTGCAGTGATTAAACACACGAAGTAATTTACCCCAAGCAAAAACCTGAAAAGAATTGCGGAATCTGGCTGCTTATATGCGACTGTAATTAAAAAGGCACCCATTTGTCTCAGAATGCGCCTTGTCAAGTGAATTAATGGTGCCATTGGATTCAGATTTCGTCCGCAAACGAGATATGGCCATCTATGATGATGTCATCTGACTCAGGACCATCAAGTCTCCTTTTTGCAAAATTTTGAGTGATAATGCATTTAGCGGACGACTTGCATGCCACTGCTTGAGGGTCCACTGATCTCGTAATAGGTTCTTACGTTAGACAAAACCCTGCAAGTCGATGCGAATCGTCTGTTGAATACGACACGGGAAACGAGTCCTAGAGACTGTCTTCAAACTATGAATAGTTGCCCGCGTCGTCCATCAACACTAGGTAAGCAAGCCCTGAAGGAGGCGACGCAATAATCGGAGCAGCTGCAATAGTGATGCTCCATTAAAAGCCATCAATTCAAATATTACGAGCAGCGAAGGAGGAAAAGCGGAAGCGGGGAGCGCGGAGCGGAAGCGAACGAAGCAGAAGCGCGAACGCCTAGAACAAATCACGTATCTCTGTGGATTATAATCTAGTGCCAGCTGTCCGCAAGCTGTCGCCCAGCTCCAACACTAGAGCGCCCGTGTTCTTTACAAGCAAGCTAGTGTGACTACGACTATATGCAACACAAGAGAATTCATTCGCGAATACAGGAAACATACAAAAACTCCAAAGCAACAATGCTTGGATTGGAAACGAACAAAAGCACCCGTCATACTTGATCCTCTTAATCCACTTGATCCACTTCGTGCAAAACGCGCACACAGTAGTTTGTCATTTAGCGCCGCGTAGCTAGAAAGGAATTCTGTATAGTTACGCAAACTCGCTATACGCGACGCCAAATGACAAGTTGCTGACGCGCGTTTTGCACGAAGCGGATCAAGATAGTGGATCAAGAGGATCAAGTATGGCGAGTGCCAAAAAGGCAACAAAAAAGGTGTAGGTACTCTGGGAGAATCTATAACAAGGCTGGGTACAAATATGCAAAACTGACTGATGATAAACATACAACATGAGAGGCACCATATTCTAATCGTCTTTTAAACCTGTAAATGCTCCAGGACAGCCATCAGAGAAGCCGCAGACATTGCTAATGTTATGAAATAATTACATAACGGATCATAAGTCTTTGCGCGACCAAAGCTTCTAATATGCTTGAAATTGGGCAAAATACCGAAGCATCTGCGCATTGAAATGACCTAAAAGGATGTTAGTAAAAGTAAAACGAAAAGTCGTCAAAAAGGCACCTCATCTCGTTGAACTATTGATTGCCTCTGACAAGAAGACTGCATCATTACAGCAAGAGACGCAAATCAACGCATTTGCACTTTTGTTCTCGCGAGAGCCCACTGTCACCACCTGAACAACAGAAAAATAAAGAAAACTACTTAACCGAGCAAATGAAACCAGAAAGAATATGACTTCAAGAAATGCAACTATTTCCTTTGAACTTATCATATGCTACTTACCTTTGGTTGGTTGTGGAACAGTTTGACTTAAGGCGTGAGGGTCAGACCTATCCTCCAACCTAAGGCCCCGGACAGACTTCACGCGATTTGATCGTCGCGACTCAATCGCCGATATTTCCATTCATTTTCATTTCACATTCAAAAATTTTGGGCTGGAAAAGTATCACAACCGAAATGCAAGTTGATCGGCATGGAATGATGTTGTAACACTTGTCTCGTCGCGATTCAGTCGCGACGATCAAATCGCGTAAAGTCTGTCCGGGGCCTAAGGGAACGGCCATAGGTTGTCGGTGTTGTCGGTGTTGTCGATATTGTCGGTGTTGTCGGGCTTGCCGAGGTTGCCAATCGTGTAGGACCTCATGATAGCCTCCACGTTTCGCGCGCTCTCTAAACTGTCTCTGACCCCGACAACACCGGCAACATCGACAACACCGAAAACATCGACAACACCGACAACATCGACAACACCGACAACATCGACAACACTGAACCTATGGCCGTCCTAAAACGATAACATCCAGTCAAGTGGATTTTCCGCTCAACATAGTGTGTTGCGGTGCCAGAAGATGCGGCGAACTGTGCGCGTGAATAATACCCGCACCATAATGCCTACAAAGTGCGCATAAGTGACCGGCACCAGAGGCTTAACTATTTGTTTACATGCAAATTTCACCGCATTCCCTCAGCAGCGCAAGCTCACTTTATCGAGCGGAAAATCTGCTCGATTGCATACGTCAAGTGCACAGATAACTGAGATTGGACCTGAACACTTCTGACACACATTTACCAATCAAATAATAACAAAACGTGGCCGACAAAATAGAATGACAGCAATTCAAAACTAGCAATGAACAATGGTATGACTGAACAAAAACAATTATATTTGAAGTGGGAATTTGAAGCATTCTTACCTGACAAATTAAAGTCGTAGTTGTGAGGATATCTTACTGCTTTTCGGCACGTGAATGCACCGCGTTCATTCTGTTCTCATCCGAAGACATCAAAGAAAGCATCATCTTTATCTGTCTGAAAATATCCTGGTGAGATTACTTAAGAAAGTCCATCAAAACAGCAGATTTTGTACATCGGCGCTCGCTACAATTAAACGGTCAAGCAATCAACAAAAGTTTTTCAAAGTTGTTAATCACATGAAGGTCTGCCTTGGGAGGGAAAGTATCGAAAACCACATCCATCGCAAAAAGCATGATGTAGAAGCAAAATCATGACTTTCCGTGTGCTTATGGGCTAGCAAAAGCCTTTCCAAGAAACTGCTTTCCTGAGAATAACGAATTATCTGCGTAGAAAAACCATCATTCTAAAGTAACTTCAAGAACATAACTGATAGTGATGTCATGAATAGAGTCACCTAAAGTTGATAACGTTTGACCTCCTGAGAGATAAAGTCTAGTCCAAGACGAACGCGACCGGCCATGCGAGCGTGAGGCATCGTTCAACCGCGCCGGTACCCGCCCGTATCCGCCCAAATACATCTGAACCCGCACAAAGTCCGAACGCGCCTGAACCCGAAACCGACAAAAAACTGACAACCGTGTGGCTGTTTAATTGAGAATTGTAACAAATATAAAATAGACATACACCGACAGTGAATTTTGAATCAGCAAAAGCTCAGATAAACTCAAAACTCGTTGTATCTTACAACAAACTCAGAAGAACTTAGAAAAACCCATCATGCCAGCGATTTTTGAACATTTGTGACTATTTTGGGTGACAAGTATACCCCAGTAGCAAAAGAGAAACATAGAGATTAAAGAAATTGATCAAAAATCCGCCAGATAGCGAAATGTATGTCATGAACCTGCCGGAATCTCGACATGGTCCGACCGCGACGAAATGCCGGCAGGTTTGCACTCCTCAATATGCACTCTATTTTTCTTTCTTTGCTGACATGAGGGCGGATGCCGGCAGGTTGAGGGCGAGATCGCGGCAGAAATCTCGACAAAATACCTCACGAAGTTGCCGGCAGGTCAATCTTTTGGGTCCAAAATTTGAAGTTGTCGGGATTTCTCGGATTTTTTTCGATCTCCATCTGGTGCCCACCTCTAAGCTGGACCGTCAGTCCTCCAGAGCGCCAAACTGATTGCTTTGGGGAAGCTAGAGAGGGCGCTGACAGTTTTCATGACCTGAGGGCGAGATCGCGGCGAGTTGAGGGCAAGACCTGCCGGCAGGTAGGGTAGATTACTACGGGCCCAGGTATCGTTCCTTTGTTAGTAGGGGAAGCACAATTTGCAGGAGTTTTATTTGAGGCAAAATCTGATTTGTTGAAACCATTTGTTCTCTCCGTACTCTACAGTAACCAAGAGTACTTGGTACAAGTTTGCTATATACAGCAAATCTAACCTTTGGTTCAACTGGCTTGGCTCCGTTAGGGCGGGTTTTGTGATCTAATTGAGGCCGCTCGCGAGTGCGACGCACCCGCATCTCTCTCGCGCGAGTGCTCTCTAATCATTACGCCTTAATTAGGTCACGAACCCCACCTTTGCCGAAGCCAAGCCAGTTGAATCAAATGGAAGGTTGAAGCCAGTATAGCAGTGGAGGAGGGGGCGGGGGGGGGGGGCCTCCCCCACACCTCCCCCGAGAATGGGTCGCGAAATTTTTGAAAGTTACTCAAATGTGTTACAAAAATGTGCAGAGGACTTGTTTTTACTTGTAAACAAGATATATTGACAGTCAAAATACGCTAAAATCTAACATACAGGGGCTCCCGGCTGATAAATTCAATCCGGTACAGATAAATCCGCTTCTACAAGATTAGGGTAGTCATAATGGAAGGAAGACATATTTGCAGGGCGGACTTGACTGTAGACAAAGTCAGTCACTTGAGTCAAAAAGCGGCTCTGTATGTCTGATTTTAAGGTATCAATGGTAGCTGATGAAAGTCAATAATTTCCAGAAAGTTCAATTTCCGTTTTTCCAATCAACTTATGAATTACGCCTCTTTATGATACATAAACATAATGTGAAAAGTAATTCCCTTGCTTAACTATCCAAGCGTTCTTGTGCACCACTCACTGCAAGTTGATCTTTCGAGGGAGGATAGCAGGTTCGTGTTAGGGAAGATCGGCTTGTAACTTGATGAGTTCGATGTTTTGCAGAGATTTATTAGGGATTTTTGTTTACAGCTTTCTGCGGAAACAGCAGTGAAATGTTGAAACGGAAATTTCTGAGCACAAGCTTGTAGGCGTATGATATCTAAAAACTTTCCTTTCAAACAAACTAGCTTAAGAAGTGTAAGGGTTTTGCAATTCAACAGCAAATTTTCAAACAAAGTACAAGTGCAATGCTTCTCTTCTTTTGTTTCTATATTAAAAATCAGAGTATACTATATAGAAAATTTCGTTTATGTGACGACTTTTTACGGCACTTTTGTGAATAAACAAATCAATTTTACACTATACGAAAGTTTTAGAAGACAAATATACCTCAAGACTCGGCATTATGTACAGAAGTAAACTTCATGATAATCAACCGAAGCGAGTGCTGCGAACGGTTGTTGACAGATTTGAGAGTGACTCGCAGTTTTCAACCCTTTCAATTAAGCAGAGCATTTGATTTTCAAGTAAGTCATCCTCAGATGATCAGAATGCCTCGAGACGTTTGCAGATGCTGACGGGAAAATGCGAGTCTATCATATCACTAGCAAGATGAGTATAGCATGTTCTCTCTGGTCTGGTCATCTTCAGTACCCTCTGCGGACATGCGCCAAACGCACACTACTTCATAGTCGAACAAGCACTTGTATGCATTCGAGCTTATGCAGTGACTTGAGGGGGCCAGCCGTTTACCAAGTCAGGCTTTTATCCTTCCAGAATTACTTTGGAACCAATTTACCGTCTCTGGAGGGTAAAGGACTTGGTGGGCCCAAGGGCGGGGAGCGAACCTGCGTTTGATCTGGTCATAGCGTCGCCTCATACCGCTATGCCGCTCGTCCCCCCTCTCTCTCCCCCCCCCCCAGTCTGAGCATATCTAGGAAACTCTGAATGGATAGCAGCAAAGGAACTTTTTTGTTTTAAAATTTGACATAAGGGCAAGGCCTGTCACCTAGCAGAACTTAACTTTATCGCAAAGTCCTCCTCCTGTTTTCCATAAACTCTGCTGCTTTCTTATTGCATCCATTTCGATTGACTAGATTTTGCTGCAACAGCAAAAGCAGAGCGCTCTGCTCACGTTTTTGTATCCTATCCGATTCTATTTTGTCTGAACGGTAAGTTAACGATGTTTCTACCTTCATAAAGACTACAATAATTTTTATGATAATCTAATATTTGCAAGATTCTATGAATGCAAAATGAATATCAAAGATTGAAGTTGTGTTGGCGTTACTTGCTTTTAAAGTAGAACACGCAATACAAATTTCAAAATTGAACCTTAAAAAATGCTAGGGTTTAAGAAACCGGTTTTAGTTCTAATCTTATCATAACCTAATTCTTTTAACAAAGAAGATTAGTGTTGAATGAATGGCTCCAGGGCTACGGTTCTCTCGGCTTTTCTATTTGATTATATAATTAGAATCTTCAGGGGTTGAGCAAGTGGTTTGGCACATAACCGCTGGGTACGACCCCCCTCCTCTCCCCACCACCTCCAGCATTACCGTTTCCTACCGCATAAACAACAAGGCTATAAAAAGCATAATTAGTAAGAGATGTTGCTAGCATGCCAAATAACCCATGCGGGGCAAGTTTTAAGGGTTCGAAGGCCCTATGTTGGGCCATTCAAGTGATATGGTCATTTTCAAACTGGTTGACTTTATTGCAAGGCGGATCAGCTAGTTTTTTGCACTCAATGCAAAACACACTCATTCTCTGCCCAAATATAAAATCCTATTTCATATAACCTTCAAAATACAGAATTAAGAGCGAGCTAAAATCTCACTTGCCCCAATTTTCGCTTTTAGCGGTTCTGCTTTCAGCAGCTATCAAATAGACTGAAATGAATGAGTTAGGCTCAGTCTGCTATTGTGAAATCTACAAGATTTGTGCCATCGCATTGTTCGATGAACATGGAGAACGACTTGAGGGAAGAATTTAACAGGAGAAGAAGAGCTGCCTGGGCCGCCTTCGGCACCCACAAAGGGCTAGAGCGCAGTCTTCTGAAAATGACATAATACGAACAACATCTTGTGAGACTTCGGTGCGGATCTAAAAGAATGTCCCGTCTTTGTGATGCAGCGGAATACATTGCGAAAGCGAAGCATGCATGAGCCAATCACATTGCGAGAAGAGCAGACGACAAATACACTTGAAGTATCGAAGTAGAATCCTCGCGAAGCCAAATGTCCCCGAGCAAGACTACCAACGCAGACTGTTCGTGGAACGGATGGACCAGCTGAGAAATCAGCTGGATACGATTATCGCACCTGGAACTCGTGGACGCAGCCACCGACGGCAACCAAGAAGATCGTGGATGTCTGAAACGAGGAACAGGGACAAATGGAAACTTTTGTGCTGGGGCCGCATGTCACGTGAAGCCGGGCCATCTAAGTGTCTAAGTAAGTAAGTGATATATGAAAAAAGTTATGCAATTATAGAGTGGCGTTTGAAAACTAGCTATGTATTGTGAAAGTAATATGATACATAGTCAGCTAGAGCGACTCAGTGTGATTAACCGAGATCGCCCACTCGCCTTGGTCTGGTTTCATATCAAATTCCTATCAACAGAAGTTGAGAGGAAGTTTGAAATAATCATTTTCACTTGTGCCTCTCACAAGGGAAGGGTGGTTAGTCGAAGTAGCCTTTTGCGACGATTTGTATACCATGTTGGAGGGCGTAAAATGCTGGTTCCAAATCTGTTCTCCTTATCTGCAACGCGTTCCTGGACGAGGAGTTATGAGCGTTTGAAGGTGAAAAAACGAATGTTTTTTGGGATAAAAACAGATGCTAGAGTTTTCCCAGCTCTTAAAATGCGACAGCCGAGTGTCAGTATATCTCATCTAAGAGTATTTATTTTATAGAGTCCTAGAAATATTGTCACTGGTCCATTTTAGCGCTATGAAAAATGTTACTACTGTTTGTATTATATGCGTATCGATTTTTTTTCCAATAAACGCTCATAACTACTCATGCAGGAATGCGCCGCAGATAAGGAAGACAGATTTGGAATCAGCGATCCTCATCTCAAAAGGCCGCTTCGATCAACCATTCCCTTCATTCAGTCCATTTCAACTTTACTCCCTACTTAGTGGGTGCCTTCCATGTAAATACAATTGAACGACCATCCTCACACCTCATGTTCGAAAACGCATTGGCATCTGACAGTTCAATAATACAAGGTTAGCTAATGTAGTCAATTTTGGATGCTATAATCTCAATATCATTCTTTGTTACGTAGTATAATTCTGGTTCTCAACTGTACTGATTGAGTGTTGCTTGAGATTTTTTACCAGTCCTGATTACAAGTTTTCCCAAATAATGTTCTTTTCTTCTTTTTCTCACTGAATATTATATAATTTTCCTGTTGTTTCATAATAAGCGCACTCTTCGTGCATTCAATAAATGTTATATATAAAGCTGAATGTCTGTTTGTCTGTATGTATTTATGAATGTATGTTGTATGTACGTATGTTTAGAATAGAAATTTTTATTCCTGAACCGATCCGGACCCAAACTTGGCACACACACACTTCGGGGCGAAGCGGGTGTCATGTGCTACTTTTCGCCATCGATCGATATCGATTTATAAATTTTATCGATTTTTCTGTAAATTTTGAGCTAAGGGGCTGGGGTTGGCATAGTGGGCTAACTAAGCATGCTGATTACGAATGTAGTGACTGTTTGACAGAATACTTAATACTTTTTTTAGAGCCTTGGATTAGAAAAGATGTAAGTTTGGTACTTCGTTTTACTAATTCAAGCAAGCTATTCTTTATTTGTCTTCCTCAATCCTGCATGAAAATATTTCTTCTGTCATCTGGAACTGGATTTCGGTAAGGGACAAACAAGTGCGCTGATTACAAAATAGCCTCCCTAAAATAATTCGAGTGCTAATGCCACGATCAAACGGAAAGAGTGCACTGATCACTTCTATAAAATCACAACAATTTTGATTTTTTGGCGAGGTCTGGATTTGGCGATTTTTCGGCGTTTCTGTAAAATGTTTTATTTATGATAGACTTTTGAGATCTCAGGTTCTAATAGAGCTAGACTAAATTGTTGTATTTTTTGCATGCAAACATTGTGTATGTGGGTAAACGTACCATAAATATTTTCGGAAACAACCTTTTCAGGTTTTTTTTTGAATTTATTGGGAGAAAATCATGCTGGCGTCTTGGAATGAGAAGGGAAAAATTATTTGAGTAGTTGCGCTGGATTGACCATTAAAGTTAGCATATGCATATTTTTGACGCAAGGTCCCAGGATGTCTCTGAAACGAAGACAGGCATTTTTGATTTTTTTCTAGAGATTCCTGTTTCACCGAGTATTGATATATGCGTACGCTTCCGTCGGTTCAACGTTGGTTGTCCTCGCCAGAGGCAACCGAGATGGTCGTCCTTGCCAGAGGCAACTGATAGTTTCATCGCCAGAGACAACCTAGATGGTTGTCCTCGCCAGAGGCAACCGAGATGGTCGTCTTTGCCAGAGGCGACTGATAGTGTCATCGCCAGAGCCAACCTAGATGGTTATCCTCCCCTGAGGCAGCCGCAAGCATTGCGGCCCTCGAGAGGCAACCGTCCGGCATGAGGCAACCATCAGAAATGACTGGAGCTGCGGCGCCTTATATAGCCTTGCCTTATATACTCCGGTGGGCGGGCAGGGGACGGTCAACTCGTGTGGTTAAGCATAGGCTTTCCATACAAAATCTATCCGCCCCTTCCGAGTTGGTGTGACCAATCACAGCCGGTTCCGCCCCCTTTCGAGGGGTATATAAGGCGGCCGAACTCGGCATTGTCGGTCACTCACCTCTGTTAGCCGGCGTCCACTGAACCACCGAGAGCTCTGGCTACCAAACGAGGACCGAAGATCTAAGGATCTGAGGACCAAGCAATAAAGCTTAAATGCTCCTATTTCTCCAGTACCGAGAAGCCAACAGGCTCCTATAGTTGCTTATCACCCACGTATGAAAACAGTGCAGTCCCGATCGCACAGCATGCCTTCCCTGCCGAGAAAGTTGCCTTCAAACTTACACGCGCTCGGAGGAGTTGGCAAACCCCCTTTCACCATTGAAGGTTTCCCGCCGCAATGCTGTAGCCATTGAGTGCTGCAACGATTCAGCCCTTTAGCCCTGCCACACTTGTCCATTTTGAAGCTAAGGACATCGGAAAACGCTCGTTCTCGCCGTTTTCAAGCATTCTTAAGTGAATTTTTGAAGTCAGCGTATTGAATAACTCCAGGTAAGGGAGAATTTGGCTAGGTTACGATTTGTCGAGCCACTGCCTTTGATCTAGTGATTTTTGGCAGATAGCCTTTGCACAAGCTACTGCCTTCTAAGTTGCATAAAGCTCTTTGTCTTACCACATAAATGTCCTCAATGTTGCTGACAACGAATTTAGATTTCGCGTCGCTTTTTTGTATCATTGCTTGACATAATTCCAGAAAAGGTTTTCATCTTTGTCATGAGACATTATCGGATTATGCATGTCCCTATTACTTTACCAGAATCAGAATATTGTGCTTTTCTAATATGTTCTCCATATATGACATCATTGTGCACATTCATAAATGCTTCAATGGTACCCTTCCAGACAGTAACTCTTTCTGAAAGCCATGAAACTTTTGCTCGCAATATTGGCAGTAATCGCACTGGCTGAAGGGGGTCTGGTATGGGAGTTTGATACACCCCACTGCGACTTCTGTAAGGATTTGATCAACCACTTGCAAAAGCACATGACAACTGAGACTGATCCTTATAAGGTAATTCGCTTTTGATTTCTCGAAATCAGTTAAAAACATAATATCGAATACAGCAAAATCCCTTAATTTTTTTACATGCTGGAATGAGCTTCAAAATGTTGGAAGTAATGTCAAAGCATATCTGGGTACTTAAAACTCTTACATTAACTAAATGAAAGGCCGTAGCTCAACCATTGCCTGAACGGCAGCTTTGTGATACCCTAACACTAATTTATATCTAAACTCCAACTTGGATCGTATCTTGACCGTTCAAGGCTTTCGATTGATTAGCTTTTGCTTTGACTAGAAAGGAAGATGATACCGTTCGCAATGGCTTTGCTAAGGTCTCTCAACCAGATCGACATGGGAAGTCCATGTTCGTTTTACATTTGCCTTTGATTCTGTCAACTGTTGCTAGTAAAGTCGCCGCCTCAAAAACGGTGTTGTACCAGATTTTGGGTTTTGGAATCATTGCAGTTTACAAGTCTTTTCAACACTGCATAATCCTATAGCGGCTCAAATCGCTAAAAAATCCAATAAACTCCGTTGTTCGAAGAACCCGTAAAGCAAAGCGGATGAGCTGACCTAGTCTATTTTGGTTTCGGCCGCAGCGCACGTGTAAAAAAGAAAGGATTTCCTAGAAAGATTGAGACACGATAGGGAACCGACAGGTCGTCCACCGCGAGCAGAAATGCGCTTGGCGCGCCACTTTGAGCTCAGTTTTCTCGGAATAGGAGAGGACTTTTTGAATGAAACTTGAGCACTGTCCTGACAATAAGACCCCTTTATTATGTGGATATGTTCGGCAGATTCAACCAAGACAGCTTTTTTTGCTTTGCTTTTATTGCAGCATTGGATTAAATCATTTTTTGTAGAAAATTTGAGACAACGAGATAATGCAAATTTTAGATATATGACGAATTCTGCAAAAACCCGATTGAAATCAACATGGGCCTGTGCATGTCTTTGAGGAAAAAAATACCGTTTATACTTGAGAAGACGAAGGTAAGGATGGACATTTTTCTAATGAAACGGACAAAGGAATCCGAAAGCAAATCAAACATTAGTGAAGCAAAAACAGTGCATCAAATTCCCGTACTTCTTCTTCCAGGAACATCTTGAACCGCAGAAAATATGCGCTGCCAAACTCATCGATTTGTGCGTCTAATCCAACTAGAAGGAAGATTACTCAAAACTTGCAATAAACTTTCTAGAAATTTTCTCCACCCTGTTCCTTACCATCAGAATTGAGCAATAAACCATCTCGAATATATGGCTTGAAAATAAGTACACTGTTTGATTTGAAGGTAAACACTTGGTCTTAACTCGTAATAACTGTGTAATGATATTTGCCCATAGCATCGCAATCGTGCTTGTACAAGTTCATGAGTTTTGAAGCTTTATAACACTGTTGTTAACAAAAAGCCAATCTAGCTACATTCCAGTTGTGGCCTCAAAGTATACACAATATCAACAGTTGAATTTTTGCAGTGTGAAAGGTCTCTCTAAAGACTTAGGGCGGACAAACACGCAAAGTTCAGTTGCAAACGCGGTTCTACTTTCCATAAGGCGCAAAATGCATAGGATTCACAGTAGCTGTCCGCGAGCCCGCTCGCGGATGTTCAACAGAAACTCAGTCATTTGTTTTCTGTCTATTTAAACTTATTCGTCACGCTAAAAAACCCACCCGGAAACAAAAAAGAGAATAGATTCTTTCGAAGCCTTTAGTTGGAATGTGGGCGAGGTGAAAGGTCTTGCCAAGGCTGAAACGCAGAGTCGCTGTGGGACCCTATGACTTCAGCAGTAGCGGCATGCTACCAAATTCTGACGTCGCAGTGAAAGCTACGGTAGGTGTATGGTATGAAGAAGAAAAATTCAAAGTTTATTTATTTATTTATTTATTTATCAAATACATCTCAAACGATGCACCACCTCAAAATTGAAATACAAACAGACGACTAAATATGGAGCAGGTGGGAGAAAAAGGCAAGAATGACCTCAAATTTTCTCTCACTTTCGAGTCGTATCCAACTGACAAATCTAGTAGAGTTCTTATATGATTTCGGGAAAATGGTAAAGCTCATAGGCTGCCGATAAAGGCCAACATTGTTGAAAATGTGACTTCTGGGACCGGATGTGTTCGAAGATGGTGTAGGTAAATAATGTAGAGGCGATGGCGTTGAGAATCAGGACTTAAAAAGTATGAGTAGATTTCTTATACATTATCAGGAGTTTTGAACATATGCACACCGACCAGCAAAAGTAGTATATATTGCGCTCAAAATACGTAGTGTTATGAAGTACTACTTGTGGCAGGTCATTTTCGGTACATGGTGCACCAGTCCATCCATTTATCCATCCATCAAATTGTCCAGATCGATCCATCCATCCATATGCATACATACATACATACATACATACATACATACACGTGTCCATTGATTCCTTCAATAACTCCGTATTTGAGTAACGAAATGTTGATTGATGTGCGAGCTCAAAGCTTCCAATAATGTACGTTGTGTTATACGGATGAAATATATAGAAAATCGGCTAGCAGGGTTCTTAAATACAATCGTGGGTAAGTAACAGTTTCGTTGTTACCGGTAAGTGGGAGATTTTCTTGAACTGTGTATTTGAGAGCAGTAAGGATCGACGAGTACAGGAAAAAGGATACGATATGAAAGTAGATGTATATGAAGAATTAACACTTGCATTTCGTCTCCCAGTACATGTTTTGAAGAATACAGCAGTAAGGGAAGGTAGTCATAAGAAGACAGAAAATTCAACAGAGAAATTAAATACAATCTGAGCTAAATTTGTCAAGGTAATTATGTTCGATTAGGAATTTCCTTAATTTATGTGGATCCAATGTTATCAGTTCTATAGGAAGTTTATTTAGTATGTAACACATGCGGGCACCAAATGAATTCTGTAGGCTACGTTTTCGCCATCCTTTGGAATAATGTGTGTAGGCGTTAATTCTAAAATGACGGATACTAGTGGAACGTAAAATACAGAATTCCGAAAATCTTAAACGAGTTTCAGATTTGAAAATCTTATAAGCTAGTAATATGTCAGCTAATAATCTTCTGTGGTATAAACTTTTGAGTCCTAGCATGGTTAGTCTAGTTTTATAATCAGGAAGAGCCCTAGGGTAATCAGGATTTGGGAATATTCGGTAGAATAAGATTCTAGTGAATGTACGTTGTACTTTTTCCAGTTTTTCGATCAGATTTTTGACGTTAGGATTCCAAACTGGGCTACAATATTCTAATACAGGGAGTACGTAAGCTTTCCAGAGTTTCAGCCAAATGTTGATATCATGAACATGTACGTTTCTTAGTAAGGTGTACATTATGCGGTTGGCCTTGCAAACAATATTATCAATATGTAATGAAAATTTAAAAGAGGAATCTATAACCACTCCGAGGTCTTTAACATTTTGCTGAATTTGCAAGGGAATTCCGTAATCGAACACAGTCAAATCAGTACCTAATTGAAGTATCTGACTTTTGGATAAATTAACTCTGATTCCCCAATCTCTAGCCCATTGTAGCATTTGGTGAACAGACAATCTCAACTTTTCGCGTATTACTAGGCTATCATTATTATCGTAACTACCATAGATTTTAATGTCATCAGCATAAGCTGCTACATTGATACGGGAATCAATTTTTAGTAGGTTTGGTAGTTCCATGGTATAGATGTTGAACAATAGTGGGGAGAGAGCACTTCCTTGAGGAACACCTGACGTACAGGGTTTTGCTGTAGACTTTTGACCTTGGAAAAAAACTTCAAAGGTCCTACCCGATAGATATGATTCGAACCAACTCAAAAGATTGGTCTTAATACCTATGCTTTCAAGTTTCATGAGAAGCCCAGTATGATTGACAGAATCAAATGCTTTACTTAAGTCGAAGTATATGACATCGATTGATTTGCCTTCGCTAAGTGCCACGATCCAATCTTGGCAACATTTCACCAGTTGTGTAGATGTAGAGGACCCGGGTATGAATCCATGTTGTTCATCGGGTAGAAAGTGGTTTTCTAAGCACCATTTCAATATAGATTTAGCCAAGATTTTTTCCATGATCTTGCAAGGCGTAGGCAAAATGCTAATTGGCCTAAACTCGGAAACCTTGTTTGCACATGCACACTTGGGTATGGGCACAACTATAGCTCTTTTCCAGATTTCTGGGACATCCCCAGTCATCAAGGAAATGTTAAAGATATGCGTTAGAGGCAAGGAAAGGCTTTTAGCACATTTCTTGTAAAAGAAACCAGGTATGTTTTCGGAAGTGCATGACATTGAGGGTTTAATTGCTTTCAAAAGCTTGTGTACTTCAGTATGTGAGAAAACTGGATTAGGAAACACATTGCCGCCTAAAGAATCAACTTGGGGGATTTGCAGGCAAGTGCTGGTATAAGCACCTGCGAAACCTTCAGCCAAAGCATTAGCCTTGTCTAGAGATGAGAGTAGGGTGTGTCCGTCATTATCGAGAATAGTGGTACCAACTTTGGATTTGGAGATTCGATAACTCATCATATTAAACAAAGCGCGCATATTATTCTTCTTCGCCATTTTTCTTTGTTTGTAATCCCAAAAACGTCGTAGATGATGAGATAGATTCCGACAAACACTTCTGTATTGTTCACAGTCAGCGGGAATATTAGACAGAAAAAGTCTCTTCTTTTGATGTAGAAGGTTCAGGATATGAGGAGGATATTTGATAACAGAACCGTGATGCCTTTTAAGTGGGACGTAGTTTTCAATCAAATTATATAGTACTGCGAGAAATCTTGAATAGACATCATCAATATCAACATAGCCATCAAATAATTGGAACCAATCAATGGCAGATATTTCTCTGTTGATGGTATTAAAATCAGCAGAATCAAAATCACGCACTATATTTATGCATTCCTTGATTTTTGGCATTTCTAAGGTGAATTTGACTATTGCATGGTCAGCACAACCAAGGGGAGGTAAAGTCCCTTCAAAGCAAACAAGGCCTGGAGAAGCAAGAACGATGTCCAGAATGGAGTTGCCCCGTGTAGGCAACGTAACTACTTGCTTCATCTCAAGAGAATCAAACAAGTCTAGGTATTTACGGGAGCAAAACGTTTTAGTTTTCTTCATTTTCCAGTCTACACCGCTCAAGTTGATATCACCTAATACTATGGTTTTCGTGTTGTCAGATGCGAGTCGAGATAAGATAGAGCGTAGTTCATCATCATCTTGTGTAGTGGCATTAGGAGGTCGGTAGATTAATACAAATCGATACCTAATGGGGAATTCGATCATAACATCAAATGCTACAATGTTGCAGGTGGATTGGGAATCAAGGTCAGTGCGACAAATCTCATACAGTAATTCAGTATGAATAAGAACACAAACACCACCGCCTTTTTTGTGGGATCGATCACTGCGTAGAATAAAGTATGGCAAGCCAGAAATCACTTCATTATCAGAAACATTCGATGTTAACCAACTCTCAGTAATAAACACTATAGCAGGCTTCGTACAAAAAAGGAGGTGATGCAGCTCAAGGAGTTTGTTAGTAAGGCTTCTGGCATTAAACAAAAGGCATAAAAGTTTATCTGGAGCAAACATCTTCAGTTTTTTGAAAGCGAAGCTTTTATTTTTGGTATGTCAGAGGCCTTAACTATCTCATTTCTATACACCACATACATTTTCACGCCATTATGTTCTAGATTCATTTCATGTGCTTTTCTTCGCAATTCTCTGTCTCTAGCCCGTTCCTCTCGGGTCATCGACCTTCTTATGAAGATTTGGTTGTGACCGTCTGAGGAGCGTAGCCTCGGAGCGTTCCGTAAGGCCTTGAAGACAAAGCGCCGCGAGGGCAAAACACATTTAATAAGTCTAGGTCTCCCTGAGGTGGAGGAGCCCATGCGGTACACCTCCGTTGGGCGGGCTTCCACCTCAAGGAGATCGAGTATTTTTGAGACAGCTGTCTCAGTATGCTTTTGCTTCTCAGAGGGAACAGCATCATCACTCACTTCATCGACACCGTAGATCACTAAGGACCTGCCTCTTTTCTCTGCCTCCACAATGGAATGTGGATCTGTATTGAGAAACGTCAATAGTTTCTCAAACAAGGGCAGAGCGTCAGGTGCCCTGTTCACGATAATCGAGTGCAGCTGGGCTATCAGCTGATCCCTCTCGCATTCGTTTGAAGTCGCTGTCGTACCATGGCTGCCAGAGTTAATGTAATTCTGCTCCATAGTCGTAGAAGTTGATGTGCGAGAATGAAGAGCCATGCCATCTGAAACTGGTGCAGAAAGTGACGTGGCTTTAGTGGCTTTGGTGCTTTTGAGCTTAGCCGGCATGACGACAGAAGATGATGTTCAACCACTCGATGTGAGAGTAGAATGAATGAATGACGTTAAGTTTGACGAATTTGGCTGAAACTTGGCGTGGGGGTGTTATCCGACATGCTGATCACGAGAACGATAGTGAAATTGCGTGATAAGGGCTCTTTTGTACGATTACTGTAGGTGTACGATATGGGGTCTCACCCTAAACAAGGAAAAAGGCGTTGATTCAACAATGAATGTGATATTCGCGTTTGGCAGGTTGAATAACCTTAATATGTAAAGTCTCGGCGGAATTTGAGCTTTGGACTCTTTAGTCATTGACAATCGTCCCCAGCAGCTCTTGCGTACATCGACTCGTTCGACTTTATGAGAACGCCAAATCTCGACATGCCCCTAAATTTTGTTTCTTTCTTACTAGGCCAAAGGAGTCAACCCAGCAATAATTTATAGACGAATCCGGATTCTTTTATACGATGTGCGGAGACGGAAGATAAGCTTCTTTGGAGAAGACATGCCAATCAGATGCGCAGTGAAGATCTGAAGTGCAGTGAAGGCCAAAGAAGAAACGAACACATATCCAGAAGGAAAGCAAGAAGCCATTACTTTGTTACGGATATGCCGAGTCAAGAGCCTATATCACCCACACTGTCACCAACAACGAAGAAGCCATCAACTTATAAGAAGTATCCAGTTCGACACCGAAAGCACCCCGATCAATTACATGTTAATCCTAAGAAGAAGACATATAGATTTTCTTTGTCTTAGGAGGGAGGTGTTGAGGAATGATGTGCTTGATGATATGGTACGATATCCCATTTGTTTATGTCAACAAGTCAACTATATATAATTGTGACAGTCATACACTTCTCATTCTTCTGGCTTGCTCTCTCTCGGATAAAGGCTTCTCTGCATCCGCTCTGGTACATAACACTAATATTTGCAAGATTCTATGAATGCAAAATGAAAATAAAAGATTGAAGTTGTACTGGCGTTACTTGCTGTTAAAGTAGAACACGCAATATAAATTTCAAAATTGAACCTGAAAAATGCTAGGGTTTAAGAATCCGGTTTTAGTTCTAATCTTATCATAACCTAATTCTTTTAACAAAGAAGATTAGTGTTGAATGAATGGCTCCAGGTCTACGTCTCGGCTTTTCTATTTGATTATATGAATAGAATCTTCAGCAGGGTTGAGCAAGTGGTCTGGCACACAACCGCTGAATACAACCCCCTCCTCTCCCCACCACCTCCAGCATTACCGTTTCTTACTGCATAAACAACAAGGGCTATAGAAAGCATAATTAGTAAGAAATTCGTTGCTAACATGCCAAATAATCCATGCGGAGCAAGTTTTAAGGGTTCGAAGGCCCTATGTTGGGCCATTCAAGTGATATGGTCATTTTCAAACTGGTTGACTTTATTGCAAGGCGGATCAGCTAGTTTTTTGCACTCGATGCAAAGCACACTCATTCTCTGCCCAAATATAAAATCCTATTTCATACTTAAATATACAGAATTAAGAGCGAGCTAAAATCTCACTTGCACCAATTTTCGCTTTTAGCGGTTCTGCTTTCAGCAACTATTAAACAGACTGAAATGAATGAGTTAGGCTCAGTCTCTATTGTGAAATCTACAAGATTTCTGCCATCGCACTGTGTATAAATTGCACGCCAAAATTCTTTTTAGAGTTAAGTTAATCGGTCGTGGCACAATCCTCAAACAGCTGTGGCTGCCCACCCCGTCAACTTACCTTTGGAGCATTTGAATGTCTCTGTTTTTATATGCTGCCACCACTGGACCTTTTTTTCTACAAAGTAGGATTTCCTTTCAAATTCTTCTAGAGAAAGATGAGTCGTTTTATCTATACCTATGCGAAAATATCGCCGTCATGGGTCATAGTATCATGCTGAGTGCCTGTGTGAATCGCGAGGGAAGGCGACAAAAATAATATCCGACTAGCGATTCGTAAAGGTAGTAGGTGGGTTAAGGCAGATATATGTGGGTGAAGAAAAGTGAAGGTGGAGCTATGAGTACTTGGATGTCAACCGCGTAACAATACTAAAATTGACAGAGGTCCTTTTTGCCGATCCATTGCTTTTAAAGGCAGTGTCCGGGCAAAAACTCGATTTTGAGATTTTGTGCTTACCCGGGCCTATTCACTACGCTGAATCCCAAAAACCACATTGGAAAGCGCAAAAACGGCAAAAAAAGGCTCTAATGGAGTAGGGAAATCGAAAGTGGGCGGGGTCCTCCCCACTGTGGCTTTCGCAGTCCCAGCTTCTGGAGCGATCTTGCCAATTCCTCTAGCGCCCTAGGATCTCCACCGGCCAGGTGCGAATGCATGATCTGAAATCGGAACCGAGAAGATCGCTCTGGAAGCTGAGAGCATGAATTCACGGTGGAGAGGATCCCGCCCACCTGCTGATTTCCCTCCCGTGTTAGAGCCGTTTTTCGCTGTTTTCGCGCTCTCCAATGTGGATTTTTAGAATCAGCATAGCGAATAGGCCCGGGTAAGAACAAAATCTCAAAATCGAGTTTTTGCCCGGACACTGCCTTTAAGCAGTGGTAGCATACATACCGGCCCAACTTATCTTCAAAAGGAAAGGATTCCCAAACAGTGGAGAACGTCGAGAACCCTCCTTTTTCCAAAAAAGGAATGAACGGGAGGATCTTTGGAACCAACGTCCATATGCATGCTGAGTGTGCTGTACAAGCATTTCACGAAGTTATCCTCGCTCGCATATCTTGGGCCCTGGATGCGCGAACCCAAGAAAAAGCTGGTTATCGAACAGGGTTCAGCTGGTGGATCATATCCAGACGTTTTCGAGGGTCATAGAAGTGTGCCGGGAGTACCGACTGCCTCTCGTCCTAACCTTCGTCGACTACGAGAGAGCCTTTGATAGCGTCGAAACCAACGCCATCCTGTCTGCGCCAGTAGATCAAGAGCGCACCAGCTTAGTGAGGAACTTAGCCGGCTGTTACAATGACTCTACAACGATGATGCAGCTGTTCCATCGTCCCCTAAACATCCCAGTTCGAAAGGAGGTTCGACAAGGCGACACAATTTCGCAGAAGCTGTTCATCGCGGCCATGCAGTAAGCAGGGCCCGGCACAGATGGTCTGGGTTCAAACTGGATTTCGATTTTGAAGGTAGAAGCAACGGAAATATTGTTTTTATAAGACTTTGGTGGCCGAACAAAATAACGACAAACATGACAAGTTGACCAACAACAAACATGTCAATTACGATTCGAACGTGTTCATTCGCAAGCGCGCGAATTTTGAACGCAAGACTAAAACAAACAAATGGCTTGTTTACAGCGCACAAACAGTCACATGTCACCGAACTTGGTCCATGCGCATGTGTGCATATGTTGAATTTGAAGAGATATGGCAGATTGCCAGATCGCATGGAGCCTGAATCGCGTGAGGTATGCCCGAGGTCTATCGCTCGGAGGCGTGCATGCGTCTGACGCAATTTCGTGTACTTGCACTCCGCGCAGAACGCTCATAAATTGCAAACAACAGCAATATTTCAGGAAAAACATTCTTAACTCGTAAAAAGAGGAAGATACATAAAAGTGTGTAGTGATCCGTCGCGTCACACAGCCATCACAAATGCTCATACATCTAACAGCTTGGCGTGGAACACTTGCTCAAAAATAACAGAACGGGACGTGACGAATTAGCATGAGCCCTGCCCAGGGCTTTATTATGGGCGTCTACATTCACAAATAAACCTTTCAAAACCAATCAAAACTTGTTCATTGCCGTGTAACTATGAACCAGTGCGTCACCTCTGCTTCGCAGAGGCTTGTAGTCGCTCTACTTTCGGTATGCCTTACTCATCCCGGCATAATATTGACACTAGAACTCACCGCGCTATGTAGGCTACCACGAATGTATCGTAAACAACTACTCATTCCTAGAGGTTTTTTGTGTGGGATAGGTATTTTGTGGATGACTTTTTTCTCGAGAGAATGCAAATTCGAATAGGTTCTTGGAATTTTTGTGCGTTAGTCGCCATAAGGACAATAAACACTGTGGGCAACATCTCTGTGCAAAAATCTCCACAAATGATCAGGTAAATTCTTGGCAAATTGAACATTTATGCAACTAATTCTTTTTGCCGCCATTTTCGTAAAGTAGCCAACTTTTGTTCAGTTTTCTGGGCTAAAGTCCATGGCTTTTCCACATTAGCTTGTCAAACATATCTATTCGCAAGAAATGGTGGTAAAGACCCAATTTTGCTGGTCAGAAGCCAGGTGGATCCGTTCGACGCGCAATTTTTGAGAGATTCACTCAGCGGATCAGCTCATATTTTTGCTTTTGCATAGTGGACCACAGGTGCGATAGTGTGAGAACTTGCTCACTCCCTCTTCACCCCTGAACCGGGACCAGGGTGACGCCTTCACCAAAAGCCGAGGAAAAAATTAACAGTGAGGCAAGGTTAGGAATTATTAATAATGAAAAAAATGAAATAATAATAATAGTAATAATAATAATAATAATAATAATAATAATAATAATAATAATAATAATAATAGTAATAATAATAATAATAATAATAATAATAATAATAATAATAATAATAATAATAATAATAATAATAATAATAATAATAATAATAATAATAATAATAATAATAATAATAATAATAATAATAATATTAATATTAATATTAATATCAATATTAATAATAATAATAAAAAGGAGATACTTATATGGGAATTGTTTGTGTATCGGAAAGGAGGAAGAAGATTCATAGGCATTCACGAACTTCTAGGAGGAAAAAAATAGTAGCTTTTGTAGCTGCACAGCAACGTCTGCGAGAAAAGTTCGTGATACAATGTTCCTCTCTGGTTTCAGAGAATAAATAGTTTACCTAGGGTTTGTTCATAGAAGTGCTCAGTGAAAGGTGTGCCTAGTGATTTCTGGACACTTACGAGTTTTAGCACAAAGAAAAATTTATAACTTTTGTAGATGAACAGATAGTATTAGGTTGGCACATAAGTTTTGCAACTTTTCCCGTAACTTTTTTCCTATTTTATGTAGCAATCTCATTTTATGGCATCGTGTAGAGTGATGTAAACTGCAAGTCTGCGCAAACCGTTTGATTTTTGATAACGTAGTACAAAAATTCTAAACATTTTTTGGAAACTGCTGAAAATCGAAATTTCACGATTTTTTGGCAAACATGAAGCCCTACGAAAGCTGATTCAAACATATGAAAAAGCCATTATAGGCAGCATGTAGCTGAAAGTTGGCACATTGAAATTAGTGAAAAAGAAATGAAATTTAAACACAAATTAAGGTGGGGCGCCTTTGAGAAGTTGGACAAGTCAAATGCGTCAAGTTTTGAAGGCAATTTGTCAATAGCTAAGCTGCAAAAAGTCAGAATTCGCTATAACTTTGCACTATAAGGTAATCCTATGCGGTAAACACGAATATCATATTCATTTGTCGCTAAAGTGAAATTCATCTTTTGATCTCACGAACGAGGCCTTTTCATGCGAAACGGATCTCATTTTTGTGATCAGCATGTCAAAAAAGCCTTATAGGCCAAGTTTCAGCAAAATCTGATGCATTCTAAAATTTTTCCCATAGTACCGTAAACCTGCCGTAATCCTCACATAAGAGGTAAAATTCGGCAAAAATGTGTGCATTAGAAGCTTACATCATATTCCTTATATTGCCAAAAAATGAATGCGCTACGTTCACATAGACAAAAGTTATATAAAAAGTTGCATTACTTATGTGCCAACCTAATACATGGAGATGGTCACCATTGGAACCGCTTTTCGCCCTCCGCTTTCAGAAAATATGCTTGGGGACCTTTGAAAAAAGTGCCGGATGAAGGGTGTCCCTAGCAATTTTTGGAAATTTTTGAGTTTTCAACATAAAAAAATTCATAACTTTTGTAGATGAACATCTTGTACGCCGAGATAGTCAGCTGGAACCGCCTCGTCCTTCGCTTTCAGAAAATATCAGGTTGTCCCATAAGTTCCGTCCGTTTAAACTTTCAATCGCAAAAAGTCGTGAACTTCTTGGTTTTAGACAGGCTCCAAGGAACCTTTTGATAGAGCAAAACAAGCTCTACAAGATGAGCTTCTCACTTTCGTATTAGTTCAAATCCATCGTGAGTTTGAAGCCAAAAACCAAAAAAATCCAAAAGCCCAAAAAATAAAGAAAAAATCGTAACTCCGCTTAGAAAAATCCTGGAAAATTCCTAACTTGCTCACAGATACCCTATCCACATCAAACATTTATATATACTGTTGCTGTATTTTTTCCTTGAATAGAAATCGAGAAAACGAAAATTTTCATGTTTTTGCCAAAGTGATGCTGTGCTGTTCTCGCACTAGTAGTTGTATACTACAGACCAGTACAAGTACAGACACAGATTTTCAGCGCTCTACAGGCTTTAGTTCTCAAGAAATAATCGTTTTAAGACGGGAACTCGACTGTGCGAAGCTAAATTCAGTGTTTCTCGAGAACTAGAGCCTGTAGAGCGCTGAAAATTTTTCTCTGTACTTGTACTGGTTTGTAGTATACAACTACTAGTGTAAGAACGGCACAGCATCACTTTGGCAAGAACATGAAAATTTCCGTTTTCTCGATTTCTATTTGAGGAAAAAATACAACAACAGTATATATAAATGTCTGATATGATTAGGGTGTCTGTGAGCAAATTAGGAATTTTCTAGGATTTTTCTTAACGGAGTTGCGAAATTTTTTTTGTTTTTCGGGCGGTTAGATCTTTTTTGTTTTTGGCTTCAAACTCGGGATGGATTTGAACTGATGCGAAAGTGAGAAGCGCATCTTGTAGAGCTTGCTTTGCTCTATCAAACAGTATCTTGGAACCTGTCTAAAACCAAGAAGTTCATGACTTATTGCGATTGAAAGTTTAAACGGACGGAACTTATGGGACAACCTGATATATACCTTGAAGGCCCTTCAAAAAAAGTGCCGGGTGAAGGGTGGGTGAGAGTCTTATAATGGGAGTGCTCAAGTGGAGGCTTTTTTACCATTGTGAAAAGACGTCTACTTGAGCACTCATTATAAAAGTCTCACCCACCCTTCACCCGGCACTTTTTTCAATAGACCCCAGGCAAAGTATATATTTTTTGAAAGCGGAGGACGAGACGGCTCTGACGGTGCCCATCTCCATGAAATATCTGTTCATCTTTAAAATATGAATTTTTTATGTTAAAAATCGAAAATTTTTAGAAATCATTAAACGCACCCTTCACCCAGGCACTTTTTTGGATGGATCTCAGACATGCTATATATTCTCTGGAAGCGGAGGACAAGGCGGTTTCGAGGGTGACCATTTCCTTGTACTAGTTGCTCATCTGCGGAAGTTACGGATTTTTTATCCTAAAAGCTCGTAAATATCAGGAAATCACTAACCACACCTTCACCAGGCACCTTTTTCATCAGACTCCAGGCAAACTATATATTCTCTGAAAGCGGGGGACAAGATGATTTGAAAACAATTTCCTTGCTGACGTTGCTGTTCATCTTCACAAATTACGAATTTTTCTTTTAGAAAATTCAAAAATGCTAAAAAATTGTCTAACTCTTCCCGGAACAAATGTTCTCACGTGTACATCTTCTATGGTAATTTCAAAAACAGGCAGGGTGATGCAAAAGAGAAAAGGAAAAATGTAAAAAAATACAATGACCAGAAACATAATTTGCTAATCCAGCAGCACAGCGGTTTGTCAGTTCGTAGATCGGGATTTTATTGGCGGGAAAAAAGTTTGCTTTGACCCCTTCGGTAGGGAATAAATACCGGGAGTCAAGGGAGAGTTTCAGAGTGCGCTGAGGAAGCTCTAGCGGTAGTTAAAGCCGTCGAAGAGAGGCGAATCTCCTCCTCAGATAGAGTTCATCCAGTAAGCCTGCCGAAGAGGTCAAAGCGGGTCAAAGCCCGTTGTTTCGTTGTTAAGCCTTGTTGAACTTACATGTTCTTGTTTTTGTTGTTCGTTGCCTTTTTCTGAAGTGAATTATTAGTCGTTCGATGTGTATCGATCCAGTAGTCTATCGATCCAGTTGAAACCGTTATACCACTAGACCACCCCAAGTTACAGGTTCACATTTCAGAAAAAAGACCAGTGATGGCAAGGAATTGAAAATTATAAACCTTGACTAGGAAAAATGATAAGAGAACCATGGCTTCCCCCCCCCCCCCGGGGTCGAACATTTTATAATTTCTCTACGGTGAAACACCCTTCACCCGGATAGGCTGCGACCGCTGTGACCACCTTCACCCTGGAAGGGTCATTCTCACCTTATCGTACCTAGGTAGTGGACCTTCATGATGTTAGCTTGCACCCTGCGAAATTTGGGCTCAGGACATTGGCTAAAGCACGCTCCTCTAATTTCGTAACTGACAGGCAGATAACAAAAACACGTCAACATTCCTAGCCCGTTATTATAAGTCGTGATCATCTTCCAGTGGGTTTCCATTTTATTGTATCCAAAGCCAATGAGTGGCGAGTCCACAGGGTGAGTCTATTCACCGTCCTTATTTGCGCAACGACTACGACTACACTTACGTCCGTTGTTAAATGTCTACGGTGAAACAGCGTGTTTAACTGGCTTTGAGAAGAAGACTGGGATCGTATCCATGAATCTTCTGATCTTTGTTAGGGTGCTGTTTGCCGGTATAAACGGACTTGCATGATCAAGTGCTCCTCTATAACGGTGGAACAGGCTTGACCACAGATGGAAAATTGTACCGGCGTGGATTCCCGCACTTCGATCGGGATGACACTACTAACCTCCAGATTTCATGCAGAGTTTATAAATTGTAGTTTTTAAGTACACAGTGTGCGACCCTCTGCTTCGCAGAGACCTATTGGTACTGTCCCTAGAATTTCGTCCTCGCACTATGAATTAGAAACACACCGCGTAATGCTGACTATCACAAAGAACTTTGTACCACACTTCATTTAAAGAGCTTTTCCATGTAAGATCGGTAATATGGACAGAAAAAATTTGCAACGACCAGATGCGAATGTGAATGAGTTTTAGAATTTATTTTGATCCGTAGTCGTTAAAAAAACAACAACCAACGTGAGCTACATGAACTCTTCTTAGTTTTCCTACAAGGGAAGGCACCTAACTTACAAGGAAAGGAAGGTTGGTCGAAGTGGCCTTTTGAAATGAGGTGTAGACTGCCTTGTAGAGCTTGGACGCTGATTTCAAATCTACTTTCACTATCTGCTGCGGACTTCTGGGCGAGGAGTTATGAAGGTTTTTGCGAGTAAAAATCTGAATGCAAAAGTAGGCTAAAATCAGTCGTAACAATTTCATAAGGCTTAATAGGTAGCCGGGTGTATTTGTTGCAAGGCTTAATAGGTAGCCGGGTGTATTTGTTAACTAAGAATATTCGTTGCAACACTCGGTGCAACAAATATTCTTGGTTCGAATGTACCAATTCGCTGCTGCCCAATTTGAACATTGGGGAAAAGGTTACGACTGATTTTACTCTATTTTTGCATTCAGATTTTTACTCACAAAACCCTCATAACTCCTCGCCCAGAAGCCCGCAGCAGATAGCAAAGGTAGATTTGGAATCAGCGTTCCAAGCTCTACAAGGCTGTATACATCTTATTTTAAAAGGCCACTTCGACCAACCTTCCTTCCCTTGTTAGACTGACCTTGCAAGTGACATATATAACTTGGGATCAATGGGAGCTGCTTTAACTATAATATTCCTAGCTGCGGCTCTTATTTTGAATCGAGTTAAGGGCCGGGCATAGTTCACGCGATTTCGGTCGCGACGCGATTTGGCATAATTCCAACTTAATAACTCATTGTAGGCACATTTCAAATTTACAGAAGATAGGGCATCTTATCACCCCGCGTAAGTTATACATACTATGCATGTGTAGTTTGCTAATGTTGGATCGGAAGGCTTCTGGCGAATTGCCAAGTCGCGTCGCGACTGAAATCGCGTGAAGTATGCTCGGTCCTTTGGGAGCATTTTTTGTGCGAAACTGGCATGGCACTCAACAGAGCTAGCATTTATTTGGAATCAACGTTTGAAGCTGATTCTGTTTTTCAAACGTCAGTCTGCTTTGAGTAGATTTTTGTCCCTCAAGACTTTGACAAAGCAACTATCTAACAATGGAAGTTACTTAACTTAGGTCGGCTTTTTGAAATGATGCACATAAGTTTAGAATCAGCTCGGAACGCTGGTTCCAAATATGCTGTCCTTAGCTGCGAAGCGTTCCTCTGAAGCGAGTTATGAGTTTTTTCCTGAGCAAAGCTTGCGTGTTGACCGCCTTACAGATGCCACGATATTATCATCTAGGTAGTGGTTCAAATGCCTAATACACTCTATCAAGGCTAAATGACTCATTTTGATGTTATTTCGATTTTCCACCATTTGTTTTGGAGCAGATTCCGTCTACAGGCCTTTTTTCTATTTAGTTGTATGTCACACATGTTAAAAAGCTCATAACTCGCTTCAGAGAAAAGCTTCGCAGCTAAGGACAGCATATTTGGAATCAGCGTTCCGAGCGGATTCTAAACATATGTGTCTCATTTCAAAAGGCCGACCTAAGTTAAGTAACTTCCCTTGTAAGTAATGATCTTTCTTAGGAATGATTGCCTCTGCATATTTATGTGCAGCAGTATAGTTTGCCTTTTTTGCTTACGAACAACGCTGGAATCGAAGATGAGTGATTCCAGCAGCAGTTCAGTAACTTATGTAAAGATAAATCACCAAAATAAACACTCAAACAACTGAGACCAAACAGCCCATTGACAACGAAATGTTTGCAGCCATAGGATCTGATGTTAGTTATCACAATCTTTTTTTTTTTCCAAGACTTTTTTCCAAATATGAATTTCAGCTGGCTAGGGTATTTGATATTGTAGCTGCACATGCAAATAGCTTTTGAAAAGTGCCTCAGCTGCATGGTCCATATAACCGTCAATGGGTTGAAGATAACGTGTTGGCTCTTATCCACAAATTATCTCTCTTTCACTGCCTCACGCGGTCATTCAACTCCATGATGATATCAGGCAACAAACATAAATGCAAACATTCTCCACTTATTTCCACAGACAATTTGTACAAGAACAGATCAAGCAGCTTATCTATATACAGGGTGTCCCAAAAAAATGTGAACACCGTTTGATTGTTAATAACTCCCTTGCTTTCATGTCTTTTGCCGAGCTTGAGGCACCATTCTATAGAGCGAGGTTTAACTTAGATTTCCAATATGGAGCAAATCGTTGATCTCTCTTCATTACTGTAGGATTACGGTGGGAACTTCGACAAGGATTTTAGGCCACTGGAGGTCATATTCTCCTCCGAACAAAACCAAACAAGCCAAAAACTTTTATATCATGGTAATGGAAGCCGCTAAGTTTGAATATGAAATTTCCACTTTACTGTGATGCTTCTTTCCAAGGTTATCCCCTCTAAACCGTAATAATGAATTTCCAGCATTTGTCAGAAAGATTGTCATTTTTCAGACTACATATAGACAGACAAAAAAGCTAAAAACACTCGTAAAAAGTTGTGTAATGGAATCAGCGTGCGCGAAAACCCTAGTGCGCAATATTTCAGATTTTTCAAAGAAATTTTGTTAAGTAGATCCAAATGCTAGAAGTTCATACCGTAATCCTACAGTAACGAACAGCGATCGGTGATTCGCTCCATACTACAAATCTAATTTTAAGTTGAACCTCGCTATACAGAATCTCAGACAATCGCTGGGGGCAGGCGGGCACCGGAAAAATAGATTGCTGATTTCTCGCACCCCGCTCGCGGATTTTTTTGGAAAGCAATCAGTACTTTTCGGAAGACCGCTTGCTGAGTCCTCGATTCCTCAGAGACTCAGCAATATACTCAGATAATCGCTGGGGGCAGGCGGGCACCGGAAAAATAGATTGCTGATTTCTCGCATCCCGCTCGCGGATTTTTTGCAAAGCAATCAGGACTTTTCGCAAGACCGCTTGCTGAGTCAGCGGATTTTTAAGAGACCGCCTGTTGAATTTTTTTTCGCTCTTATCTTTTGCAGATATATTGCTGAATCTCTGAGAAATCGAGAATTCAGCAAGCGGTCTTCCGAAAAGTCCTGATTGCTTTGCAAAAAATCCGCGAGCGGGGTGCGAGAGATCAGCAATCTATTTTTCCGGTGCCCGCCTGCCCCCGGCGATTGTCTGAGTATCTGCAGAAGATAAGAGCAAAAAAAAATTCAACAGGCGGTCTCTCAAAAATCCGCTGACTTAGCAAGCGGTCTTCCGAAAAGTCCTGATTGCTTTCCAAAAAATCCGCGAGCGGGGGTGCGAGAAATCAGCAATCTATTTTTCCGGTGTTCGCCTGCCCCCAGCGATTGTCTGAAATGGTGCCTCAAGCTCGGCGAAAGACATGAAAGCAACGAAGTTATTAACATCAAACAGTGTCCACATTATTTTGGGACACCCGGTATATATATATATACCAGTGCGTCACCTCTGCTTCGCAGAGACTCGCACTGGCTCTAATATCCACATGCCTTCCTCTTAGTAGCAAAATGATGGCTTTGAAACTTACCTCGCGATGCTGATCATCACGAATGAAATGTAAACAATTGCTCATTCCAAAAGCTTTTTCATGTAGGATCGGTGACTTTGAGGGAGAAAAAGTATTCTCCAAAAGATCAAATGCGATTCTGGATCAGTTACTGGGGTTATATTGGCTTGATAGTCGCCAGAAAGATGATGACAACCATGAGTTACAACTCTAAGCAAAAATTTTCTCACAATCCCAAGTAAAACTTTGACAATCGATCATCTACGCAATTATTCCTTTTTGGCGCCGATCTTGCATGAAAGTAAACTTTTTGCTCACTTTTCGGGCTGGAGTCCATGGTTTGCGGATTTACTTGCTGAACGAAACCGTGACTTTGGAAAAAGTCCAATTACAGGCCTATTTTGGCGCGCGAAATGTCGCGTGGATCCGTTTGGCGCACAATTTCACAGGTTCCAGTTATCGGATCGGCTTGTGCTTTTGCATATTCTACCCATATGCTGATAGGGTGCTACTACGAAAATTCTAGCTCAAGACCTTTGCTGGAACTCGCTCTACGAATTTCGTGACAGACAGAGATTCACACACACACACACAAACGTAAACAACCCTTAGCCCGTTATTATAAGTTATGATATATATATATTAGGTCGGTGCAATAGTTTTGTCAGTTTTTTCAATCCATCGGCAAACACGCTAGAATGAAGATAAACAAATAGTTAAAAATGTATCCGATGCAGAATTTCTTCCTCTTTCCAGATGCCAAACTACCATTCGGTTTCGTTTAAAGATTGACGAGATATTTGCTGGAAAATACAACCACTCGTTTTTACCATGTCCAACTTTCGCTAATTTTTAAAATTTTTGTATGAGACTTTCGGGTGAGCCTTAATAACCAGCAGATAGGCAAACCTTTTGCCAACTTACGCAACTTTTCCCACACGTATTGTTGACTAGCTATCACAACCGAAATACAAGAAGATCGGCATGCAATGAACTCGTAACACTTGTCTGTAGCGATTAAATCGTGACGATTAAATTGCCTGAAGTCTGTCCGAGGCCTTGGGCCTAGGATATACCTCCAGCGACCCCGTCGTTACGATTTTCGATTGCTGCGACTAGACTGCCTGGGCAACCGTTCACAGCTTGTAAAAAAGCTCGTCGTTTGATTCCTGGGCATGCCCAAAGCGATTTTGTAGACGCTCACACACCACCCTGCATTACACGCACTTTTGGGAAACTTGCGCTAAATTGTCTGAAGTGCTTTTTTTTTCAAGGCAATTCGAACAGAATGTGGCGCCATATGTTTTAAGAGAACACTACATCAAATGAGAAAGGATATGGACACACATCCCAGTTTCTACCAACGATTTTCTACCGGCACAAGTTCAATAGTTACATCTGCAATGTCGACAACTAGTTCATGATATTGAGTTCTCTTTCAGTCATTGGTAGGCATATACGTTAGCTTTGTAGTAGTAAAATCATGCGTTCGACTCGTAAAAAACTCTGGGAGGCTATTTCAACAACGAGTGCTGCGCGAGCTCATGTCTGCCAATCTGCAAACGTATACGTATATGCCCGAGCTCCGACAATGCACATCTAATCTGCTCCAAAGATGATAGCAAATTCAAGCGGGCTTGCAAGAATATGTAAGAGCTGTAGACATTCCTCCTCCCAATCTGAAGAAGCGGACGACCATTGTGTCTACGGATCAAAGAGCACTTAGTCGGACTCACAAAACGTAAAGCATCCACTCCCCTAAGTGCACATAGCAAAGTGTCGCACGATAATATGCCGTTTGATATTGCTGCCACAATCTTGTCCTACGAGCAAGAAACTATCCCACGCAAGACACTCGAAGCATTTTGGATTACGTCACGTAATCCCAAAATGAACAAAAAGGACGAGTGCATTACCGTAATCAAAGAGTTATCACCATATCAAAACCTCTGCGGTTTTGATTGTCAAAGTATAAACATCACAGAGAGCAAAAGCATACCATCACATTCTGCACGGCTTGACCACGAGCGGTCAGATCACTCGACTGACGTCGAATAAGGTGAGATATGGTCTGGCTCTTTGCTGGTCTCGTGCTCAACACAGTTCGAATCGTAACGGTGAGAGGGGCCAGCAAGTACTTCACACATACGTTTTTTGATTACAGGCTCTGAAGACGGCGTTGGCGCCGAAACGTTAGCCAACCAATAAATTGTTTGTATACCAATCTTGGCCGCCGTTCAAAAACACATATAAGATAATCAAGTCATGCCAAGATTCATAGAAGGTCGAACATGGAAGTTATTAGAAGAAGTACCAGCAAATTTTGTTCGACTAGTGAAAGAAGTCCTTTCTATGAGGCAAAACATCGTGCAAGAAAGGCAATCAATCCGATTCCTCCAACGGTGTTCACGCTACTCCATCATCCCGAATTTCATCACCAAAAAACGCTTACATGAAGTATGCGGACTTAAAGAAGAGGACCAACAGCTGAAAGAGCTTCAACTTCACATCCTACGTATAGCTACGAAAACCAAAAGAGATCATATGTTTTCTGTGCTAAAAAAGTGCTTGTATAAGGAAAACTGTTGCGAGCGTTTGGTACCAACCGCCGTTTGGAAGAGGATTGTGAACAAATCAAAAACCATATGTGATACTATTCGGACTGGTACTAAGCTGAGACTTCAGAAGAAATTCGATGGGCTGTTAGAGCAAAGACAGCAGAGATTGCAACCATATGGTACGTTCAGTCGAAGTAATTGTCTAGATCCTGACCAAACTTCTCAAGCATTTCAGAACAGCCTTCTTGCTCCACGAGTATCAGTTCTCGGTAATGCATCTCTTTCTGAAAACGCTTTGTCTATCTTGAATTTGGGGCCTAGCTTTTCACCTACTCAAATTGTGGGTCCCAGGGTAGTTCGCAAGATTGTTGGCAGTTTACAAACTTTACATGACCGCCTGCGACTGAGAGCAAAAGAAGAATGTGAGGAATTAGATAGGCAACAAATTATAGATACCAGGGACACAAGATTACCCGTTATACCATTCCCTTCACTTGTGTACAAGCCTCAAGAGCCTAACGCAGTTATAGATACGAAGTTTCGCCTCTTTACAACATCGCTTTTCGGCATTCTTACACGGTACTCTCAGAAACGTTTACCTCGTAATCTCACTCCCGGCCAGTATCAAGGTCTCCGTGAATTACGAAGCATGTGCGTAAACGGTGAAATCAAGATTTCTATTTCCGATAAAGGAGGCGAATTTACCGTTATAAGCCGTGATTTAGATGCCGCGATAATCAAAATTCACCTAAGCGATGACAGTCTGTACCAACCATCATCGGAAAAAGAGTTTACGAAACAGTACAGGCGCTTGAATAGGGTATGGGTAAACACCGCGAAAGACGTCGGATTATCTAAGCCTATTGTCTCGCGACTTAAGTGTGATCTTCCCATCTGCCCTGTGCTATATGTCTTAATCAAAACGCACAAAATTCCTCCCTCGTCTCTCTCCTCTAACAATCCGCTGGATTACAAGGTTAGACCAATTATAAGCTGCGTAGGTGGACCGAATGACAAAGTTTCATGGTTGCTGAATGTGATATTGTCTCAGCTTCTCAGATACATTCCGGCGCATCTTTCGAATACAAACATGTTTCTTGAGCGGCTGCATAACGCAAAACTAGAAGGTGAATGTAATATGGAGTCTTTCGATGTCGTTTCACTCTACACTAACGTTTCCAATACGGATGCTATGCAAGCAGTATACGAACTTTTATGCGAGTACCACAGCTCGCTTAATATGTATGGCTTTAACATAAGACAGGTGATGACGTTGCTGAATGAGTGCTTAAACTGCTCCATATTCCGTTGGTCTGGCCAGTACTTCAAGCAAATTAGAGGTTTATCCATGGGACAAAGATTGGCACCCATAGTGGCGATAGTCTTTATGTCGAAAGTAGAAAGTCCGGTGCTAGCGCGTAAACCTCTCTTGTACTGCAAATTTATTGACGATTGCTACATTGTATGTGCGAGCCAAAAGGAAGTCGATACTTGTTTCGATATTCTGAATGCGCAATCGCCAAAAATAAAGTTCACTCGCGAAAAACCTCGTCAAAACTGGTTAGCTTTCCTGAATGTTGAGGTTTATTCACGCAACGGAATTTGGAAAACCAAGTGGTACCGAAAGCCCCCATAAAAATATCTTAGTTCACTACTGCTCAGCACATCCACGAAACATGAAAATGGTCTATCTTGAATAATATGTTCAGAACAGCTAAAATGGTCTCTTGTGGCGCTCAAGAACGTATGTCATCTCTGAAGCTGGCTAAAGACATCGCACTATCCAATGGATATCTGCAAAAAGGTCCCGCTAGCTGTAGTAACTCGAATAGATGCCCACTGCATGAGAAAGACACCCAGAAAGTTTCTTTTTGCATACCTTTCGTAACGGAGGACTTGAGTAAAGCTGTTAGGAGGAGTTTGTATCAAGCGGGCTTGCAAGAATATGTAAGAGTTGTAGACATTCCTCCTCCCAATCTGAAGAAGCAGCTAATCCGCAATCGCGCATATGACAATATTTGCTCAACACCAAATTGCGTGATATGTCCCTTTGGAAGACCAGGTGATTGCCTAAAGTGCGGGGTCGTCTATCTTATTACCTGCCGAGTATGCGGTGAAGAATATGTAGGTGAGACCGGACGACTGTTTCTACGGATCAAAGAGCACTTAGTCGGACTCACAAAACGTAAAGCATCCACTCCCCTAAGTGCACCTAGCAGAGTGTCGCACGATAATATGCCGTTTGATATTGCTGCCACAATCTTGTCCTACGAGCAAGAAACTATCCCACGCAAGACACTCGAAGCATTTTGGATTACGTCACGTAATCCCAAAATGAACAAAAAGGACGAGTGCATTACCGTAATCAAAGAGTTATCACCATATCAAAACCTCTGCGGTTTTGATTGTCAAAGTATAAACATCACAGAGAGCAAAAGCATAACATCACATTCTGCACGGCTTGACCACGAGCGGTCAGATCACTCGACTGACGTCGAATAAGGTGAGATATGGTCTGGCTCTTTGCTGGTCTCGTGCTCAACACAGTTCGAATCGTAATGGCGAGAGGGGCCAGCAAGTACTTCACACATACGTTTTTTGATTACAGGCTCTGAAGACGGCGTTGGCGCCGAAACGTTAGCCAACCAATAAATTGTTTGTATACCAATCTTGGCCGCCGTTCAAAAACACATATAAGATAATCAAGTCATGCCAAGATTCATAGAAGGTCGAACATGGAAGTTATTAGAAGAAGTACCAGCAAATTTTGTTCGACTAGTGAAAGAAGTCCTTTCTATGAGGCAAAACATCGTGCAAGAAAGGCAATCAATCCGATTCCTCCAACGGTGTTCACGCTACTCCATCATCCCGAATTTCATCACCAAAAAACGCTTACATGAAGTATGCGGACTTAAAGAAGAGGACCAACAGCTGAAAGAGCTTCAACTTCACATCCTACGTATAGCTACGAAAACCAAAAGAGATCATATGTTTTCTGTGCTAAAAAAGTGCTTGTATAAGGAAAACTGTTGCGAGCGTTTGGTACCAACCGCCGTTTGGAAGAGGATTGTGAACAAATCAAAAACCATATGTGATACTATTCGGACTGGTACTAAGCTGAGACTTCAGAAGAAATTCGATGGGCTGTTAGAGCAAAGACAGCAGAGATTGCAACCATATGGTACGTTCAGTCGAAGTAATTGTCTAGATCCTGACCAAACTTCTCAAGCATTTCAGAACAGCCTTCTTGCTCCACGAGTATCAGTTCTCGGTAATGCATCTCTTTCTGAAAACGCTTTGTCTATCTTGAATTTGGGGCCTAGCTTTTCACCTACTCAAATTGTGGGTCCCAGGGTAGTTCGCAAGATTGTTGGCAGTTTACAAACTTTACATGACCGCCTGCGACTGAGAGCAAAAGAAGAATGTGAGGAATTAGATAGGCAACAAATTATAGATACCAGGGACACAAGATTACCCGTTATACCATTCCCTTCACTTGTGTACAAGCCTCAAGAGCCTAACGCAGTTATAGATACGAAGTTTCGCCTCTTTACAACATCGCTTTTCGGCATTCTTACACGGTACTCTCAGAAACGTTTACCTCGTAATCTCACTCCCGGCCAGTATCAAGGTCTCCGTGAATTACGAAGCATGTGCGTAAACGGTGAAATCAAGATTTCTATTTCCGATAAAGGAGGCGAATTTACCGTTATAAGCCGTGATTTAGATGCCGCGATAATCAAAATTCACCTAAGCGATGACAGTCTGTACCAACCATCATCGGAAAAAGAGTTTACGAAACAGTACAGGCGCTTGAATAGGGTATGGGTAAACACCGCGAAAGACGTCGGATTATCTAAGCCTATTGTCTCGCGACTTAAGTGTGATCTTCCCATCTGCCCTGTGCTATATGTCTTAATCAAAACGCACAAAATTCCTCCCTCGTCTCTCTCCTCTAACAATCCGCTGGATTACAAGGTTAGACCAATTATAAGCTGCGTAGGTGGACCGAATGACAAAGTTTCATGGTTGCTGAATGTGATATTGTCTCAGCTTCTCAGATACATTCCGGCGCATCTTTCGAATACAAACATGTTTCTTGAGCGGCTGCATAACGCAAAACTAGAAGGTGAATGTAATATGGAGTCTTTCGATGTCGTTTCACTCTACACTAACGTTTCCAATACGGATGCTATGCAAGCAGTATACGAACTTTTATGCGAGTACCACAGCTCGCTTAATATGTATGGCTTTAACATAAGACAGGTGATGACGTTGCTGAATGAGTGCTTAAACTGCTCCATATTCCGTTGGTCTGGCCAGTACTTCAAGCAAATTAGAGGTTTATCCATGGGACAAAGATTGGCACCCATAGTGGCGATAGTCTTTATGTCGAAAGTAGAAAGTCCGGTGCTAGCGCGTAAACCTCTCTTGTACTGCAAATTTATTGACGATTGCTACATTGTATGTGCGAGCCAAAAGGAAGTCGATACTTGTTTCGATATTCTGAATGCGCAATCGCCAAAAATAAAGTTCACTCGCGAAAAACCTCGTCAAAACTGGTTAGCTTTCCTGAATGTTGAGGTTTATTCACGCAACGGAATTTGGAAAACCAAGTGGTACCGAAAGCCCCCATAAAAATATCTTAGTTCACTACTGCTCAGCACATCCACGAAACATGAAAATGGTCTATCTTGAATAATATGTTCAGAACAGCTAAAATGGTCTCTTGTGGCGCTCAAGAACGTATGTCATCTCTGAAGCTGGCTAAAGACATCGCACTATCCAATGGATATCTGCAAAAAGGTCCCGCTAGCTGTAGTAACTCGAATAGATGCCCACTGCATGAGAAAGACACCCAGAAAGTTTCTTTTTGCATACCTTTCGTAACGGAGGACTTGAGTAAAGCTGTTAGGAGGAGTTTGTATCAAGCGGGCTTGCAAGAATATGTAAGAGTTGTAGACATTCCTCCTCCCAATCTGAAGAAGCAGCTAATCCGCAATCGCGCATATGACAATATTTGCTCAACACCAAATTGCGTGATATGTCCCTTTGGAAGACCAGGTGATTGCCTAAAGTGCGGGGTCGTCTATCTTATTACCTGCCGAGTATGCGGTGAAGAATATGTAGGTGAGACCGGACGACTGTTTCTACGGATCAAAGAGCACTTAGTCGGACTCACAAAACGTAAAGCATCCACTCCCCTAAGTGCACCTAGCAGAGTGTCGCACGATAATATGCCGTTTGATATTGCTGCCACAATCTTGTCCTACGAGCAAGAAACTATCCCACGCAAGACACTCGAAGCATTTTGGATTACGTCACGTAATCCCAAAATGAACAAAAAGGACGAGTGCATTACCGTAATCAAAGAGTTATCACCATATCAAAACCTCTGCGGTTTTGATTGTCAAAGTATAAACATCACAGAGAGCAAAAGCATAACATCACATTCTGCACGGCTTGACCACGAGCGGTCAGATCACTCGACTGACGTCGAATAAGGTGAGATATGGTCTGGCTCTTTGCTGGTCTCGTGCTCAACACAGTTCGAATCGTAATGGCGAGAGGGGCCAGCAAGTACTTCACACATACGTTTTTTGATTACAGGCTCTGAAGACGGCGTTGGCGCCGAAACGTTAGCCAACCAATAAATTGTTTGTATACCAATCTTGGCCGCCGTTCAAAAACACATAAAAGATAGCAAGAGCATTTGAGATTCGGTCACCATTTGTTATTGAACAAGGACCGGAAAAGATTAGTGCATTGCGAGAACAGCATAAGGTAACACAGAGGGTAAGGTGACATATGAGAAGCATTCCATCATCTGTATATATATAAAACTCAAAAAATTGTCAGTTTGGAGGGTATGTGGGTTATAGAAACGCGCACCGCTCAACCGATTCAGCTGAAACTTTGCACACATATGTTTTGACTCCTGCGCAGATGATAGGCTACTTTTTGCAGCGATTCGTTGGGTTCTTCTGTCTATCTATTGATTTGTTTACGTTTTTCTAAGAAATTGAGGGCTTATCATGTCTAATCAAGCATCTTACCATAGTTAAAGAAGGACGGTGAAGCTCATTTTCGTATCAGGATCACGAGGATGCGGTTTCGTCGAAGCGGGTCCCAGGATAAGTGATCCACAACATATAAGAAGGGGGCTTGCAGGTAGGTGACCAATGACCCGGGCTGAGCCGGGAAAGCCAACTAGTAACTTATAATAACGGGCTAAGGGTTGTTTACTTTTGTGTGTGTGTTGTGTGTGTTGTGTGTGTGTATCTCTGTCTGTCACGAAATTCGTAGAGCGTGTTCCAGCCAACGTCCTGAGCTCAAATATTGCATAGCACTTGCTACTGGCATGAAAGTCCAACAAGCAAAAGCACAAGCAAATTCTTTGAGAGGGTCTCTTAAAAATTACGCGTCAAACGGATCCACTTTATATTTGGCACGCAAAATTGGGTCCGTAATTCCACTTTTTGCAGGATCGTGGTTGTTTGTGGCAAGTAATGCGCAAGCCAAGAACTTAAGCCCAAAAAAAATGATCAAAAGTCCATTACTTTACAAAAATGGCTCCAAAAAGTATTGGTTTCGTAAATGGTCAGTTCTCCAAGGTTTTACATAAGCATTTGACGAGATTCTTGCACAAAAATGTAGCTCACGGTGACTCGACTGTCAAGACCATGGGAAAATCGAAAACCTACAAAAATTTGCGTTTGTTCTCTTGCAAAAACTCTCATCCACGCGAAATCACCGATTTCACATGAGAAACCTTTCGGAATGAGTAGTTGTTTACATTTTGTTCGTGGTAGTCGGCATTGCTCAGTGAGTTTTAATGCCATCATTATGCGAAAATGAGTAGGGCCTAGATAGTAGAGCCAGTGCGAGCTTCTGCGAAGCAGAGGGCACTGGTACTTTATAACTCGCATGCGTTGTTTTCAAGGATTAATAGTAGGGAATGTTCGATGGTTTATCTACTTTCTCTCATGCAGATAGGAAGCGCTTGTATGATATGGAATAGTCCTAGATGAAATTTGCATTTGCAAAAAAATACAAAACTTCATAACAAAGAAGAAGAGCGATTCGCTCATCGCTGGGTCGAAACTAGCGACGGCGACATCGCTAAGTTTCAGCGATGTCGCGACGATTTCCCTGCTGAGGTATACCCGTTCAAAAACGGCCCGCGATCCGTCGCGGGGTCAGTCTAACACAGACGCGGCGGGACCACACAGTTGGAGGCGTCTGCGCTGCGACTCGGAACATATGTCCGAGTTGGAATTTGCGACGAGACTGGGATCGCGGAAGGTATGCCTTAGGCCTTACGAGTGCACGATTAGTCGTGTTGGAAAACTATCACAACCGAAATGCAAGAAGGTGGCATGCAATGATATTGTTTTGTCTTGTTGCGATGAGTCGCGCCAATGAAATCCCGTGAACTCTGCCCGAGGCCTAATACATCTATGGTTTATGAACATCGAATCATTTTTTCTCAAGCTGAGTGATTAAATGAGAGTGAATAAAGCCAGCAAAAGGTCCCATGAAAACGTCAAGCCAAGAAATGGTCGCATTCTTTGAGCAACTTTTGTACGTGTGTCGCAATATTAGTATTCGAAATGAAGATCCTTCGTTTGCTCTACTTTTCGCTATTTCACAAGATAATTTTTGAGATTTATTAACTATCAATACTAGGTTCACTTAGTGCTTGTGAGTTGGTCATACATAAAATTAGTCCCTCTCAAAATACCCAACATTTCCTTTTTCTACGTTCAAAAGTGCGAATCGAAGAATTTCATGAGAATTGAAGGAAAATGTGATAATAAAACAAACTTTCAAAGTCACCTTATGTCTGCAATTAAAATATCACGCAAAAAACAAAAAGGAATCGACTAAGTTTTCCTGATGGTTGATCGTACTCGTAACCGCATGCCGTACAAAGATGGTCTCTTTCGTCAAAACTGTTCCGCACAGTAGGAGCCCAGCTATGTATCATTTTGGGCCTTTTGCAAAAGGTAGAATGGATAGAGAATTAACTCCTCGCAAAAACGATCCATAAGTAAGTTAGAGTATTTCTTATTGCAGAAACGATTCATAAATTTGAGTAATAGCGATACTTTCTTAATGTTGTCATGTTTCTGTTGGATAGTAGCTGGTGGTCCCGGTCTCACCCGAAACTTCGGGATAGTTAAGCTAACAAAGTGTGAATTTACGCTTCTGAATTTCTTCTAACATGCGCATAAAGCTCTTTGATTGCCGCATCCTCACAACTTGGACATTGCAATGGAATTACTTTACTCAATAAATCAAAAGAAAAGTCCAGTAAGTTGTCACGAAGAGTACCCTATGACCTCCGGCGTGGTCGAAAACATGTTTCCAAAGTTTTAGCACAATCGTTCAACAGCGGTACGAACAAACAACCTAACGAACACCCTCACAGACTTTGAGTATTATTTATAGACAAATTACCGAGGCCTAGCTTTCCAGCGTAACTTCTGTAACACAGTTAGTAGATGTAGAAATGCCATAGACAACACAGTCTCGGAGAAACAATTGAATTACACGCGCCTGTTACACTGATTAACTATCATTTAGGCAAACTAGTGCCGTACTCCCATCAACCCTGAAAAACTCGAAAGGCGAGCAATTAGAGAGCGAAGACCTCAGTGTAGGTTCTACATGAAAAGATCATGTTTATATAGTAGAATTTTAGATGCTACTATTCTTGCAGAAGTTGAAAGGCGGATTTTTTAGTAAAGAAAAAAGACAAGAAATCGTTTACGTTATTGTACTCTTAGTGCTCATTTGCTTGGTGGTGCTATTTGTTATATATTTACTTGCAAACAGTAAGTCCTCAAGCTTTTGCATGTGAAACTGACTGTTATGAGAGGACGATTTAACGCAATCGTACCCACAGTCAAACGCCTGTAAATTCTCGACTAAACTCATCGACGATTTTTAACTCACCATTGATCCTTACTCCGCCAGCGTCGCGAACCCTTGCAGGACTTCCGCGTATCTTCAACCTTCTCTGGTAATCTTTTTATCCTGTTTTCTGCTTCCAGTACCTTGTTATGTGACACAATTTTGACATAATCTCAAGTCTGACCGTTACCCTCGACCAATATCCACGTTTTCTCTTCTTTCTCAGCATTTAGTTAGTTGAACTTGTAACGACGATTGCTCTGTTGAGTTATGCAATATTTGTGGTTTTGAATCTACTCCGCTCTATGAAATTACCGTATTGCGCGTGGAATTACATGACCGGTGTTATCCTTTCCTCTTACAAGGAAATGGTCAGAAGTCGAAGTGGCCGAACCAAAGGAGCTGTATATCATTGGATGCAGCATAAAACACTGACTTCGAATCTGTCTTCTTTATCTGCTTCCCGCTTCTGTGAACGGAGCTACAAGCGGTTTTATTGTGAAAAAATCATACATAAAAACAACGAAATTGAGCACATTGTTGCACTTTTAGCTTAGCTACTGGCTTCAAAAATTTTATAAGCTAGCTGCATGTTTTCGCCCAGCATTGAGGCGAACGTGGCTCTGTACGGCTAAATTTTCAATTTCACGCATAATTTCTTAGCAAAATAATGGTCTTTAATGGCTTATAGCTTCGTCCAGAGAAGCGATAAGCAGGTAAGGAAGAGAGATTTAGAGTGAGCGCTTCATGCTTTATCTAATGGTACCCAGCTTGTCTGAAATGGCCACTTCGATTTCTGACCATTCCCTTGTTAGCCTTCTTCACTTTTGCCCTACTAGTGTGCGTGCCATTGTCACACATTCAGTCTCCATACCGCGCATTTTATAGTAGTGTTTGTGAGGTAACTTTCAGCATAGCTTTGGGATGAGGAGCGCCTCATTGGCTAGTGAGTCGACCAATTGTTGACTCCAATAGATATTTGTTTTTTTACCAAGAAATCACGTGATGGAAGTTACCGTAACTGTAAATTTGTTACTCCTACCCCCAAATAACGTTATAATGTCAAAGGCAAGTCTCAAATACTTTTGGGAAAAACAGCTTGACGCAGTAAACGGTCTATCATACATGGAATTCACTTAGAAAATTCCGTATTCAACACCCAAACACAGGCACGAAGTAACAGACAGTCTCCGCTCCTTCTAATAGGATTTTTACTATTACGAATGCTTAGGCACGTGAACAATTGCAAGTAGATGCCTTTGCAAGAAGACATTCCAGCTACTACTTAGCTTTTTCCAAAGCCAAGCAGATAATGAAAAAGAACGAAAATATCCGTCCAATGTTCTTAGGTATACAGTCTTTTTCAACTCGAATAGGCGATACATTCCAAGTGGATCAGTGCTCCGTATCGCCCTTGGCTCAGCGAGATAAATTAGAATAAAGAGGAGCAGACTGCGAAGCGGCGCGAATTGTTGCGATGCGGACTCTCGCCATTCCAATTTCCGCCTAAACTGAGTTGAAACTTACTGTACAGTGCTAGGCAAAACTACAGGACCACCCCAAAAATTTCCCAAATATAGTGATCTTGAACTTGACCAATATGCGTAACTATCTGACTAGTGTTAGGATCCAGATTTTGTTCTTTGTTCGATCCATCAAAGAGAAAAATTTGAAGAGCTGTAGTGGAGGCTGGCCAATACTATGGGTCCACTTAAAATTCTATATTATTGCAGACTTTACCTTCCAACAAACTCTATGTCTACATATCGTCAAAGTTTAAAACAGTACCTCTACTTGAAGCGAGTTACAGTAGTAGATAAATTGTGCACTTTTATAGCACAACAGGCATCCGAAATCATTTTGCTTTCGTAATCAGCATCCAAGTACAATTTTTTGCAGCGTATTTAATTGGTGCAAAAGCACATAATTTTCTGTCCTGCAGATACCCGGCGTTTCAAACGCAATATCTACCCTACCGGTAGTCTATGTTAGATTTAGGTCCGTATGCATAAATATCCCGCAGCAAGAAGAGCACGTTTCCTATGATGAAAAATCCGCAGCGGAGTTCGCCCACGGTCTCTTTAAGACGTGGAACAGCGCTCCTTTTCGCCTAACATCAGGCTGAGAGGTACACATCTTGACCGAGTTCTAGATCTGTTTGGGAATGAAGTGTTTACTTGTGGTATATTTGTCAATTGTCTTTTTGCTGTGATTCAATCCCTTGTACTCTATTGTTAAGTTCAAATTCAATTTCCATAAATTTGCCGCCTGTTTCTCACAAAGCTTTCTGGTGCCTGGCACCGAGTGAAGGCAATTCATAAAAGTCATGACGACGGATTTGACTGCGGTCTTTGCGGCCGCAGGTGCATAAAATTCTCATAAAAAAGGTAAACCTAGCTCAGTCACTTCCAATCTCTCAATATTGTCGTATGTAGGCAGCAGTGGCGTACCGAGGAGGGGAGGGAGGGCGCCCCCCCCCCCCCCCCGAGAACGGGTCGCGAAATTTTTGAAAGTTACTTACATGGATTATAAAAATGTGCAAGCGACTTGTTTATTTTTGTAAACAATTAAAACAGTTTTTAAAATTTTTTAAAAATTCAAATTAGCCTTATAAAAAATTTTTTTCGGGGGCGTGGCCTTTTTCCAGATTTTTGGGGTTGGGGACCCGCAAAAATTTTGAGAAGCCCCTCTAAAAAATTTTTGGAGTGCGTGGCTAACGCCACGCACCTTCATCTGACAAAAATTTTTGCCGCGCCCCCCCCCCCGAGCCGGAATCCTGGGTACGCCACTGGTAAGCAGAACAAAATCGAGTAGAGATGAAAACCAAGAAAAGGCGATTGTTTGCATGCGCGCTTTTGCGCCATCCTTACGATTTTTCGAATGTCCTATACGTTCTCAGCTTGAATATACACAACCACTGTAATCGTTGGTGATTCATTGTTTTTCCCGCTCATAAAAAACTGCTAAGTCCACCGTGTCCGGTCCCACACCTATTCGGAGAACGAAGAAACGAAGACTAGAATGAGATTAATTTATGCGTGAATTGTCCAGCTGTCTCAGTGAACCTAAGCCTGCACTGTAGCATTGGTATATCTTGAAAACACTTTGACCTTGATGCAATTGTCCTTCTCTACTAGCCTCTTCGCACCTAGCTTGCCGTGCCAGGATCTTTTGAAGCATCGATTTACATCATGATCACAAGTGAAACGAATCGACATTTCGAGACTGACTTTTAGTTTACAGAAGAGCTTAAAAATAAAGAAAAGTCAAAAAATGACATCTATGAAGGAAAATCAAAAAATCATAGCCATGAAGGAAGGCCAAAAAATGATACCTATGAAGGAAATTTAGGAAATCATAGCCATGAAGGAAGGCCAAAAAATGATAGCCATGAAGAAAAGCCAAAAATTGGTAAGTCTTGGAAATCACTGCATCTTATGTCTTTAAGCATGTATTCCAAGAATTCACATCCACGGACCTTTCCTATCTAAAAGAGCTTTCTCTGAATTTCGTATTCAAAGGATTTTACAAGGACAATGCCGTTTTTGCATCAAGAGGAGAAGTTTTATTCTATTTATTGGAAAATAAGACCGCACGTATATATTTCAACGAAGACAGTCAGGTGACTTTGAGTAGCGAAGCTCCATCCTTAATACTCCATTTTAGTATGCTATTGCCAAGAAATATTGTCTAGAAAGTATGAAATTAGCCTGCAAAGAAGCTGAACTTTGGGTAAGTCCTGTATCTTATTTGCAACTATTTTAATAAGTTTGGAATTTCTAGCAAGGGAATGATCCCAACTTAAGGTGGCGAACTGGAATAAACCGCATATCATTAGATGCCCCTTGATGAGCTGATTCCAAATCTTCCTTCCTTATCTGCGATGCCGTTATCCGGAAATAGTTATGAGCGATTGAAAATGTACATTGAGGGTTTACTGCACAATATGTTTTGAACTAACTTGGAAGTGCAAGACTAGCACTATATTGGATGTACTGATTTCGAAGAATGTTTACATTTAATGGAAACACAAAGAAATGTTTTTAGTCAGTTAGTTCTTGAGGTATGGCGCGGTACATTTGCAAAATTTGAACTTTTCATTGCCCATAGTTTTACCAAACAACTTATTTTCTTTTTTAGTTGTTCGAAAATACTTCTTAGTGTTTCCCATGTAGGCGTTCTTTGAAATCAGTACACTCAATATCATGTTAGTCGTGCCTCCCTAGTTGGAGTTTTGAAGCACATTATGCACATCATTAAAACTCCGATGTCTTCACACTTTTGACCGCTTATAACTTCTTCCAGAGAACGTCATCGCAGATATAGAAGACAGATTTGGAATCAACTCATCAAGACACATCTAATAATATGCTGCTCATTCCAGGTTGCCACCTTAAGTTGGGATCGCTCCCTTGTAAGAAGCCAACACAAAGTTGAATTGACTGTAGAACCGAGATTGCGACTAAAAGAGTGTAATGATCCAGCTTCTTGAGCTTATGATGACCAGGCTAGTTCAGTTACCGGTTAAAGAGTGCGTAGTTTTGCCCGTGATTGGCCCTGCCTCTCCACACCCTGGACATACTCCACGCAGTTAGAGTCGCTACGCATTTAGCAATACTCCGATCATTTGAAACCCGTCGTAAGCGCCTTCTAAAGACACAAAGGGTAGGGCGTTTTATCGGTTTGTGAGAGTTATGGAGTCGAGTGCATATCTGGTAATTATGGTGGCCTGCAGAAGTCAGCAATTTTGCGTGAGAAACTGCCGCAAAGCGAGGAGATTTTATTATATATTTTCAGGTAAGTTTCAATTGACTAGGAGTAGAAGGAAAATTAGAGAGCAGTTTTGTTGGACCATCATATCGTCTTTTGGGCATACTGCAGTCGCTGCAGCAACGGCAGTCAATCGATCGATATCTTTTGTCCGCCCCATATGACTGCAGTAGCTGCAGCTACTGCAGTATGAAACTACCCGAAATATGCTCACGGCAGTAGAGCTCCACTATTCTCGGATGTATCTCTACAATTGCTTATCATTACGAGCGTCATTTCATCATTTATTTCTGTACAGCTTTGACCCCAGATACGTTAACATTGTAAACTGTGAAGTCAGCGCCGAAACTTGAATAGTGTTTTGTGAGCGAAGAAAACAAACTGCAGCAACAACGGCGCATCAAATTTGCAACTGCAGTCTAACAGTATGAAGAGGAGAAATCCTTTTCATCCAGTGATGTGTTTGCAAGGAGATGTTAACAGCGCAAATATACAACCACACAACATACAACCATACAACCATATACTACCAATATACAACCAGATGACGCAATGTGCAGTCAGTTACGATACAAAATGTGAAACTCGAAAGTAAAGGGAGCACAACAATCTAAGTCATTCCATCAATCATTGATATAGACAAAGGATAGACAGGATAAACCAAGCAAAAAAGAGGAAGAAATGCATAATTTGAAGGAACATCATTGAGGGACACGAATGTGCAGCAAATATAGAGATACATTTTAAAAAAGTGGAGCACTGCTGCCGTGAGCCTATTTCCATTGCGCTGCAGCGGCGTACGCGGCGTACGCGGCGTGCGCGGCGTAGTATGAAGGAACCCTTTGAGTTCAGGTGTGCCTCCCTGCATCGCATGAGTGGTTGTAACGTAACCCTTTCTTACATCTTTTTTTTAATCGAAAAACGCTCCTTTACCTCGCTGATAGGTCTCTTCAAACTTAGAATACTCATCTTCGCTCATCTAAAGTAATCTTATCTGGCATGTGCACTCTTTGTGATAAGAGAAAATTGAGCAGGATAAAGAAGTCTACAAGTTTTGTAAAGTTATGCTCTTTGTTAGGAAAGAGATGAAAGGAAGAGTTACGTCACAAACACTAAATGCGATGCAGCTACCAGGAGAAACCTGCAGTTGTTAGGAGGTACACCTGACTCAAACGATGATATGACTGCCCGAAACAACAAAAGCTGCTTTCTAGCTTACCTTCTACTCCTAATCGGTTGTGAGATATCTGAAAGTCAAGAAAGAATAAGCAAATTAAAACAGTGAATTCACCTAGAACTTCTCGGTTTGCGGTATGTTCAGGCGCAAGTGCTGCCGCTTCTGTACTCAATAATCGCCGAGGGCAGGCGTCCGCAAACTCGCGCTTTTTTGCACGGTCAGCAAATTTTTGGGGAGTGGTCTTTAGCGAGCGGCACTTCCGTGTTCTGCGCAAAATAATATCTTCTGCAAGCGCTCGTCAGTTAATCTCTTTTTAGCGAGCGTCCGTGAGTGTCCGTTCGTGAGCATCCGTCTTTCTGTCCATAAATCGCATGGCCGCCTGCCCCTGGCGATTCTCTGTATAGGTGCGTATATTTACTGGGAAATCTATTCGACTGTACATACTGTACATTTATAGTTTGCGCAGCCGGATTTTTGACATCTGGCGCTTCACCAAATTGCGTGGTGATGAGATCGCCCAAAATATGCTGAACCCCATACATGTTCATAATTATATCGTGCAAAGTTGGTTTTTGTCTTTTTCACACACTTCAAGATGAGTTTTTGGGATCAGCGCGACGTTCAGGGATAAGTAATAAAATATAATAGATAGAGATTTGCGAAGATTTTTTTTTGGTTTTTTGGTTTTTTTGGTTTTTTAGCATCTGATAGTGCCTTTTGTCTCTTTCCCTTCATGTAATACCTATACACACCCAGCCACTCTTGATATCTTGTTTTTTTATTTTTTATCGAAGAAAAAAACAAAATATTCTTTGCCACTAATCAAGCCGCACTTAATCTGCATCATCATTTTGCAACTACAACTAGTAATGAACTGTTCCGTAACTTTTGGCATCAGGTCATTTCAAAATGTTTGAAAAAGGCTTCATCTCATCATAATTGTTTTCTGTAAAATAACATATTTTCTACTAAGTAGTAACATAAAACTTGAGGCACTTTAACTTCTTACGACGGTCATGCAATTTACATTTTTAATAAGGATCCAGGGCACCATTCAATAGAGCAAAGCAAGCTCTACAAGATGATTTGCAAAAGTTCGCCCCAACTTTGACCTACTTTGAGTTTGCAACTAAAATGTGAGTCGTACTGATGGCTCAGAAATCGCGAAAAATTCATATCTCCGTTCAAAAATAACAGTTTGAAGAGGAAGATATCCTCGATCAATAAGCGAAAGCGATCAAAATATTCTATTGAACATATTGGTCAACTTTGCTTCTATGAGGAAAGCTAAACAGCTTTGGATTCTTCACAGGTGCCTTACCTAATCAAGGCGAATCTGAAAAAAAACATGTCAAACTGCATCAATACTTCTTGAGTTTTTTCGTGACACGTAGAAGGCAGGCAGGTAGACAGTCCTCATGAAATCCACGCAAAAAAAAATTTCTAGACTAAATTTCTAGACACGTAGAATGTGAGAATTCTCAAAGAAATGAGTCAGGATAACGAAAAAGTATCGTCCTTTCCCCATGTATAGCGGGCGGAGCTTTGCGTACGTTTGCCAACGTATGCTCGAGTCATTTGTAACTTAATATGCGTATTGCACATCATACGCCCTATTCGACGAACTTATAAGATTGGAACCTGCTCATTTCAGCGATTTCACCTTCTTCCTTCGCCTCTTTTAGTTTGATAGGATATTGGTTGATTAGTAGTATCCAATTTTACCGTTCGTTACGTTCGAGAAGATTTGATCGAGAAGTTAATGTTAGGGATACCGTATGTTGAAACGCTTTGTGTGCAGGCTCACATATTAAGTTATGAATGACTCGACGATATGTGCGTGGCAGTTTTTGGCGCTAGAGAGTACAAAAACTAATGCTTTAGAGTGGAGGTTCAACAAGTTTTTCAACGTGTGAATGTCTGCACGGCCACGGCCGCTATAGGCATGGGAAACGCCTATACCAACATGTTGAAATGGACCAGAATGATTCAGTTTTTTTCAACACGTGACAAATAGGTAGTCCTCATATAATCTATGGAAAACTGCTTTCAAATGAGCTTTTCTGTGAGAGGCTTGTGAAAAATGGGTTCGAATAACGGAAAAGTACCATCATTTTAGTATCCCAGCACCGTTTAGCGGCAGATTTCCATCTTCCACGGTAGCCTTCCCATGTTGGATAGTATGCCAACTTCGCGCAGAAAAAAGCTGCCGCAGCTAAGGACAGCATATCTGTCAACTTTCAAAGCTAATTCAGATATATGTACCTCATCTCAAAACGCGATCTAAGTTACCTGACTTCCTTTGTTAGAGAGTGTGCAAGATCTGAGGCTTTCTGCACGCCCTTATTGGGTAACAAAGAAATTACTCCTTACTAAACGACTTTCGTTTGTGATTTACATCATCTCAAAGGATATCCATTAGATAATGGATCTAACGGTATCGTTAGCGAAAAGAAGGTGAAAAGCAGGGAAATTCGACCAAGCCCTCTTGAATAGTCATGATCAGGGTCGAGCGAAAGGTGTGGCACACAACTGTCGTATACAATCCCTCCCCCCTTAGATCTGTCCCAATACCTCTCTCCCCTTCCAGCATTATCGTATACCTATCATAAGCATGACATAAAGCCCTACGAGCACAATTACCAACATATTTGTAATTATAATGTCAAATAACCCCCGCGACCAAGTTTTAGCTAATTCTGAGGGCTCGTTATAATGGACTACTCACGTCAAGCGGCCATTTTCAAACTACTTCTTCTTGTACTCAACACAAAGCACTACTTCCTTTGCCCGTTTGATCTTGCTTCATACAACCATCAAACTATGGAATTAGAAGCAGCCAAAATCTCGTTTGTCCCATTTTTCGCTTATAGTGGTTCTGCTTCCAGCAACTATTGCTCGAGCGAAAGAAAACGAATTTAAGTCCAATCACTTCTGCAAAACTGCAAGATTTGAACTGCCGAATGTATATACAGTCTGTCCCAAAAGTATGTATACAATGTTTGATCGTACACTGTTGATAGCTCTTTTTCCAAGAAGTCTTTTCCTTACCTCTAAGCACCATTTTGTAAAGCTGGCTTCAACTTAGATTTACAGTATGGAGCGAATCACGGATCGGATCACAGTGTAAGATTGTGGTAGGAACTTTCAGCTTATGGCGTCATTACGGATTTACTGTGTTTCAAAAAAAGTTTCCAAAAACCTGGAAAGTGGTTAGGGTTTTCAAGCTCGCCGATAAAGTGCAAACATCATAATTGGTTTTAGCGGCTTCAGTTGGCCTAGCATGAAAGTTCTCTGATTGTTCGACCTGCTTCTGGAGGCGAAATAGGGTCCTTAATGGCCCACAACGTTTCTTGAATTTTCTACCGTAATCCTACAGTAATGAAAAGCGACCGGTGATTCGCTCCATACTGTAAATCTAAGTTGAAGCCATCTATAAAATGTTGCTAAAGGTAGGCAAAAAACTTCTTTGGAAAAGAGATATCAACGATCAAATAGTGTGTACATACTTTTGGGACACCCTGTACTGTTCTATAGGATTCTCTTCGAAGGTGAGTTGATAGTTTGTAGCACAACCCCGAAAAAGCTATGGCGGCCACACCTTTTCAAGGGGTGTGCCACATCCCATCAACTTAACTTCAAAGCACTCAAATATTTTTGTTTTCTTTAGCGTTACGACTTGCGACTGCTAAACTTTATTTTCTACAAGTAGGAATTCCATTCAAAATGGTCCCTTTTGAGAAAAGGTTTAGTCGTTTTTCTTTACCTGTGCAAACGGGATATGCTGCGGAAATAATGAGTTACGGTAACATGCTAATTCTGCGCTATTAGTGAATCGCGAGGGAAGGCTGCAAGAGTTCACAAAAGCAATTTGAGCCTGGTTGGTCTTCTCTAGTCTGACATACTGAAAGAAAATGGGATTAACGAGACTCGCTTTTAATTCCATAGTTTAGAAGTTGTTTGGGGTGGAATTCCTATGCGAACAAAGGAGTAGTAGTTCTTCGTATTAAGCGTAAAAAAAAATAGTTTGCTCACCTTTCAAACAAAGTTAACATCTTCGAATTTGATCATCTCACTTGAGTGACCCAACATTTGGAAATCTCAAATTTTGCTGAAAGCCCACAGGGTTTATTCGACAATTACCAGCACACTGATGCTTTGACCATACCGTCGTATACGGCAGCCGCAGCTTTTAAGGGGGTTTGCCGCACCCCATTAACTATATCAAAAAAACATTTTTAGCGGACAGTATTTATATGAATCGATAGCCTAAACCTTGTAGATTTCATAGCACTGTTTGGAGCCTCATTTGTCTTCTTAGCTCTAAGTAATATTTTGTGAAAGCACAGCGATCAAAAGCGAAAAATGAGAAAAAACGAGATATTGGTTGGCTTCTAATTCCACAGTTTGCAGGTCTTCTGAAGCGGGATTCCTGAGTTGGACAAAGAAGGAGTAATGCTTTGTCTTGAGTGCAAAATCGGATAGCTAATTCACCTTTAAAACAAAGTTAACCCTGTTGGAATTTGACCATTTCATTTAGCTAGCCTAGTATCTTGAATCTTCAGAATTCGCTCACACTTTGTCTACAGGGGTTAATTGACATGCTAATTATGGATATGATACGAATATCATGTTATCACTATTACCAGATTACCCAACTACGACCCCCTCCCCTTTTGACTCCTCAATACGACCCCCAGGTGTGGCGTGCCGCACCCCACGCTTGACCCTGGTCATAACTGACAATCGATCTTTGATTTGTGGCAAAGATTGTTAGTGGCCGAGCGGTTTGACAGCTTTTTTGCACATGAGGGTCCGGAACTTCTAATCCTAGATTACCTGTTGTAATGGTTGTGTCAAGAACTATTTTTCTTCAACACCGCTTCGCTAGCTTCCGTACTATCAAGACTTAAGCAATGCTCACGTGAAAGAAGGCCCTGTAACCTATAACTTTTTGAAAACAATGTAGCATTATTTTTGAAACAGACTCAGTCTTTTATGATCTAATGCCCTTTCCAGCCTTGTTAGACCAGTATCCAAGTTCGGATACCCTTACTCCCGACAAGAAAATGAGATGTGGTCCGCAGAGGCGAATTCGGCTAGCGTTAGACGGCTCACCGCGTTTTTCTTAGTTTGACTTTGTCTATCTAGTGGCTAACCTCCTCCTAGACTAAATCCAGCTTCGAAAAAAATCTGTTTTTCTCTAAACTTTTTCAATCGCGAGATTGATAGAAGTGTCCAACGAACCATATAGGAGTTTGAGATTGCATTATCTAACCCTTATGTAAGCTACAAAAAAAAAACGGTAGAAAAGCCCCAAAGTTAGTGATATCGTAATGACAGTAATTTGGAGAATCGGATGCTGTCTAGAAAGAAAGTGCTAAATGTGGTAAAACCTGCCTCTAATATGAGTTGCGGGAATGCGCCGAACGCACACTACTTCATAGTCGAAGAGACTTACGGGGACCAGCCGGTTACCAACTCAGTGCTTATCCTCCCACATTACTCTGGTACAATTACCGTCTCCGGTGAGTAGTGGACTTGGTTGGCCCAGGTGAGGGATCGAACTTGCGTCCGACCTGGTCATAGCGGCGCCTCATACCATCACGCCACTCCATTCTCACTTCTCATAAGATTTGGAAAATTCTGGTTGCCTCATGATTCAGTACTTCAAAATAATCGAGAACATCCTTGGAAGAAATCGTTCTTACAGGAGAACAACATTAGGGGATCCTCGTCCAGAGACATGCGCTATTTTCTCTATATTGGACGAATCACTGAAGAGGTTGGTTGTATGAAGCTTATCAAACGCTTGTCGCTTGCATCAGCATCTCCACTCCCGCGCTGGACTCTGCGTCTCTCCCGCGAACATGCTCTTCGATCACTTCCAATCGATTGAGGCCCCGCCTTTTGATCAGAGAGCATGTTCGCGGAAGAGACGCAAAGTCCAGCGCGGAAGTGGAGATGTTGATGCAAGCGACTTTGCGTTTGATAGGCTCTGTAGCTGCTATTTTATGCCATAGCGTTCAAACTAACATTCAGGAGAGTTTGTCACCATACATACCTCCTCCAGCGCCAATGACAATTCTTGATACAGAAACACGGTAAGAATATCAGAAAATCTGTTAAACAGCATATTGAAATATATTTTGAAGGGCCATAATCAAGGTAGGAATTAAGAAACATGGAAGAGAACTGCAAACCTTTTTCAAATGGAACCCTGTTGGAAATGATTATGTTAGTATTACTACTTTCACATGTAGTCTTTATGGAATAATCATGTATCATGTACCCACAGATATTCTGGCAAGACGGTCATGTGTACTACTCAGAATCTGTGGAATCCAATCAATCTGTACAAATAACTGATGGAGGTCCGAACATGGTTCATGGAACCCTTGATTTATTTCATGTGGATAAACTGCTTGGAGCAAATACGGAATCAGGAGAACGTGATTTTGAGGAGCAAGTAAGTTTTGATTACTTGCTGCAGTATATAAGACAGTTTTCATACTATTGAACAACACACGGATTCGTGCATTGTATGCAGAACCGTTAGGTTGTAAGGTAGTTGCCAGGCATTTGCTGAAATTTCAAAATTGGTAAAGGCTACTGCATGACGAGGGCGCAGAAGCAATATTAGCTGAGCGGGTGCGAACGCGACGCGCGCGTATCTTTACCGTTGTAAATCCTGCGCCTTATACGCTCTGCGGCTGATAAAGCCGCGTTCGCGTTCAAAGATATTGCGCCATCGTCATACAACAGCCCATAACTTTAGCCGATTAAACCTTTGAGAGCTGCAAGTTTTGATGCAAAATAATATTGTCTACAACATATGCATGTTCTACTGGATTCTAACATTTCATACAAGGCCAACAAAATTCGCACGTAAAAAATTTTTCATTGATGGGCCAAAGTGACGCAAAAAAAGGAGCCTGAGATCTTCGCCGTAACTCATCACGGAGAAAAGTATGTTCACTCAAAGGCTTCTGAATACCAGCCACTGCATACTTAAAGACCGTCTTATACAGCGTGTCACAAAAGTGTGTAAGCCTAACTTTGTAACTCGAAAAGTGTCTTCTTTCACTCAAATTTTGCATATGACTTCGCCAAAAAATTGACAACACTTCTTGAAGGAATTATGATGTTTGCATCGTGCATTGGTAACTCTTCTCAAGTAGATAGTACTACGATTTTGATGTTGAGCAGGGTGTAACCTCAGCCCTTTTGAACCCTCGATGCCCGTTTCGACGCGTGCGGCGCGGCTGGCAAAACTAACCAGCGCATTCACAGTCAACGGGGAAAATTCCTATTTGAAGCATGTAATACAGCCTTGCCAAAACCTATCATCATGTTGGACACGAAAGATGTAGAAAATGATGCTTCGTCCTACTCATAGCCTTGTCAATGGTAGTGGACATATTGGTAGAGGCGCGCCGTGATAGCGAGCGGTTCAAAAGGACCGTTTCCCGGTTAAGCAGACTGAAGACTCTTGTCTTAACAGCTCTTGGCGATATTCAAGTTTTTCGAAAAGAGCTAGCTTCATTCTAGATTTGCTACACAAAGACAAAGTGCCGCTCTCTGTTCATTATTGTAGGATTGAGATACAAGCACACTTAGTTGTGTGTCCTACCATTAAGAAAAAATTTTTGAAAACAGAAAACCGGAAACTTGAAAACTTTGATGCCAACTCAATCTTCGCTGATTCTAGCTATAAAATTTGCATTTTTTCAAGTAAATGTGGTTCGAAGGTTGTGCTGCTTGTGTCATATTAGTTGTTTCCTTTAAGCCCTGAAGAGTAGATTGCAACACTGCGACCATTTTGCGAAACTTTAGTATTCCAATTCCGAGATTGGTGTGTTTTACATCGTTCAGTCAACCTTCTCGACTTTTTTGTGATAGCCGTGTAGATCAAGGCTTGTGCCATCCTCCACCGAGTTTGGGAAGGTCTGAAGTGCTTGCTTAAAAAAATCTGGAAAACCCTTTACGTCAAATAACAGTCTGCCGCGGTGAGTGGGATCTGCGGGCCTTGAAAACAGGTGGGGTATTTGTTGAAACTCTGAGTCTACATTGTTTCGACCTATTCAATAAACCATATAAACAACTTCGTTTCGTGTTGCTTCGCTAACAGTTTAGCTAAGAAAAAGTAAGCTTAAGGACTTCAGGAAGACCTTGCATATGTAGAGATTACATTTCTAAGAGTAAAAGTACTACAGGGTGTTGGATGGTCACCAAAGGGCGAAAAAGTTGCAATCATGAGCCATGAAGTCAGTTCCAATGAAAAAACGGTGCACATGATAAGGTCAGTATCCAGAGCTCTAACAAGGGAACTTTGAGATGAAACCTATACCATCACACTCGTCTTGAAATGTTGATTCCGAATCTGACTTCCATTTCTGCTAATCGCTTCTCTAAAAGAAGTTATGAAGGGTTCTCGCGTCAATGGTTTCCCAAGAGAAATACAGTCGAGGATGCCTAACTTTCAAAAAAAGTTTGCTTGAGGCAGTGCAAAACTGAAAACACAGAAGGACTCGAACCTCAACCAGCATTGATTTGTGAGGCTATCGCACTAGCCACTACACCATCCCGCAGCGGCGGTTTTGTCATTTTGACCATATTCTTTGGCGCAAAAATCCTTCATAACTTTTTTTCACAAAAGCGATTAGCAAAAACGGAAGTCAGATTTGAAAATAGCGCTCCAAGGCGAGTGTAATGGTATACGTCTCATCTCAAAAGGCCACGGACATCAAGCCGTTCCCTTGGCTATGCATTTCGTTCATAACGAAAATTACAGTTATTTTATTGAAAGGAACTATGCAAAAACTATGGAAATTAGATACCCAAAAACTCATGAATTCTTACCAAGACATGTTATCAGTATCTGGGATAAACAAACTCGCACTTTGAAACATATGAAGGCTCAGCTCAAAAATGAAACGTGAGTAGGGTGTCAGAATTCGTATAAAGACCACTTCATAAATTGAAGAGCATTTTGTCACATTGTCCATGTGCAATGGATTGTTATGGACAACAGAGAATATCTTGTTGTAGTGTATGCTAACAGAATTTTTACGCATGCCTCCATAGCTGTTTGCGATTACGAATCAGGAGCTTGTCATATGGTGAGTGGAAAATACTGCATGGACATTAAGACTCAGCTAAATATAAAGTCCTGGTGAAGGATATGATTTTTGAACATTCGAGGTTTTTGACTACAAGTATCCAAACAAAACACATGCTGGAGCTATGAACGTCATGAGCTACAGCAACGATGCACTATATATTTGTTTGCCGCGAGCTATGTCCAACGGAAACATTTATCAGCACATTGCAAGACTTACCATAAAGGTAAATTGTGTTTTCACAAACCTTGATGCTAATAACCATTATTTGAAGAATTCCACTAACATTACATACGGACAATTATCGTTTCTATCGCTTGGAAATTTTGATGTTCATGCTATCTTGGGTTACAATGCTGCAACTGATATCATGTAGGTTGAATGAGTTTGTATACAAACTCAGGGTTGGCTCATCATGACCAGGGCTCGGCACAGGTGGCTTGTAAGCAAGCTGGGTATCGTTTTTGGGACAAACAAAGGGGGTTTCGTTTTTGTGACCGAAGAGAGACGCAAAATTGGCGACTTGGCCACGTTTTTTTAGTCGACGTTTCGAATTTTGAGGAATTTTTCAGGTTTTTAGAGGAAATTTGGTTGAGAGTCAAAGTGGACTTCGTAAAAATTCCCAAAAGTCAAGGGGGACTTCGTTTTTTCCATTTTCATCTAGCAACCTCGTGCCGAGCACAGATCATGACCACAAGAAGGACAAGTCCTCGGGGACGGTTTGAAGGCTGCTTTTGACTATAGCGCGCTTGGAGCCAGGGCTCGGCACTGGTGATTGGTAGGCAAACTGGAAATCGGATTGGGACAAAAAGCAAAGGGGGTTTCGTTTTTGTGGCTGAAAATACACAAAATTTGCGACTTTTTTTGGTCGACGTTTCATTTTTTGACGATTTTTTAAGATAATGGCTTAGGGCCGAAGGGGGCTTCGTTAACTTTTGGGAACGTCAAGGGGGACTTCGTTTTTTGCATTATCCGTAGGACACCTCGTGCCGAGGCTTGCTTGGAACTCATAAGGGATGCTACCTACTTAGTTCGGCCTTTTGGTAAGAGACATATGTGTTCTGAATCTGTTTTAAACACTGATTTCAAATATGCTATTTCTAGGCTGCCGCGCACCACTCCGGAGCGAGTTATAGGCTTTTTCCTGCGCAAAATTAGCATACAACTGAACACAGCAGGACTTTCCTGTAGATAAAAATCTGCAAGATAAAGGTGCTGAGAAATCGAAATAACACAAATCCGATCTTTTCTCACTAAAAGAAGCCAAATACAGGTGTACTAGCACTTAGGTGATGATGCCGTGATACCAGTGAGTCGATGAGTATGCCCATTTCACGCAGGAAAAAGTCCAAAACTCGCTCCCGAATGGTGCTCGGCAGCTAGGAATTGCATCAACGTTTGAAGTTGACTCAGAATATATATGTCACTTGTTAAAAAGGGCGAGCTAAGTCAGGTAGCTTCCCTTGTTAGAAGTAATAGCTCGGCCAATTTAAGTTAGCATTTCCTATCTAGTTAGAAAAGCTGCTTATTAGGGCCAGTGCTAAAGTTTTGTTCAATAAGGCATCCCCTACGTTGAGAAAAGTGCACTAACAAGGGAAGGATACTTGGATGCCGCGGCCATTCCTGATGATTTGTATACCAAAAAATGCGCCTTCGAATGCAGATTCTGAATCTGTGCTCGAAATCTGCGGAACGATCTTTTGAAGAAAGTTATGAACTTTTTTCCTTGAAAATTTAGCCTACTTTTGTATAGTAAAAATCACCAGATTTGATCCAGCCTACCGTTTGATGCTACTGAAGAAAATTTTAGACGTAGTAATATTTATTTAGACTATCTGGATCATACTCAGCATTTGGAAAGAAGAGAAAATTTTTTTATTGATGACTTTGACCCTTCGCAGGAACGCAATTTTTTAATGAAAAAAAAATCATAACTCCATTCAGATTATCGTTTCGCAGATATGAAGGACAGTCTACGAACCAGCATTCAAAAGCGCATTTTTTGGTATACAAATCATTATGAATGGCTACGGCATCCAAGTATCCTTCCCCTCTAAGAGTGATGGCGAAGAGGGACATTGCACGCATCTGGACGACTTGCCGGTTTCACCTTCGCGTCTTTTCACGTCTTAACAGACGTCCTCCTCCTTCTTGACGTGTTCGAACGCGCAGCCAAAGCTAATGCATGGGGTATGCTCGTCCGCGTTGCTTATACGGCCTTCGAAAAACGAGCTTTTGCAATTTTATGTGGATCTATATCTCTTCAACATTCTATAAGATGAAAAGGCGGCAGATCGCAAAATTCTCAACACCCAAATTTGGGTGAGCCACTGTCTATGAGAGGAAAACGAATTAGAATGTCAAAACGATTATTTTATTGTAAAAGTTCTGTCGCATCATTTTGAAAAAATCATAACTTCTTGCTCTTTCAGCGGATTTGCACAGATTAATACTGCTAGATAGAGAAAACCCTCTCTTTGTGAAAGTGCCTTTCTTGCTTTCTAATAAAGCGTAACTTTTGAGATAGAAGCAGGGGAGTAACATTACTTCATCCATACCTTCGATACATAGAGCCATGTACTCTGGTAACCTTCACTTCGAGCGTCATAATAGAACACAACCTTCACCTGGGGTGAAGTACAGAAGTCATCCGGGGCGAAGCCCCGGAAATTATGACATAACTAATGACATAACCGTATAGGGATGAATTTAAATGAGGCAAATATAGCAGTGACAAAAGAAGCTTCAAAAGAAGCTCAAAAACCGAAGGATTGCGTTTTTATGTCCTTTTTTGTTGAGAAAAAGGTTTTTATTTAAAAATTCAATCAAAAACTAGGGCAAAATCTCTCAATTAACCTTCCTCTGAACTGCGGTTGAATGTTGGAAGTTCATTAAAGCCGCTAGAGTTCAATAAAAACGAAAAACTGCGCTCAAATCTTGCGCAAAGAGTCGCCATGAGAATGCTGGTCTATCTCGTTATGGAGTGATTTTCAAGACCCGCGACGTTGTCAGTGCTCCTGGCCGTCTCATGAAAATCACAACGATATATAATGTTGCAGGGTTTCGTTGAGACCCTGCGAAGATCCACGACCAGAGCCAAATGCCCCGTCGGCTCTGATCTGTCTCCGCTGCTCGTCTGCGTCTCCGCGCGCTGCGCGCTACCTCGCTACCTCAAATGCGGGGCGCGGGGCATTTGGCTCTGGTACCTTTTTCTTCGTTGTTCGGAGCCCAATTTCGATAATCTATATATCATATTAAAGCTCTTGATCTCTATTTTCACGCTGACAACGTCGCGGAACTTTTTTTTAGGATTTAAACGAGAAATCCTCGAAAAACGGCGTTTTCGAAAACCTCTTGTTTTTTCTTCAGTTTAACTTTTTTCACTCGGTTTTTTTTGTGTATTCGATAGGTCTTGTTTCTGTCTATGATGTAGACAACGTCGCCGAGCTACTTCTTTGCTTATGCTGTTTTTTTTTGTGAAAAATACTAAAAAATGCGTTTTTCTTTACCTTGTTCTCTTTCTGTGCTTTTGCAGCGAATTTTTTCCAGCTTGGACGATACTTGCCCAGAATGATGAGCGGAAGAATCCAGACAACGTCGCAGCGTACGAAACGACTATGCGGGGATGAAAATTTAGAGGACGCATCAAAAATCACATTGGCGTCGATGTGCAACACAACTTTACAGACATGTTTAACATGTTCAATTCAGTTGTTGACAAGTTCTTCTTCTTTCGGTCTCCCAACTAACGCCACAGCTAAACAGCGCTTTTTTTTTGACTGGAAAAAAACTTTGTTGTTGTTGCCACCCAATTTAACCAGCAATCCTGGAGACGAAACTCTGCGTAGGAAACCACCAAGTTAAGGTTTCAGATTTGGTGATGTGCTAACCTCTGCTTTATATGAATTTTCTAAGTTTTCTAATTTAATTTGTACCTCTAAATTTTCGTCTATTTTTCTAAAACAACCTTCACTTTTTATAAGGGGCAAGAACTCAAATAACTATCACTTTCTAGCCTCTGTCTCTTGACTATCGAAGGTATGACTTCATCTTTGGTCATTTTGAGTTAGGCTGCTAAAAATCTGAAACTTGCGACAAAATTCCGAGTAAGCAGTATAGTAAATCTTTTGAACCACAGTCTCCAACAGCGCAAAGTTCGCGTCGAGTGAACATTTCTGCGAAGAGTTCTAATTTTCGAAAAAAAAACAAAAAATCAATTTTGCTGTTTTGTATTGCTTACCCAAAAAATCACAACACTTCACAGAGATGCTCTTTTGACACAAACTCTGCACTGTTGGAAACCATGAATCAAAAGATTTACTACACGGCTTGCTCGTGAATTTATCGCAAGTTTTAGAATTTTAGCAGCCTAACTCAAAATAACCGGAGTTGAAGTTATCCCTCAAAAGCTATCCCTTCAGTAGAGAGCAGCAGCGGCACTATCACAAAGGCAATAGTTTCCTTTATCAAGAAGAATTAAGTTTGTGCAAATCCATTGAGAGTGCAAGAAGTTATGATTTTTCAAAATGTTGCGACAAAACTCTTGCATCAACCTAATAATTTATGAAGAATTATAAAAAACATAAGTGAGACTCAAAATGTGTTTGAAGCTCAAATGGAAAATCATGCACTACCGCTCGAAAGAAGGAAAATGTATATTTTTCTGATTGAATTGATTGAAAACACCTTGGAAAAAATCACCTCACACATATCATTTTGTGAGAAAGCTGAATATTAGCGCTAAATAGAATGACAATAACATGGATACGGGTGTATGTCAAGAGGCGCGATTTTCATTGCCAGCTGGACAAAAATAGCAAATAATAAGTGTTTTGCAACCTTCTAAAATTATATGAAATTTGGAAGAAGATATATCAGATAGTTGCATGAATTGTTCAATCTTGATGCTCTAGAAAAAATTTAAAAGAGCAATTTTGAAGGTCAAAAACTCATGAAAATGCAATTCGGAACAAATTCGTAAATATTTCAGTCCTATTTATAGCAAAAACCATGAAACTCAGCAGATGGTGACCTCAGACAAATAGTAAGCTAATGCACTTTATCCGGTAATTTTTGAAGAATCGCATAGCACTAAACTGGAGTTTTAAGTTGGTGACAGCCAGAGAAATCGCGCCTCTTGACCGTCTCCCACATGGATACTTCTTCAGAGTTTTCACAGTTTTCTTCAATCAGGAGTAAGAGGACCATTTTATATAGAGTAGCGCATCCGCTTCGCCGAAGGCTTCGCGAGCGTGACCGCCTACACTTTGCCGGGTACAGTCGAATCATTTCGTATGATCATGTGGGACATTACACACGCCGTCCACTTTGGCGTTCCTATTTTGGATTCTTGGAGGAGACAACCCTTCATGCAGGTGTTTTCAAGGTGTTTTCAATGTTTTCTTTCTTTTTTAGGTACTATTCACTTCATAGTGATGTAAGTGATAGCAATCAGTCAGTCTCGTTCGTTTTGCGATGGTAAATCCAGGATGAGGACGCCAAAGATGGGCGATGTGTGCAGATGCACACATGATCATATGAAATGACCCGACTAGAATTATCGAAGCGAACGGAACGCAAACGCGGCTCCCTAGTGTGATACGATATACTGTCATTGCGAAATGACGCGAAAGTGCGAGACGGATGCCCGCCAATCCGATTTTGACCTGGAGTTAGGTATAAAACAAACTTTATTAGTAGTAAGTACAGCCTTGAGCACTCAAAGCTAAGCGCAGCCCCGTGCAATTTTTCGCATAACGCCACCTGCCACTCGAACTTCTTATAAATCGTGTAATGCACATGTTAACTGTAGTAAATACATTTAAAAATCTGCCTCATCAGGGTTATTTCTACATCGATACATGGATTTTATTTTATTTAGATACTTTCAAACAATGGCACCTAAGCCGACCAATTTGCATTTATATTCCACAAAAGGGTCCCCGGTAATTTTAAAACTCTTAAATCTTTTCTGTTAGTCTATTTTAGACAAACGCTATTGCATGGAAATGTGTAACTTGCCAATTTGAAAACTGCACTTATCAGAGTCATTACATCCACAGCAGCTTCAAGCACATCATCATCCATTGCAAGGTTGTCGAAAGTCTGTCATGTATTTCTCAGGGCATACCGCTTTTTAAAGGGTCCTTCCCCTGAACTTTTCTACCTCGGTGAAATCACTTCTGATGGCGTGGAGAATTGTAAGCACTTTGATTTCCCTCTGCGAATTGAAACAGTAACGTTTAGGGTTTAATATACACAGGAAGGACTTCATTGAAAAGGTGGCCGCGACAATTTTACCAGAGGTTATAAGTGATATCGTTCCCTTAGAAGATGGTTACGGTAAGCTATAGGTTGGTATAGTAATGAGAAAATATCTTAATGGGATTATTTGAGTTTTATACTCTCTGAGGTTAAAGTGCTAATCCCTTATTTGAGATGCCCACATAATTAGAAAATAGTCATAATGTCAGCGGTGTGCTAAAATATTCGTTTCGGTAAGACAGTAATTTTGGACCTATGTAATTAGGTGGGTCCAAAAGTTCATGCCCGTTTATCAGACCCATGCTCAAACTACTTGGAATGATGATAGACAAATGCTTTAAACAGTGTTCGTTGCAGAATTTCTTCCTTTCTCTAACGCTTATTTTTGTTCCGATTCTTTTGGAGTCCGCTCGAATAATCGTGAAAAACTTCAGCACCCTTTTTACCCATCCTGAGTTTGGCTATGTCTCTTCAAAATTTCCATTTCTAACTTTTGGACTAGTCTTTGATAACAATTGGATAGAATAAATAAAATGCTATACAATGAATCCTCTTTTAGCCTCTTGAGATAACTTTTCAACAGTTCTTTATTTACTTTTTCCAGAGTCTTTACTTTTGCGAAGTTACACAATGGCTTCAAACGTTGTTAAATCTTCGATATTTGAAGCTTCCAAAAACAGCTTAACACTTAACGCTAATTTTAGCGAGCAACTGAGTGTCTAGCTGTTCAAGATACTACAGGGTGCGGCAAAAGTCTGGGATCCTAAATTTGCAGTATTGCAATTCCAAAAGTACTGGTGATTTTGATTTCAATTTTATGCCACATGATGCTGCGGTCATCCTCTACAAAACACACTTTATCTAGCTGGAGATGGCTGCCATACGTTTTTGTAAGATTGGAAACTTCCAAACTAGTACTTTTGCAGAGCGAAAAAACCAGACATTTCGATATTTACAACCTTGCTATAACTAGAGATGCTGTTAACATTTTACAACGCTGCAATGCACACAATATAGAAGAGGCTTTGCACTATCGAATCTTAGTTTTGCTTTTGCCAGGAGGTGTTCTTGCATAAACGGAAAATAAAAGTTTACGAATATTACCTACGTGCCAGTGGAAATCCGTCTTCAGAACAAATTTAAAAGCTATAGAAGCGCAACAGGCACTGAGACCAAGGCTATATTTTTTGCATATGTCTTCTAAATTAAAATCTATTGAAATTCGGCCATGGGAACACTTTTTATACTTTTTAAACGACAATTTCAAGTTTTTATTCGCGCGATTGTAGCCAAAATTCCGGTATAAGACAAACACATGTTTTTAATTGAAAATCCAATATTTTTATTCCTAAGCAATGCAAAAAATTCTTTTGGAAGCATATTGTAGATAGAAGCTTGCCCTATCGTGCTTCACATTTGCCAAGGTATTAGGTTGTAACAAAATTAATGCAGGTTTTGAATTCCAACCGCAGTAAGTCATACACTTCTCATTCCTAACTAGGTTGCAAAGTACCATTCGATAGAGCGAAGCAAGCTCTACAAGAACGCTATCTTGCTTTAGCAACAACTCTGATCTACCACGAGTTTCGAGCCAAAAACTAAAAAGATTCAATTGTCCGAAAAATTGAGAAAAATCGTAGCTCAATTCATAAAAAAACCTACAAAAATTCTAACTTGCTCACATAAACACTATTCACATAGGATATCTATTAGGTCACTCCGAAAGTAATTTCGCTTTTTTCAAACGAGCGCCACATTTGATGGATCAAAGGTTCCTGAGAGATCTTGGAAGCATTCGATGCAGAATTTTATTCTTTTCTAACGATTATGAAATTGTTGCAAAACAGTCAATGAGCTTACAGAAAATGACCAAAATCTGCGACCCATGCTTTTTGAGATGATCAAGTTTCACGATTTTTTAAAACTTTCCTGTCAATCCTCAGAAGGAGTTCAAGTAACGGTTCGATAGAGTAAACCTTACAGAATACAGTACTGCTTTTCACTCCTTTCCATAGCTTGCCATATATTTTTAGCAGAATTTTAACTGATCCTACCGATTTCCATACTTGGGCAGCTAAATCTTCGTAGAACATCAAAAGAAGAGCAGCTCGCGCACTATTCGATTCAGCATGTTCTCCTCTTTCTAATAATTGTTTTTTGTTTTCGATTCGTTTAGTTTCCGAAGAGAAATCATCATAGCTCTTTTTTAGCGAGCCCCAGGCTGCCCTTAAAAACTCGAAATTTGATATTTCGAACCCGTAAACCCTCACTTGCTTTGTAAAATTAATACTAGCTCATAGTACCATCTTTACCATCTTGGTAGTCTCAAATTACGAAAAACTATGATGTTTGATGGGATTGTGACTGAGGTGGGCCTGCCAAAATCCGATGGTTCTGTTGAAAAATCTTTTAAAAAATTACGGCGAGCTACGAGAAAGAGAAAAAGTAGTGCTGTATTCTATAAGGTTTACTCTATCGAACCCTTACTTGAACTCCTTCTCAGGTTTGTTATGAATGTTTTAAAAAATCGCGAAACTTGACCATCTCAAAAAAGGATGGGTCGCAGATTTTGGTTATTTTCTAAAAGCTCATTGACTATTTTGCAACAATTTCATAACCATCTGAAAGAGAATGAAATTCTGCATCGAATGCTTAGAAACCTTTGTTCAATCAAATGTGGCGCCCGTTTGAAAAAAGCGAAATTACTTTCGGAATGACCTAATATATACGCCTTTGTCGTATTTTTTTCTCTGTTAGAAATCAAGAAAACGGAAATTTTCGTGCGTTTGTCAAAGTGATGCTGTGCCGTTCCCACATACGTAGTTGTACACTACAAACCTGTAGAAGTATAAACGTGAATTTCCAGCTCTCTACAAGCTTTAGTTCTCGAAAAATATCGAATACAGTTTTCGCTTGTCATGTGGTCCAAGCTAAAATTCAGATTTCTCGAGAACTAAAGCTCGTAGAGAGCTGAAAATTTACGTTTATACTTCTACAGATTTGTAGTATACAATTACTTATGTGAGAACGGCACAGCAACACTTTGGCAAATGCACGAAAATTTCCGTTTACTTGATTTCTAACAGAAAAAAATACGGCAAAGGCGCATATAGATGTCCTATGCGAATAGTGTTTACGTGAGCAAGTTAGAATTTTTGTAGGTTAAGTTACGATTTTTCTCAATTTTTCGGGCAGTTGAATCTTTTTAGTGCTTGGCTCGAAACCCGTGGTGGATCAGAGTTGTTGCTAAAGCAAGATGGCCATCTTGTAGAGCTTGCTTTGCTCTATCGAATGGTACTTTGCAACCTAGTTAGAAATAAGAAGTGTATGACTTATTGCGGTTGGAATTCAAAACCTGCATCAATTTTGTTACAACCTAATAAAAGAAGCAGTTATTGTGAAGGCTTGGGGCGAATTCTATTACGACTGCCTGCGTGCCATGACAGGTGGACTTGCGAAGATTTTGTAGGGTGCGTGGATGGCCAAAAGAAGTAGTTTTGCAATTCAAAAACTGGGCTGTATCTGCAATGGTTCGAATTATGCGTGCGCCAAATTTTTCGTTTCTAGGTACTTCCCTTCTCGTTTTGTACGAAAAAGTACTAGGCTCCCAGACTTTTGCCGCACCCTGTAGAATCCAAACTTTCTGGGTACAGCCTGGGACGAGGCTGGAAAGAAGAATTATAATGATTTTTTCATTAAATATTATACAAATCAGGAATGAAAGAAGTTTTTTAGAAAGAGCAGAAAAAACTGCATCAAATGACACTCTGGTTGCTGCACGTTTATTGTTCTGTGAGGATTGGGATGCCCAAATATGGGATTTGATAGCTTCAGAAAATATTTTCAAAAAATTTGAGAAATCGGCTAGGGTTGCCAAAAAATGTTGTGTTGCATTTTGTTTATTGTATGCAGTTGTTATCAAATCTAGTCTAAAACTTGGAAACGGTAGCCAAACTCAGGATGGGCAAAAATCATGGGTTGGGAATTCTGACGACTATCCGAGGGACATCAATTTGAACAAAATACGATTGTTAAAAAAAGGAGGAAATTCTGCATCGGAAATTGATTAGAGCATTTGTCTATCATTAGGTGGTTTGGGCTTGGGTCTGAAAAACGGCACGAACTTTCGGACCACCTAACAGTATATAAAATATTTTTTGATAAGCTCGCAGTCTGCGTGAAGACGTGAAGAATGATTTTTTTGTAAAGGCTGCTGCATGACGAAGGCGTATAAGCAGTAGTAGTTGAGCGGGCGCGAACGCTGAGCGCGTGTACCTTCACTGTTGTAAATCCCGCGCCTCACGCGCTCTGCAGCTAATGAAACCGCGTTCGCGCCCGAATGAACAGCACCTTCGTCAGGCAGCAGCCTATACTATACTTGACTGCGCAGCACCCCGGTAACAAAAACAATTGTTCATTCGAAATGTAGAGATAAAAAATTCAAGTGGAAAGTTAGTAGATGTTTTTTGAAATCGAAATTAACTCTACAAAGGCTTGGTTCTTCTGTTTTATGTATCAAATCTATCATATTTATGAAAACCTAACAAGAAAAATCGTTGGGCAATTTTTTTTCTTTATCGTGCCTCTGACAAGGAGAGGATACTTGGTCGAAAGCACCAATCCAGATGAGACATATATTATCTTAGAGCGCTTGAAACGCTGATTCTAAATCTGCAGTTTCTAGCTGCTGAGCGGTTTTGTAGAGGGAGTTATGAGGGGTGTTTCCTCTGAGGTTGAGGCGCCCTCCACCAGGTCTCCCCCTACCTATGAGCACTGTAGAGGAGTACCAACTGTGGCAACTGACCTAGTGGTAAGTGACGTGCTTGATAAAGAGAGTGTCAAGGTTTTAATCCTCTTCGCATGCTAAATTAAACTTCTAAATGGCTTTAGAGCCCTAAAGCATGAAACTTCTGATGATGTGGATACGAATCGAAGTTAGAAGTGTTGAAAAAACTAGAGTAATATCAGTATTACAATCTTTACTGTAATCTTCATTCAAGTTACTTACCATTAGGTCAGTTGCCATCAGCTGATACTCTTCTGCAGTGCTTACAGATAAGGGAAGACCGCTCGAGGACGCCTAAATCCCAGAGGGGAGCATCCTTCATAACTCCTTCTACAAACCGCTCCGCAGCTAGAAACTGCAGATTTGAAATCAGCGTTTCAAGCGCTTTAAGATGATATATGTTTCATTTGGATTGGTGCTTTCGACTAAGTATCCTTTCCTTGTGAGAACTTCTTTTCCGCTAAAAAATCTTAGGGTACTATAATAGAAACAAGCTTCTAGAATCTATCTGGGGTTACAATCTGACAAAGCTCTCAAGCTGACTCAATAGTAGGCATCGATTACGCAACGTTCCCTATCGTCCAAGCAAAGTGTTTTGCCTTGGGTTGGGAGAGATTACGCGGCGTACGCAGCTTACGTAGTTACGCCGCTTTCTCAGCATAGTCTGGCCCAACCCTATGCGACAGAAAGCCAACTATCATAACATCTAAGAATCGCCCTCAGAGGAAAAGGCCTGAATAATTCTCAAATTCAAAAAAGATAGGATAACATAGGAGAAGCGTACTATTATATATGTATTCGTTATATCTGTTATATCTTGTCTGTTTCTTTACCATAGCATTATCAGTTTTCTCTAATCCTATCTGCTATTCGTTTCTGCAATAATGGCATTCAGAAGCGCTGGTGAAAATTATGCTTCCACCCGGTCGAAACTCAAGCCACGTTTTTCCAGTACTGCTGAGAGTGTAAGTCTTCAAAATTATCTGCTTCTTTACCATAGGCATTATCAGTTTTCTCTAATCCTATACTCCTATAATCCTCAATGTTGTAGGTAAATGATCACACTCTTCTCATAAAATAAGGTTGTTAACAAACTCATATCTGATGTAGTTGAGCGAATACATATATGCTGTATCAAATAGCATCGTTCATGTGATGTCGCGCCTGCGGCAACTAGCGACGGTGCGGTGTGACGCCTGGCTAAGCGTCAAGGCATATCGCACACGAAATGCGACATTGCAGAGCATACCAGCGCGGGATCGATGCCGTTTGATACAGCCTATTACTATGCTTCAGGTGCGTATTGCAGCAACACAAAATACTACAATGAAGACTAGGTACAGTCGAGTATTTTGTTGGCAGACATAGAATGCTTGCAGTGCCGTGTGTGGTAAAATTTGCGCTGCAAGATGCTGACATTTTAAGCGTAGCTCTCCCTTCACGCGCAAATTTTGCGGCAAAGTCTCGGCACCGCGGGGCACTATACTTACCGACTAATCTACTCGACTGTACATTGCGCGACGGTTTATATCAACGCACAGTAGTCATCCCCCGCAGCTCATCTCACTGGAGATGTCGCCCTCCGCCGTACGCTCTAGACATGAAGTTGGCAACGACAAGCTCAAGCCCTCAGCACTCTTTTCACAAACGAATTCCTAGGAAGATTATAGTGTGCTAACCAAAGTCTACATAGTAGCTTGAGATTGCGAAAACACCTTTGAACAGAAATTCCAGGGAAAGAGATGCGCGAACGTCTCAGAATCACAGGAATCCGGCATATCAAAACGGAATCCTTCGAGAAGTCAACGCTTGAAAAGAGACGGGGCTTGGGATGTCGCACTGCAGTGGTACGCAGGGAGAAAGATGAAACACAGCGAGCATGTGAAGGAGGGGATGGGGAGGGGGAAGGGACAGCGAATTAAACAGAGAAAGCCAAATACAAAATTGATCCGGACTTACAAGGACCTGTGAGGGAATGAGAAAGTCTCCCAGTATTCCATGCTTGTCTTGCTTTTTACAAAACCCTAGGTTGTCAAAGATCGTTACATTATGAGAAAGAACGTGAGATTCTTAAAGCCAAAGCGAATCCATCTCATTTGTGTAGCAGCTTGATTCCGCCTGCAAAAGAACGCGGAAGTATTGGGTTGGCACATAAGTAATGCAACTTTTTATACAACTTTTGTCTTTGGAACGTAGCGCATTCATTCTGGCAGTATAAGGATTATGATGTAAACTGCAATTGCAGACATTTTTGCCGAATTTTGCCATTTCATGTAAGAGTTACGGTAGGTTTGAAGTAAATGGGAAAAAAGACTACGTCAGATTTTGCTTTAATTTCGCCTGTGGGGGTTATTCGACATGCTGATAACAAAAATGAGACCCGTTCTGCATGGAAAGCCCTCTTTCGTGAGGTCACGGAATGAATTCCATCGGCGACAAATGAATATGATATTCGCATTCAGAGTATTGGATTACCCTGTGCAAAGTTTCGCAGCTTTGTTATTGACAGACTGTCCTCCAGATTTGACGCATTTGACTTCTTCTACTTCTTAAAGACGTCTTATCTTATTTGCCTTTGAATTTCACTTTTGTTACTAATTCCAATGTGTCAACTTCTAGCTACATGCTGCCTATGATTCCTTTTTGATGTGCTTGATTCAGGTTTTTTACCGTTTTATGTTCACCGAAAAACCGTGAGAACTCGACTTTCAAAGGGTTTTAAAAGGTTCAAATTTTTTCAACTACGCTATCAAAAATTAGACGGTTTGCGCAGGCTTGCAGCTTACGTCACAGTCTACATGATGCCAGAGACTGAGGGTGCTATGTTAAATATGACAAAAATTATGGGAAAAGCTGCAAAACTTATGTGCCAATCAATATATTAACAATGAGTGGAGACTATGAGACTCATTCTCAAATTTCCAACCTACAATGAAGTTTCAGTTATGCTGGTCCTACTGAAGAAACAATGGCTAACGATCAATGGACAAATGAACCACTTTGGATCGCCCCCCTCGCACTTGGTTATGCAATAGTGACGGTGGGTTTTTTTATTATGATCTGATCAAGAAAGTTTGATATCAGATCGACGGGCGCGGTTCCACTGGCAGAGGTTGGAAATACCGTAGTGCATTCTATGGCGCGCTAGGCACGGTGGAGATTCAAGATCAGATAGATGGCATACAGTAAGCAAACCTCAAAATCTGCTTAATTGTAATGTTCTGTTCAGAAAAGTTATTGCCAAATATCCATTCTTGGATGATACGCGGATTACTGTCTCAGGATGGTCATACGGCGGCTACGCTTCTGCTTTGATTACCGAACGGGCGCCCTTGGGTCTCTTCAAATGCGCCATTTCAGTGGCTCCCGTGGCTAACTTCCTCTACTACCGTAACATACACCTTCAGAAGCTGTATGAATGATGAGATTACATCAAGCATTGCAGACGCTTACTATACCGAGAAACATATGGGGAATGCAGATGTCTCTATATACAACGAGAACGATATCACCAACGACGTGGAAAATTTTAGGGAGACTCGTTTATTACTCGTTCATGGCTTGCATGATGGTTAGTTGATCTGGATAAATTCGTTTTTCTACTCGCTTTTAGCCACTTCGAATATAAAAGATAGCAGCCACTTATTTCAGATAATGTTCATTTCCAACACAGTGCTCTCTTCATAGAGGCTCTACAGAATAATGGTATTGATTTCGATCTTGTGGTGAGCGGTTCCAAGAAGCCATTGATTGAAAGACCAAAGTGTTTTACAGCTTTATCCAAATCAGGATCACATGCTACATGCAGTACAAGGCCATTTTCTCCGAAAATTAACTGCATTTTTGAGCAATTGCGCCAAACGTGGTTAACAGTGCTTTGCTAATATCAGTTGTTATCAAGCAAATATCTCAAATATGAATAACAGTATACGACTAAAAAGATTTACAAAAGTTAATGAATGTTTTATGCAGAATGAAACATGATGAAATTATAGACACTGAGTTGTTTGCTTACTCATCTGATCAGCACAATGATAAGTACTTTTACAAAATTGTTTGAAAAACCAACTCAAAATTATTTTCTTCTCCTTGTACATATGATAATCTATTTGTTTAGCGGCAGTCGCTAGTAACAAACAAATACAACGTAGTCAACTGCACTTCTGTAATGTACGGTCACGACAAATTCATATTGAGTAATGACAACGTCCAAACAATAGATGTTCTGTTTTCACCATTGCCACAATAGAGCTTCTAACAAAAGAAAGTGGGCAGATTGTAAGTCCATATCAGGCAAATTGGACCGGAAGGAATTCGAATCTTGCAAACTATACTTGGGTAATTCGATAATTTTTCATCGAATGAATGAATATCGAATAAATTCAGAAAGAAAAAATTTCGAATAAACGAATATTGAATAATTCGAAAATAAAAAATCTCGAATAAACGAATATCGAATAAATTCGGAAAACCAAAAAATATCGAATGAATGAATTTCGAATAAATTCGGAAAATCAAAAATATGGAATGAATGAATTTCGAATAAATTCGGAAAATCAAAAATATCAAATGAATGAATATCGAATATATTCGAACATTGGAAGTCGAATTTCGAATCAATATTCGAATGATTTATCGAATAACTAAAGCAATCACATTTCAAACTTGCCGACATATCTGGCTAAAGCTGATCCAATCATAATCAGCCCCCTAGTATCCCCTATACCAACTCCTAGCTCAAAATTTTCCAGAAATTGCTGAAATCAATGAAATAGATTTCGGTTTCAATCAGCACCCTCACTTACCCCTTTGTACCAACTCCCAACCTCGTAGCTCAAAATTTTCCAAAACGAAAATCGATGAAGCAAATCTTTATCCATAATCAGCACCCTCACTTACCCCTTGTACCAACTCCCAACCCCGTAGCCCAAGATTTTTCAAAAATCGATAAAATCGATAAAGTAAATTTTTGTTCATAATCAGCACCCTCATTTACCCCCTTGTACCAACTCCCAACCTCGTTGCTCAAGATTTTCCAAAAATGAGCAATGCAAAGAAAGAAGAACAGCCATCTCAATTCAGTATGAACGCAGAACATGAGCTTCAATTTGAAATCTTCTTTGCTGATTTGGTGCCAATAGCAGTGCGAACAATCTCATTGATCGAAAAAACATCAATTAAAATCCACATATGATTTTTTTGCTGTCGCAAGCAGTCGGAAGAATGCGACTCTCCATACAGTTCAAAGGTATGCAAAAGATGCATTACCGAGTTTTGTGAAAAAAAACGCGGACGAAGTGAGCTTCATACTCAGCAGTTGGCTGTGCAACAAAGTCGAATAATCTGAATACGGAGTACATGATTACGAATTCGAATAAACATTCGAATAAAAAATTCGAATAAAATCTATTCGAAACCCCGTTTTTTGCTTATTCGAGTTATCGAATTTTATTCGAAACCCTGTTTTCTCAACTATTCGAGTTAGTATATTATTCGAAAATGGAAGAACTCCGAATATCGAATTTCGAATACGAATATATTCGAATGTTTTATTCGAATGATCGAATTTCTATTCGATCGAACCCAAGTATATTGCAAACGTGCAACCGGCAGAAGAGCTATGGGCCCCACGTGATTCTTCACAATGTAATGTATATTGTTTACTAGTCGAGTACAAAGAAGACATAAAACTTTAATGTGTAGACCATCCCAGTCTGAAATACAAGGTGTCCCAAAAAAATGTGTCTACTGTTTGACTGTAAATAACTGTTTTGTAATGAAGTGTTTCGAGAAGCTTTAGGTACCGTTGTGTAGAGCGAGGTTAAACTTAGACTTATAGTATGGAGCGAATCATCTAACTCTCTTCTACGTAGGATTACGGTAGGAACTTCTTGCGTATAAAACCATTGTGAGATATATCGCCTAACAACATTCTTTTTAAAAGATCTGAAAAAATGGTGTACTAGGGTTTTCTCGCATGCTGATTCTACCTAACAACTTTTTACGAGTGTTTTCACCTTTTTTGATGGTGTAATTACATTTCTGACGAATGCTGGAAATTGAGTTATTACGATTTACTGGGATAACTTAGGAAAGAAGCATCACAGTAAAATGAGAATTTCAAATTCGAAATCAGCGGCTCCTACTACCGTAGTATAAGAAATTTTGGCTTGTTTGGTTTTTTACCGAGGCAGAATATAGCCTCCAAAGGCCTAAAATCCTTGTCGAAGTTCGTACCGTATTCTACAGTAATGAAGGGCGATAGATTATCATTCGCTCCACATTGTAAGTCTAAGTTTAACCATGCTCTACAGAACGGTACCTAAAGCTTCTCGAAACACTTCATTATGAGAGAATTTTACAATCAAACAGTAGGCACATTTTTGGGACACCCTGTATATCTCCACAGTCGCGATTTTTGTTGCTGAAAATGAAATGTTCAGAACTGCCCAGGAATTTTCGTTACAACCTAATATTAAGTTTAAGCATTTTACCTCGTAGTTCCTGAGAACTCGCGTGGTCCTTAATTGGTTTTGAGCACTTTCAAACCGTTCCCCAACTTCAAGACGCACACTCGCCTCTTTCGAACTCGTTGAATGGAAATATTTGAGCCCATTTTAGCAATTTATCAGTCACGGAAAGGAAACAAAGATTAAAGCGTCTAACTTAAAAAGTTCAAAACAATCAAGTGAAAAACTGCATGTGCAATTAAGAACTCAACAAATGCGCGCTCGGTCGAAATTTGAAAGAACATTGCTTTGTATTTGTCAAACAGCTTTACGGGTTTGTTCTCGTCTTTTCTTTCTGTGACTTCATTTTTACCGTTGTCCTTCATTGATTTGTTTTCTTCGCTCATCTCCATGGCTTTGTCGTTATCATCTTCCTTCGTCGCTTTCTTTTCGCCGTTAGATTCTATAGCACTGTCGTCTTTCTCATCCATGGCTTTGTTTTCATTGTTCATCTCTACGTCTTTCTTTTCGTCGTTCTCCTCCGTGTCCTCATCATCGTTCACCTCCGTGGCCTCGTCTTCGCCATTTTCCTTCAAGACCTTCTCTTCATTCCTTATTTCTTCGTTTTCCGAGTTATCCTTGGCGGCGTTTTTTTCATTCTTTATATCTTCGTTTTTTGAGACATCCTTCACGGCGGCTTTCTTTTCGTCGTTATTCTTCACAGCTTCGATTTCCTTCACGTTTAGCCGAAGAAAAACTGAAATAAAAGTCAACAGTTTGTGTAAATTGCATCTGTGAGAGAAGTTTTCCGACCCAAATGAAGCCCAAAACTAACCATCAAATTAGCGAAGAACTTAAGAACCTTGTTAGTAAGCTGAAAGATGAAAGAACTCACAAGCAAGCGCAAAGCATGTCAATGTGGAGATGAATCCTGACAGAAATGTCTTGAATGGAGACGTCCAATCGAGAAGAAGACGATAGAGTAACTAATGAAATGAGTTTAAATGTTGAGTTTTTCTTTTACAAAACATTACTTGAGCAAACCCTGTCAGAAGAATATACAGCAAGTATGCATCGATTATTTTGAGCCTTTCCGGTGTTGTCCTCATATAGTCACTGAGCGTTTGTTTCACTTGCACATGTTGCATCTAAAAAAGGAGAGAGCTAACAGACATGAATTGCGTTCGTAACCTTAAGGACAAAGCAGTGCGTTTGAGTTAAAATTTTTTGAAAAGGAGATTAGTGAGCAATTTTACTTTGACGCGGTATAAAACTGCCGCAGAGGCAAAAATGACATGCGTATCGAGCAGATGATGTCTGTCTACATGTAGAAACGTTTGTGCAGCTGCTTTACTCTCATAAATGTATCCAAAGAACTACATTTGCTCACTAATTTCACGATTTTGCAATGATCCGCAATCTACTCTCTGTAGTGTGCTGGCCTACAATTTTACTGGAACGCAAAATTCAAGGTTTTTGCAAAGCAAGCCTCGGGACAACTTTATATTCAAACAAAATCAAGAGGATGTGATCGTCAAATATACACTCGAATTTCACAACTCACTTCTTTGCACAGGCACGTTTTCAAGCCGCACTTACTACAGAAGACCCGATCACTGTTGATCTCCGACTCTTCAAGGTCATCAAAGCATGTTTGTTGTTGAGTTAGATTCGTCCCATTCTCCTAATCATCTTTGATTCATTCTACTGAATTGATATATAGCCACACCATGTAGGAAGTTATTTCTATGATAGATCTGGAATAGTGCGTTGATGTGAGTCTAGCTTATGTGACGTCCATATTCATAAATAGAAAGGCAACTATTTGAAAGTCATATCTACAAATCCATTCTTGAAATCCAGTCACTCAATTGTCATGAAATTGATCCAGTTTGGCACAGCTGTGTGTGTACGCTGTCATTAAAGGCAGTGGGTCGGCAGAATGAGACCCGTGGCAAAACAAGGTCAAGGGTAGGAGCCCCATAATGGCACCTATGGGCCAAAGTTCGATCTTTCTCTGCCACTTCTAACCCCGAAATTCCAAAGCGAAAGTAGCGCTCATCTCCTGTCCTTTCCGAACCCGCCCACCCCATGGACGAGTGACTTCCGCGGTCAGAGCGCCAGCCGCAATGCTATAAGCATGAGGTCCCGCAACGACTCTGCGTCTTCGCCATGACGGGCTTCGCGTTCACTCGTCCATGGGGTGGGCGGTTTCGGAGAGGACAGGAGATGAGCGCTGCTTTCGCTTTGAAATTTCGGAGGTTAGAAGTGTGTAAGCGTATGTGCATAGGAATGCAAACGATAAAGCTGTGTTGTGAGAACAAGATATAAGGCACAGATAAAGGATAAGTATGTTATGTGAATAAGATCAATTGTTGCAGATATGAGGATGACACGCATTCTGCAATATGATACATAAGTCACCACGGTGATCATAATGAGGATTTCCAGTCCCAAGCCGCTGCTGTCAGCTACCAAGCGGCTGATGCAGCCTTCACCCGAACCACCTGCCTTCCTTGACTTCATCAGACCTCTGTGATTCATTCATGTTTTCGTGCCAATAAATCATTATCTGTCACAGTATTGCTGGTCGTTATAATAAATGATGCTATACCACCGTGTCTCTACCGTTGAGTAAGCCGCTTCCACGGCGCTACGTTTATTAGTGGCAGAGAAAGATCGAACTTTGGCCCATAGGTTCCATTATAGGAGCTCCTACCCTGTGACCTTGTTTTGCCACGGGTCTCATTTTGCCGACCTACTGCCTTTAAGCAAAGCGAGCCTCTTTTGCTCATCGACTGACAAAATCCAAAATTCAAATAAAAACCGAGATGAAGGCCTGGTTTTGGCCAAAGCACTCCTTAGCTACCAAGGTTTTTTGAAGTGAATAAGTGATAAATTCCAAACAGTTGCTTTGGTCGAGCTACGCCATACATTCGGAAGAAAGGCTCGTCTATTTTCTGGCTCAATATCTGGAAATGAGAGGCTGCAACATTTTCTACCATTGCTTTTATGTCCAAGGTAGAAGCTCCTGTATTGGAGCAAAAGCCGCTGCTTCATTGCCGCTGTATGGATGACGTTGCACTGCTTGTCCTACAAATACTTTGTAAAAGCAATGCAACGGAATTATAGAATAGTATAGAATTTATATTATTATTATATTATTATAGAATTTTTTTTGCGAGTTTCCGCAGACGAGTAATGCACCAAGGTGTTTCTGCAGCGATTACGATATCCTTTGTACTTCGAGCGCAATAGGTAAGTATATTACGGGAAATAGAAGCCAATTTTTTGAGTTCCCTCGTATACGTTCTTGGAAATTGCTCGAGAGTGCTGAAGCGAACATCAATCTCTGACACTAATGTATAGATTGGAGTGAAGATCTTTCAGTTTAATGCCGAAATCCTGCCACGCAAAATGTTAGGAAGTTTTGGATTCCTTTTAAAAAAAATCAAAAACTGAAGAAAGATGTGCATCAAACTCGCCTTATCAATTTATCTGTGGTTTTGCATGACATCTATTCATTTCGGCGTAAAAAATAAGATGAATCGCAGTTTGGCATAAGGCACCGCTTGCGCTACGTCTAGGGTGAGTAAAAAAGTGTTTCTGGCCCTGACTTTGTTTTTCGAACTAATTTTCTTCTCTATTTTGTTCCTTACAAGAAAGGTCCGCTTGGTCGAAGTGGCCTTTTCACATGAAATTGTACTATAAAGAGCATCGAACGCTGATTCCAAATCTGTCTTCGTTATCTGCCGAGCGCCTCTAAACGTCGAGTTATAAGCGTTTTTGAGTTGAAAAATTGAATGCATTAGCATTAGCACAAAAATCATCAGAAACGCTCAAATGGTCGAATGTTGATTATCAGAGCACTCCATTTGAGCAATACCTTCTGTCCAAAACACTCACACTCACAAACACTTCTACTATATAAAGAGCTTCATAACAAAGATCCCTCCTATGTCGCGAACACAGCGCGAAGATGCCTGGGAAAGCTGTCTACGATGGCACAAGGGCACCCTAGCTTATTTTCTCTTATGCATTTTAAAGAGCACGTTACATAGACTCTACAGTTTTGCGTAAATGGGCGCAGGCTTGACCTCAACGGCCGATCACGCCGCTGCAGTCAAGGGTATTCAAATTCGGTAAATACGGAAGCCATTCTGTAGGAGTAACGATGTCCTACCGCTGAACTTGTGCCATTTGAACGATCTTCGTCTTGTGCGCAGGTGTGTTATCCTGCTGGAGCACCAATCTCCAGCAAAATATGCGTTCGTTGAAGTAAAGAATTACTTTCTCGGGACCTCATACAAGTATGGAGCAGCGTCCAGTCGGATGCCAATAGCATAAAAACCGGCATCTAGCCCTCCGAAATGATCGCCGCTCAGGCCATCATAGAAGCCGAGCGAAGTTTTGCCTATATGGATTGACCCTTGGCTTAAGACGATCCTAGGGCGGTGTTAACCAATCTCCCACTCGCTGTTCGGGGCGAGTGCCCGGACAGGCGAGAGCGCCGCTTCCGTGATTCAAAACTTTGGAATGTGGTCCGATGTAGCAAGTTTGGCCGTGTCAGGCACAGCAGCAGCCTAGCCCGACCTGTCAAGATCGGGCTCTGCTGCCCGACTGCCATGCCCGACATTGTCAAACTTGCCAGATCGGACCATATTCTCTAATAGACAGGTGCGCGATCATCAGCTTAGATTTTTCTATCGCAAGCGGCAGCGCCCGCGCCTGTACGGGCTGTTACCATACAGGAACCCCTTTCTATATAGGAGTGATAAATACGCCCCTGATGTTTCAACATTAAAGGCAGCGGCTCAGCAGAATAATAACTTTGGGATGTTTATCGTTCTCGGCTCCCCTTGATGAGCTAAGACCAAAATTGTGCTTTGCAGCTTCAAAAGATATCAATAATCTACTTTTCCAGATGTGAAAGTGCTGTTTGGGCGGGTCGCGAAAGTGGCCGCTGGAGCCAATAATCCAATTGCCGCCGAGATGGGTACGGTGTGCATACGGTGTGAATACGTGCAAGTAGGCGGGGCCCGAAACTATGGAGGCGGGGCGCGGAAGACGTCCGGCGTATCTTCACTGAATGTGGACCTGTAAAGCTTCCGAAAAAGCTCATTTCTGTCACTCAAGGCGAGGAGGCTCCGAAAAGGTGAGCGGAAAACGAAATTCTGCCGAGAAACTGCCTTTAAGTAAAGAAGGGGGAGCGAATAGACGCTACCTGCTTCCGCTAAATACACTCAAGTATTAATTGTTCTGTATGAACCTTCTTTGAAATGGATTCCGGATTTTCACCAGAAAAAAAAGAGAATGTGGCGCTGTCGAGACGCAGAGTAATTAGATGGTCCGACAGTCTCCACGCCAACTGGGCGGTGCCCAGAATCTCCAGATGAGCTGGCACTCCCCGGGTGCTCGGTGGTCCCCTCCCCAATTATGTCCCCCATTTTTATATATATGCTATAATGATAAAATCATCTAGTCAAGAACTCTTCTGTTAAGATGCAGTACAACCAGGGCCCGGCACGAGGTGGGCAAATGACAAGCTGGAAATCGTTTTGGGGCCAAAAAGCAAAGGGGATATCGTTTTCGCGGGATCCGGGGCGGAGCCCCGGAAGAAGATTCCAAGTGCAAGCAAAAGAAGCTCGAATCATGCTTACCTTTTGCATCTAATTCATTGGGAGACAGTTTTCATAAACCTTAACACACAGCAGAGTTCGTGCGCGCTACGCCGCGTTGCCGCTAATTGCCGCGTGTGCGACGTCGCATGAGCGATGCCGTTGAATAGCATGATTAGATGATCAGTTCCCAATTCAGGAGTAACGATACAGCACCAAACTATGTAAGCGAACGAAGAGAGGCTTGTAGAAACAAAGTATGAAGTATTATGAAAAACTTATGTGAATGGGAGGAGTAACAAGCATTTTTTCCAAAAAATTTGCAAAACTGGTAAATGAAGTTGTGAATTCAAATGGCTTGTTTGCAGCGCACAGATGACCATACGGTATGAAACTTGGTAGATACATGAACACGGGCCTGCAGGGCTTAACTCAAAAGTTTCATTGTTGTGGTAAGCTTTTTTCTGAAAATTTCCCGCTACCAAAGAAATGGAAAAATGGCTCGTTTGCAACGCAGAGGTGACGAAATCGCGCGGAACTCGGTGTGTATAAGCGCAATAGGACTAAGGGTGCCTTCATACCGCGCCGGCAGCCGCCGCTAGCAGCCCGTAGCAGCCGCCAGCAGCCGCCAGCAGCCCGTAGCAGCCGCCAGCAGCCGCCAGCAGCCCGTAGCAGCCCGTAGCAGCCGCCAGCAGCCGCCAGCAGCCCGTAGCAGCCGCCAGCAGCCGCCAGCAGCCCGCAGCAGCCCGTAGCCGCCACTGGCCGCTTTTGTTATAGAAGCGCAGAATCATTAAAAAAACTACTTTAAGTGCTCCTGCCTATTCTTCTGTTGTTGCCAGTGGGTAGTTCGATCTCACAAATCATATTTGTGTCCATTTTATCACAATGCCGCCCATGGTCATCCTGTTTTGAACCATAGTTTGCAAAAGATTCTTTCCGGTGTGACTTTTTCTGACTTTGAATGCGTCCAGTTCCTGCAGGTGTGCAATTTGTTTACTTTTTGAGTATGCTTTTGCTTCAATGTTTTTCTTGACTATCGGTGCATATCTGCATTGCATTCTACTACTTCGCAATTTCGCCGAGTTGATTCGCGGGTGGGTTCTCTCAATTTTGACAATGACTCACATTCGTTTTAGACAAGACAGTTTGCAAAAGTGAAATTTGGGCACCGATAGGATGCGCTGTGCGGCAGCAGAACAATGAACACAAATGTAATATGCAAAGTCGAGCTACACACTGGCGGTAACAGAAGAAAAAGCGTGTAAGATGAAAAGCGTAGGCAGGAGCACTCAAAGTAGTAAGATTCTGATGATTCTGATGATTTTGCGCCTCTTTAACAAAAGCGGCCAGCGGCTGCTGCGGGCTGCTGCGGGCTGCTGGCGGCTGCTGGCGGCTGCTACGGGCTGCTGGCGGCTGCTGGCGGCTGCTACGGGCTGCTAGCGGCGGCTGCCGGCGCGGTATGAAGGCACCCTAAGTAACAAAGTATGAAATATTATGAAAAACTCATGTGAATGAAGAGCGTGCTTAAAGGCAGTGGATCGGCAAAATCCAACAACTCAGGATTTTAAAGCGGTAGGTTCTTCTTCGCTCAAGTATGAAAACAGTGCAATCCCGGTTGCAAAGCATGCTTTCCCTGCCGAGAAAATCGCTCTCAAATTTACACGCGCAGGCCAATCTTACACGCATCTGGACGAGTTGGAGATTTTCTTCTCACCATTGGAGGCTGCCCGCTGCAACACTATAATCATTGGGTCCGGCAACTATTCAGCGTCATCGGCCTGGCTCCACTCGTCCAATTTCAAAGGGAAGGGTATTGAAAAACGCTTATTTTCGCCGTTTTCAAGCTTTGAAAAGTGGATTATTGGGATCAGCGTATAGAAAAACCTCGCGTAAGCGCAAATTTGACTAGGTTGAGATTTGCCGAGCCACTGCCTTTGACTAATTTCCAAATTAGGTCGGCAATTGCCGACCTAATGTCCACCTGAGGTGGGCAAAACTCTCAATTCACATAACTTTTTCAAAATTTTTGCATAAATGTGTTGTGCACCTAAAGTTTACTATATGTTGAGATTTTGGTTTCAAAACTCCTCCTCTTGTCTTGGTTAGAGCCCAAAATCGCATCAGCAGCCTAGCTTTCTAAGATGGAAAGCGCGCCCCAGTCAATCGATACGCGCGGGAACGGCGTATCTCAGTCCTATGACTGCGTTACTTTGATATTTTTCCATTCCTTCATCATTTTCCTTGTTTATCGTTCTTCCTGTTTTCTTTCTTGATACAGGTGAGGAGTAATTAAAGGAATTTGAGCATTTTGGGCACTTTTAAGCGCTTTTAGGCGAAGTGTGGCCGGTGTTCTCGTTGCACAAGCACAAAGCGTCATTTTTGGGCTTAAGGGGGTATTCGTAAAAACTATTGGGATCAAAGGGGAATTCGTTTTGGAAAACCCCGTTTGCCCACCTCGTGCCGGGCCCTGAATACAACAGGGTAGAGGGATCAAGTCCCGAGACTAATTAACTCGTTAGACTTGACAGCGCCTCCGATTGCGTATTTAAACGGCAAAACATACGCATGACATTGCTTCTGTGTCATTTGTCCACAGGTGCCTACTGGCAGTGTAGTGTGATGTTCACCATCTGTACAAGCAGGAAAATGTTATTTCTAGAAACAACCATCTACCAATAAGGCTATGTGATAAATTAGAAGATTTATTACTTTGATAGAAAACTCGATCAATCCCTAGTAACTGAGAATCTCAATAAATTGAGTTAGACTTCAAGGTGCAGAGTCATCAGTAGTGAGTTATGACAATGAGGTTTACAGGGGGTTTGCATGCTGCCTATTATAAATGGGATATGACTAGGTATAAGCTCCTGCAAGACGAAGGCGGTCGGTTCAATGTGCAACGCGGCTGCGACATGGCTGCGTCACAGCAGCGTCACAGCCGCGTCACAGCCACGTCGCGCCTCGAACCAACCGCCTTCGTCTTGCAGGAGCTTATAACTGTTTGAAAGTTATCTAATCTAAGAAAATATAACATACAAAACTATGAAAAGTATCCTAATTCCGAATTCTCCAAATGAGTTAGACACAGCAACTTTTCAATCCATATTCCGAATACGAGCGCAAACGTCCGCCGTGAATGAAGAGCAGGTGCCGGTACCTAAACACAGTGCTTGATACGCTCACCAACAATTGAAACAAATCTTACTTAAACTTAGGCCCGTATGCACGTACATCCCCGCAGGGAGGGGAGGGGATCTGAGAGGGGAAGCATCATATCTCGCTAGTTTTCATATCTTTCTTCGTTTTTCTCTGTCTTGCTTTTGAAGGTTCTCATACACTGATACCTGCACATAACGGATGCCAGGTTACTGTCATACAAGATCAGATATTCAATATTTTGTCTGATCCCCTGGGGATCCCCAGGGGATCACCTCGCATTTTCAAAGTCCTTTATCTTCCTGAAAACTTAATGAAAATGCTCTAAAATTGTTCTGGGGAAATACTACAGCAGTTCTAAACTTGCTTGTGGTAGAAATGAGTGAAATCTTAAGATATCAAAAATTTCGATGAACCTCGCGAGCCAGGGATTATCGAAAAAATCAAAATCTTTAGATTCCATTTCTTCTGTCGAGAACATGCTCAGCAGTATCGTAGTATATCTTCAGCACATTTTGCCAGCGTTTTCATTGAGTTTTCAGGAAGATGAAATGACTTTGAAAATGTGAGGTGATCCCCTGGGGATCCCCAGGGGATCAGACGAAATAGTGAATATCTAATCTGGTATGGCAGTGACCTGGCATCCGTTATGCGCAGGTACCAGTGTATGAGAAACTTCATAAACAAGATAAAGAAAGAAGGAGAAAGATATGTAGACTAGCGAGATATGACGCTTCCCCTCTCAGATCCCCTCCCCTCCCCACGGGGATGTACGTGCATATGGGCCTTAGAGAGAATATGCACCACCCCTGTATTTGATTGACTATATATACATTGTTCCCAAACGTTGAGTGCAAACAACCTTGTTTAATAATTCCAACCAGCAAATCAAAATCTCCAGATAACCATTCCAGCAAAGTTCACTCGATATAGGATTATGACAAGGTCTATGCCCTACGTAAGGTAAACGTGTTCTTTTAAAAGCTTTGGGCAAAGATAAATTGATTGATTGGTTGGCAGAAAGGAAATCGCGGGCATGAAAAATATGAGATTTATGCGCCAAAAAAAATGATGGATTCTTCTGAAAGCTTTGGGCAAAAACAAATCGATTGAATGGTTGGCAGAAAGGAAGTGGTAGGCACGGAAAATATGAGATTTATGCGCCAAAAAAATGATGGACTCGCTACAACTGGATGGTTCTACGCTGACCACACGAGAAAAGTGCTCACTCCGCCTTTTCATGAGATTACGGTAGAGGCGACTTTTCTAGATTACGGTACAGGTAGGTGTACACTGAAAGCAATTTCTCAAACGAAACTGTTTAGGGGGTTCACCTAACGTACTGATTACGAATATTATTCAAACCTGGCAGACAGGGTATTCTTGCCGGCAAAAAAGGAAGGCTTTTATATATTGCATTTACTGTCGACCACAGACTCATAGATGACAAGAAGTAAATTTCGGTGTCCATCACAACACAGCGAATGACTCTACTGTGTGCGCGCTGAGTGCAATATTCGTGATCGGCTTCGAATACGTATACCAAGGCTTCGATAGCGCCCATTTCAACACTGGCTTAAAAATCGACTAAATGTGTAGTTCTCTGCACTTTTGTAGCATTTTCAGATCGTGTCAACATTGCTTGTTTTGATCCTTGAGCCGTAGTAAACCTATTCCTATACTAGGGCAAAGATCTGGTGCTTGAGTACAATTTCGTTGTAAATGGTACTGGATAAAACGCAAAAAGGCGCCAGCAACCAGAGTCACGTTTGGATTGAAGCTCAATCTTCATCATATTTTCTTTGTAGCTTATGTATGGTTTGAACCTCATAAGAGTAGGCAACTTTATAGCTACAGATCCACTCGTTGCAAGAAACTAATCCAGTAT
>CATQJL010000112.1:5199331-5226004 GCA_958299035.1 Cylicocyclus nassatus | reverse complement strand
AAGCAGTGGTATCAACGCAGAGTACTGGTGGGGCCGCCTACGCAACTGATAATTGGTCTAATTTTGTAAGTTGCCGCTGACATTGAGTTCATTTCGTGCTCGGAAAGCTTATGGGTCTTCAAAAGGCTGTAAAAAACTGGACATGATGGATTTGTCACTTTCAATCTGCTTATGAGACTATCAGCAAGTCCGGCAGATTTGGCAATCGTAATCCATGCGTCACTAAGTTTTTTACATTGGGCTCGATATTCTTTATTTATTATTTAGAATTTGGCTTCGCCGCTTGGCAGACATAGGCACGAATTGCATGGTGGAGATGACTTTGATATCAAAGTCACAATTCTAACACTTGAAAAAGAGATCTCGGCTAGGAAAGCCTTAGAATCGTTCTGGATTTCTGCAAAGAATCCAGAAATGAACAACAAAAACGAGTGCTTATCCATAACCGCTGATTTCCTTCCGTTTTTATCATTATGTGAGCTATAACTGTTTATGTGACATCCCTCAGTATAGCTCAGTCGTCCGTCGCGAACATCTACATCCGGCACGGACATCTAACGAAGCGGTGGTTCCCTGGTATGTCTTTTGCCAGCACAATTCTTATAGCACTAGATTGGGGGAAGCGCCGAAAACTGGCAAGGGCTGGTAGAGACGTTTGATGGGCTGGAGTTACGGATGAAGCTTTGAACCATTCCAGGCCTCTGATGAAGACGAAAGCGTCGAAACGTAAGGCCGAAGAGTACTGACAATAAAAGGACCACCTAACAACCTGTTCGGCACAACAATATTCGACACTTACGATCATGCCCAGGTTTAATGATTACGGAACATGGAAATTATTAGAAAACGTACCGCCGCATCTGTTCCGACTGACACGAGAAGCGCTATCGCTTCGGCAAAAAGCGGTAGCAATTCGCCAGTCCTTATTGTTCCTCCAACGATGCAAGAGACATAACATCGTTCCCAAGTTCATCGAAGCGAAGAAAATAGGATATACCTGCTGTCTCGATGAGAATGATGCGAAAATCAAGAAGATTTATCATTCTATTTTGAACGTTATCATTGTCGAGAAACGCAGAATGTTGTACTCTATCCTATTGAAATGTAATTGTAAAGAGAAGGCTTGTGAACGTCTCTTGCCTAGTCAGACTTGGAGGAAAATTAAGGATGGTTCGAAGTCAATCTGTGATTCGATCCGGTCTAATGTTAAAACTAGGCTCATTGCAAAGTACGACCGACTCTCGAACGAATGCCATAAAAATTGTTTGCTTGACAAAAGCTCCAGTGCCTATCACCGCCCCGAACATCTCTCATCATGCAATGAAAAAACGGGAAGGGTCACGGTTGTTGGAAACGCTCAAGTGTCTTCAAATATCATTGAGCTTCTTAGCCTAGGTCCTTCGTTCTCCCCTGCACAGAACATCAATGCTGGACTCTACCGAAAGGTAGTAGGAGGTTTGCACAAGCTTAGGGATTTACTTCGATTGAAAGCCAAGCGCGCGAGTGTTCAACGTCATTCTGCTGCTAACGAACAAAGAACTTTACTGACGATCCCATTCCCGTCGTCCTTCTATAGACAACCTGAACCAAATTTTTGTGTAGACATGAAGTTCCGGCTCTTATGCTCTGGTGTCTTAGAAGTCTTGACCAAGTCAGAACGAGAGCGCCAAAGCAACCTTTCACGAAATCAGTGGCAAGGTTTCAAGGAGATCCGTGAACTCATCTCGAATGGTTCTGTACGTCTATCAGTAAGCGACAAGGGAGGCGAATTTGTAATAATGCCGCAGGAACTGGATCGTAAAATAACTGCAGCCCACCTCGCAGACGCTACAACGTATGCAGTGGTCTCTGAAAAAGAATATCGAGCCCAATGTAAAAAACTTAGTGACGCATGGATTACGATTGCCAAATCTGCCGGACTTGCTGATAGTCTCATAAGCAGATTGAAAGTGACAAATCCATCATGTCCAGTTTTTTACAGCCTTTTGAAGACCCATAAGCTTTCCGAGCACGAAATGAACTCAATGTCAGCGGCAACTTACAAAATTAGACCAATTATCAGTTGCGTAGGCGGCCCCACCGATAGGATTTCATGGTACCTAAATAAGATCGTGAGCCAGCTGCTAACGAAGGTACCAGCACACTTATCCAATGCACACGAGTTTGTGGAACAGCTTCGAAACGCTAAGTTTGATTCGAGCACGGTAATTGAGTCGTTTGATGTAACGTCTCTTTACACTAATGTGCAGAATGACCAGGCTCTGCAAGCGTTATCGGAAATGTTGGATAAGCATGCTGATACAATGAACATGTTTGGACTTAGCAAAGCGCATACGATGGCCCTAGTGAAAGAATGTCTAAAATGCAACATCTTTAGATGGTCTGGGACTTATTACTCCCAGATACGTGGATTAGCTATGGGCCAAAGGCTAGCACCAATTCTCGCCATATGCTTTATGAGCAGAATTGAAGAGCCAGTCCTAGCACGTATGCCACTGATGTACTGTCGTTACATCGATGATTGCTGTGTTGCAACTTCAACACAGTCCGAGATGGACGAGTGTTTCAGAATTCTTAACCAGCAATCACAGTGCATCAAGCTCACACGTGAGATACCTCGCGATGGATGGCTGCCTTATCTCAATGCTCAAGTAAAGGTGACCGCTGGCATTGTAAGAGTCAAATGGTATCGCAAGGAAAGCTCCAAAAATATCCTCATCAACGTAAAATCTGCACATCCTGCTTCTGTAAAGCGTGCTGTCATTGGTAATATGTTTAGAACCGCGATGCAGATGTGCAACGGAGAAGAGGAGCGATGCGAGTCACGAAGACTGGCTACCCAAATAGCTTGCAGTAACGGTTACCATTCTTCACCGCACATTCACCATCGGAGAAATGGCAACAACATTCGGGCTGATGACAAACTTCCACTTTGCTTGCCATTCATTTCTGATAAGATCAGCGCGGCCATACAGAAATGCATCGTTCGTGCGCAGCTGCAAGATGATATTATGTTAGTGAACATTCCCAATGATAATATCAAAAAACAGCTCGTACGTAACAGGCTCTACGATCAATACTGCAATACGGAGCAATGCATGATATGCCCGCACGGCAGAATGGGTGACTGCGCGAAGATGGGAGTGGTGTATCAGCTTGAATGTCTGAAATGTAATGCTCGCTATATTGGGGAAACAGGAAGAACACTCGGCATTCGCATCAAAGAGCATTTGTCAGATAAAAGGCGTAAGAATTTGGCTTCGCCGCTTGGCAGACATAGGCACGAATTGCATGGTGGAGATGACTTTGATATCAAAGTCACAATTCTAACACTTGAAAAAGAGATCTCGGCTAGGAAAGCCTTAGAATCGTTCTGGATTTCTGCAAAGAATCCAGAAATGAACAACAAAAACGAGTGCTTATCCATAACCGCTGATTTCCTTCCGTTTTTATCATTATGTGAGCTATAACTGTTTATGTGACATCCCTCAGTATAGCTCAGTCGTCCGTCGCGAACATCTACATCCGGCACGGACATCTAACGAAGCGGTGGTTCCCTGGTATGTCTTTTGCCAGCACAATTCTTATAGCACTAGATTGGGGGAAGCGCCGAAAACTGGCAAGGGCTGGTAGAGACGTTTGATGGGCTGGAGTTACGGATGAAGCTTTGAACCATTCCAGGCCTCTGATGAAGACGAAAGCGTCGAAACGTAAGGCCGAAGAGTACTGACAATAAAAGGACCACCTAACAACCTGTTCGGCACAACAATATTCGACACTTACGATCATGCCCAGGTTTAATGATTACGGAACATGGAAATTATACCATGAATATTTTCGGAAACAACCGTTTTTCCAGGGTTTTTTTTTGAACTTATTGGGAGAAAATCATGCTGGCGTCGGAATGAGAAGGGAAAAAATATTTGCGTAGTAGCGCTGGCCGTTAAAGTTAGCATGTGCATATTTTTGACGCAAGGTCCCAGGATGTCTCTGGGACGAGAAACAGGCATTTTTGATTTTTCTCTGAAGATTCCTGTTTCACCGAGTATTGATATATGCGTACGCTTCCGTCGGTTCAACCGTTGGTTGCCCTAGCCAAAAGTAACCGAGATGGTTGTCCTCGCCGGAGACAACCGAGATGGTTGTCCTCGCCAGAGGCAACCGAGATGGTCGTCCTTGCCAGAGGCCACGATGGTGTCATCGCCAGAGGCAACCTAGATGGTTATCCTCCACTGAGGCAGCCGCAAGCATTGGGCCCTCGAGAGGCAACCGTCCGGCATGAGGCAACCATCAGAAATGACTGGAGCCGCAGCGCTTTGTATAGCCTTGCCTTATATACCCCGGCGGGAGGGGCAGAGGACGGTCAATTCGTGTGGTTAGGCATAGGCTTTCCATACAAAATCTATCCGCCCCTTCCGAGTTGGTGTGACCAATCACAGCCGGCCCCGCCCCTTTCGAGGGATATATAAGGCGGCCGAACTCGGCATTGTCGGTCACTCACCTCTGCTAGCCGGCGGCCACTGAATCACCAAGAGCTCTGGGTACCAAGCGAGGACCGAAGATCTGAGAATCTGGGGACCAAGCGATAAAGCCTAAACGCTCCTATTTCTCCAGTACTGAGAAGCCAACGGCTATACCTCGAGTACCGAGAAGCCAACAGGCTTCTATAGTTGCTTATCACCCACGTATGAAAACAGTGCAGTCCCGATCGCACAGCATGCCTTCTCTGCCGAGAAAATTGCCTTTAAACTTACACGCGCAAGCCAATCCTACACGCGCTCGGAGGAGTTGGCAAACCCCCTCTCACCATTGAAGGTTACCCGCCGCAATGCTGTAGCCATTGAGTCCTGCAACGATTCAGCGTCTTTAGCCACACTCGTCCATTTTGAAGCGAAGGGCATCAGAAAACTTCTCGCCGTCAAGCATTCTTAAGTAGATTTTCGGGATCAGCGTATTGAATAACTCCAGGTAAGGGAGAATTTGGTTAGGTTACAATTTGTCGAGCCACTGCCTTTGATCTAGTGATTTTTGGCAGATAGCCTTTGCCCAAACTACTGCCTTCTACGTTGCATAATGCTCCTTGTCTTATTACATGAATGTCCTCAATGTTGCTGACAACGAATTCAGATTTCGCGTCGTTTTTTGTATCATTGCTTGACATCATTCCACAAAAGGTTTTCATTTTTGTCATAAGACATTATCATATTATGTCTGTCCCTATTTAACTTGACCAGAATCAGAATACTGTGCTTATCTACATAGTATGTTCTTCATATAGGACATCATTCTGCATATTCATAAAGCTTCAATGGTACCCTTTCAGACAGTAACTCTTTCTGAAAGCCATGAAACTTTTGCTCGCAATATTGGCAATAATCGCACTTGCTGAAGGGGATGTGAAATGGGAGTTTGATCTACCCGGATGCGACATCTGCAAGGATTCGATTGACTACTTGGAAAAGCGCATAACAACTAAGAATCTTGATAAGGTAATTCGCTTTTGATTTCTCGAAATCAGTGCAAAACATAATATCGAATACAGCACAATCCCTTAATTTTTTTACATGCTGGAATGAGCTTCAAAATGTTAGAAGTAGAGTTAAAGCATATCTGGGTACTTAAAACTCTTAAATTAACTGAATGAAAGGCCGTAGCTCAACCATTGCATGAAGGGCAGCTTTATGATACCCTAACACTAATTTATATCTAAACTCCAGCTTGGATCGTATCTTGACCGTTCAAGGCTTTCGATCAGAGGTGCGATAGTCGGAGCCGATTCTCCGCCTACCTTCACTTTTGAGCTGGTACAGGGTGACCACCTTCACTTTTGGGTTTGAAAATGTTTTTTGCTAAAGCTCAAAAGAAGAAAATAAGCAAAAGGGATGTAAAAGAAAGTATTAAGAGCATATATCTATGTAGTAGGTCGATCCAGGCAGTAACCGCCGAGAACCAGAATTTCGAATGATAAAATAATGAAAAATCGTGAAAAATCATTCCACTGTTACAAATCTGCGGGCTGAAGACCTCCAGTTGCAACTTCATAGGTTTTGAAGGGAAGGTGTTTTTCTACCAGATAGTGAAAGAATTAGTTTGATTTGAGGAGTGGCCGCCGAGAACGAGAATTTTGAAAAACCTTAAAAATCTTCTCAATTTTAGGTCGCTTAATGACAACTGACATTTGAACTCTTATAAATCCGGACTTTGAAGGTGTGTAATGCTGCGACTTCATAGGTTTTGTAGGGTAAGGTTTGCTCTGCCAGAATATGTCTCAGCTGTACATTCCATTGAAACATCACCGAAATACAGGCTCTTAAAAAAGCAGGTAAAAAACCGCTTTCCAGCTCATAACTTATTTAGAATTGCATAATTCGTTTGCGTCTTCATAAGTTGGATTCTCCTCTTCAAGAGCTTTCAGATGATATATAATATGTGGGGGATTCACGCCTCCCACGGCATATGCCCGGGGTGGACTACCTCTCTTCACTAATTCTCCACCCCGCCCATTTTAATGTATTGGCGGGAGGCCGCCAGTGGAGAATTAGTGAAGAGAGGTACTCCACCCCGGGTTAGAGCCGCAAGAAACATTGAATCCCCCACAAATTATATATCATCTGAAAGCTCTTGAAGAGGAAAATCTAACCTATGAAGTCGCAACATGACTCATGCAGTTCTGCAGAAGTTGTGAGCTGAAAAACGGTTTTTTACCTGCCTTTTTGAGAGCCTGGATCTCGGCGATGTTTCAATGGATCGGTACAGCTAAGACATATTCTGACAGGGCAAACCTCACTTTACAAAACCTATGAAGTCGCAACATCACACACTTTCACATTCAAGATTTATATGAGTTTAATTGTCAGCTGTCACTAAGCAACTTAAAATTGAGAAGATTTTTGAGGTTTTTCAAAATTCTCGTTCTCGGCGGCCACTCCTCAAATCAATTTTTTCACTATCTGGTAGAACAACACTTATCCTTGAAAACCTACGAAGCCGCAACTGCGGAGGTCTTCAGCCAGCAGATTTGTAACAGTGAAATGATTTTTCACGATTTTTCATTATCTTATCATTCGAAATTCTGGCTGCCGGCGGTTACTGCCTGGATCTACCTACTTTCTTCGCAGTACGTCATAATAAAATGTACTTGATGAAGCACACAAAGTCTAGCCGAGTATCGCTCACAAATAAACTATCTCATTAACACCTTTATTTAAAATATTTATGCAGTTGTACTCATCGTATTTGTGGCCCTAAAGGCCGCTGGGTCACACTTATTGGCCCTAAGGAGGACCGTTGGGTTAGAGCCCTTCAGTTATCCGAAGTCATCATGAAGCTTTGCTCCATCGTAGAAAGTGCTGAGGCGTATATGCGTCCATGCCGGTGATGGCCTCCAGGTGCTCGCAGTAGGCGACGGCGACTTCCTAAAAATAGACTACATAGAGTATGCTCTCGATACTTTCTTTTGCTTCGTTTTGCTCAATTTCCTTTTTTTCAATTTCAGCAGAAAAAATCAATACCCAAAAAGTCCGAAAAAACCCAAACCAAAAAAAACCAAAAAACCCAAACCCAAAGTCCGTCCTGTACTCCCCCCCCCTCTCTACCCCCCCCCACCCCCGGTCAACGTTTTTGAGAGGTGAGTGTCCGGCACTACCACCTTCACTTTTGCTGGCCAGTGGTAACTGGAACCACCTTCACTTTTGGGGGGCCCGGCTCCACCTATCGCACCTCTGCTTTCGATTGATTAGCTTTTGCTTTGACTAGAAAGGAAGTTGATACCGTTCGCAATGGCTTTGCTAAGGTCTCTCAACCAGATCGACATAGGAAGTCCATGTTCGTTTTACATTTGCCTTTGAAACTGTCAACTGTTGCTAGTACAGTCGCCGCCTCAAAAACGATGTTGTACCAGATTTTGATTTTTGGGATTATTGCAGTTTACAAGTCTTTTCAACACTGCATAATCCTAGGGGCTCAAATCGTTAAGAAATCCAATAAACTCCGTTGTTCGAAGAACCCGTAAAGCAAAGCAGATGAGCTGACCTAGTCTATTTTGGTTTCGGTCGCAGCACATGTAAAAAAGAAAGGCATTTCCTAGAAAGATTGAGACACGATAGGAAACCGACAGGTCGTCCACCGCGAGCAGAAATGCGCTTGGCGCGCCACTTTGAGCTTAGTTTTCTCGGAATAGGAGAGGACTTTTTGAATGAAACTTGAGCACTGTCCTGACAATAAGACCCCTTTATGCATTATGTGGAAATGTTCGGCAGATTCAATCAAGACGGCTTTTTTTTGCTTTGCTTTGATTGCAGCATTGGATTAAAACATTTTTTGTAGAAAATTTGAGGCAACGAGATAATGCAAATTTTAGATGTTTGACGAATACTGCAAAAAGCGCGCTGGGATGTACATAGGCACATGCGATACATTGAAGAAAAATATGCCGTTTATACTTGAGAAGACGAAGGTAAGGTTGGACATTTTTCTAATGAAACGCGCAAAGGAAAAAGCAAATCAAACGTTAGTGAAGCAAAAACAGTGCATCAAATTCCCGTACTTCTTCTTCCAGGAACATCTTGAACCGCAGAAAATATGCGCTGCCAAAGCCCTCGATTTGTGCCCCTACCCCTACTAGAAGGAAGTTTAGTCAAAACGTACAATAAACTTTCTAGAAATTTTCTCCTCCCTGTTCCTTACCATCAGAATTGAGCAATAAACCATCGCAAATATATGGCTTGAAAATATGTACACTGTTTGATTTGAAGGTAAACACTTGGTCTTGGATCTCTCATAATGGCTGTGTAATGATATTTGCCCATAGCATCGCAATCGTGATTGTACAAGTTCATGAGTTTTGAAGCTTTATAACACTGTTGTTAGCAAAAAGCCAATCTAGCTACATTACAGTTGTGGCCTCAAAGTATACACAACATCAACAGTTGAATTTTTGCAGTGTGAAAGGTCTCTTCAAAGACTTAGGCCGGACGAACACGCAAAGTTCAGTGCAAACGCGGTTCTGTTTTCCCTAAGGCGCAAAATGCATAGGGTTCACGGTAGCTGTCCTCAAGCCCGCTTGCGGATGTTCAACAGAAACTCAGTCATTTGTTTTCTGTTTACTTAAACTTATGCGTCACGCTAAGAAACCAACAAACCAACAAACAAAAAAGAGAATAGATTCTTTCGAAGCCTTCAGCTGGGATGTGTGCGAGGTGAAAGGTCTTGCCAAGGCTGAAACGCAGAGTCGCTGTGGGACCCTATGACCTCAACATTAGCGGCATGCGTACTCTAGCGCAGCTACTCTGCGAGGGAAAGCTTCTTCTCTAAAGCGAAAGCCTTCTTGCCGAGCAATAGCTAGCGTCTTTTGGAATGGCGCGTCCGAAGAATAGTCGTCCATACGCTGCTACATTGTCTAAACCCCACACCCGCTCAACTTTGCCCAGACACCACCTTAAAGTTGCTGCGGCGCCTTCGTCCGCCAGTAGGCTTGCATTATCCAAAATGCTTCACGACCCAGAATAAAAATTTAGAAAAAAGTCTGGATCCAAATTCTCACCGCAACGTACTCTAAAGACTAAACAAACAAATCTACATATTTCAGTCTGTGCAGTGCTGAAGGAGTATCAAAACAAGTTAGTGCTTTGATAAAAAAAAGTGACGTGTATTGAAACAAAAAAGTATTCCTTACTACCATTTCCTTGGGTATTTCATGATAGGAAATGCAGTAAACCAAACAATTTTTCAGAATCAAGAAGCATATAATTAGAAAAAAGCTTAGGAAAAAGCAAGTATACATAGAAGTATAGGTCTATGTTAGCTACATCAGCGTGAATATAAATACAAAAATGTATTTAGTTTGAGTGCCTAATTTTCCCATAACATACTTTGAAATCTATCCGTATTCCATATACGTGTACAAAGGCTATGAAAGGGATTCTACGAGTCTAAGGTTGATTGACTGCATTAATTACTGCAATCACTCTTTCACGGTGAGGATGGTATACCATTATCGCCGCAAGATATTCTCAAATAGATATGTTTTGAATATTTTATGCTCAAATGAACGATTCAAATCGATGCAGTACAACACTTTACTGTAGATGCCTGCTCCGACTCTTCACTACACGTATTCCAAAGTATTAGGTTGTTACAAAAGTCTTGTTACACTTTGAATTTACGGCGATAAGTGCACCTCATATTCTTAACAGGTCTCCAGGGTACCATTCGATAGAGCAAAGCAAATTTTATAAAATATTTTGCAGAAGTTCCTACCAGCTTCGACCCACCGTAGATTTGCATCCAAAAACTGAATCGTACTGAAAGCTCAAAAAATCGCGAAAAATTCATATGTTTGCTCAAAGAATCCTACCAATCTACAACTTGCTCACAAAAATTGCCCACTATATCATACACTCACATCTGCTGTTGCTGTATTTTTTTCTCATCTAGAAATCGAGAAAATGAAAATTTCTTGTTTTTACAAAAACGGAGCTGTGCTGTTTTTATTTATGTAGCTGTATACTACAAGCCCTTAGAAGTAGAATCGTAAATTTTCACCTTTTCAGAAGCCCTAGTTTTCGAAAAAAAATACCGAATTTATCTTTTTCATTTGGGTGTTCAATGCTATATTAGGTAATTTTCGAAAACTAAGGCTTCTGGGAGGCTGAAAATTTACGCTGATACTTCTGAAGGCTTGTAGTATACAGCTACATGAATAAAAACAGCACAGCTCCGTTCTAGTAAAAACAAGAAAATTTTCATTTTCTCGATTTCCAGATGAGGAAAAAATACAGCAACAGCACATGTGAGTGTCCGATATAGTGTGCAATTTTTATGAGCAAGTTGGAGATTCGTAGGATTTTTTAAGCAAAGATATGAATTTTTCGTGATTTTTTAAGCCTTTAGTACGACTCAGTTTTTGGATGCAAACTTACGGTAGGTCGGAGCTGGTGCGAATTTTTGCAGACTATATTGTAGAGGTTGCTTTGCTCTATCGAATGGTAACCCGTAGCCCTCTAAAGATTATGAGGTGCATAACTTATCGCCGTAAAAAGTTAAAGGTGATAAGACTTATATAACAGCCCAATAGTCGAGGACGACCATCTCGGTTGCCTCCGGCAAGCGCAACCATCTCGGTTGCCTTTAGCAAGGACAACCATCTCGGTTGCCTTTGGCGAGGACAACCATTCGGTTGCCTCTAGCGAGGACAACCATCTCGTTTGCCGTTGGCGAGGACCACCGTTGTTAAAAATCGAACCACTGGCTCAACACCTTACTCGATTTGTTGATTGATGATTGTGATTGTTGTGATTTGTGTGTGATTGTGTTGTGATTTGTGTTGTGATTTTATAGAAATGATCAGTGCACTCTTTCAATGCGTTTGATCGTCGCATTAGCACTCGAATTATTTTGAAGAGGCTATTTTGTGCACGATTTCCTCCCAATAAGTTCAAAAAAAAACCTGGAAAAACGGTTGTTTCCAAAAGTATTCATGATATGTTTACCACATATACAATATGTATGCAAAAATTCAACAATTTAGTCTAGCTCTTTTAGAACCTGAGATCTCAAAAGTGTATTATAAATAAAACATTCTTCAGAATACGCCAAAAAATCGTCAAATCCAGACCTCGCCAAAAAAATTAAAATTGTTGTGATTGTATAGAAATGATCAGTGCACTCTTTCAATGCGTTTGATCGTCGCATTAGCACTCGAATTATTTTGAAGAGGCTATTTTGTAATCAGCGCACTCGTTTGTCCCTTACCGAAATCCAGTTCCGGATGACAGGAGAAATATTTTGATGCAGGATTGAGGAAGACAAATAAAGAATAGCTTGCTTGAATTAGTACAACAAAGTACCAACTTGCATCTTTTTTAATCCAAGGCTCTAAAAAAACAAAGTATTGAATATTCTTTTGAACATTTACTACATTCGTAATCAGCATGCTTAGTTAGCCCACTATGCCAACTCCCATCCCCGTAGCTCAAAATTTACAAAAAAATCGATAAAATTGATAAATCGATACCGATCGATGGCGAAAGTCAGCTATGACACCCGCCCCGCCCCGAAGTGTGTGTGTGCCAAGTTTGGTCCGGATCGGTTCAAAAATAAAAATTTCTATTCGGAACATACGTACATACAGACATACATTCATACACACATACAGACAAACAGACATTCAGCTTTATATATAACAATATACGTTTACGATGCATTTAATAAATAAATAAATAAATAAATAAACATTTGAATGCACAAAGTGTGCCTATCATGAAACAACAGGAAAATTATGTAATATTCAGTAAAGAAAAAGAAGAAAAGTACATCATATTGCGGGAAGACTTGCAATCAGTACTGGTAAAAAATCTCAAGCAACCCTCAATCAATACAGTTGAGAACCAAATTATACTACGTAACAAAGAATGATATTGAGATTATAGCATCCAAAACTGGACTACATTAGCTAAACTTGTATTATTGAACTGTCAGATGCCAATGCGTTTTCGATCATGAGGTATGAGGATGGTCGTTCAATTGTATTTACATGGAAGGCACCCACTAATTAGGGAGTAAAGTTGAAATGGACTGACAAGGAAAGGATGGTTGGTCGAAGTGGCCTTTTGAGATGAGGATCGCTGATTTCAAATCTGTCTTCCTTATCTGCGGCGCATTCCTGCATGAGAAGTTATGAGCGTTTATTGGAGAAAAATATCGAGTACGCATATAATACAAAAACAGTAGTAACATTTTTATAGCACTAGAATGGACCAGTGACAATATTTCTAGGACTCTACAAAATATTGGGTTGTTTCAAAAGTTCTACCCGTTTTCGATACCTTTTTTGAATTGCCGATTTTGGAGGAAAAAACCATTTTTCACAAATAATGCTTATATCATGCAAAAGCTCCTTTCTTCCAGTTTTTCAGGCATATATTCGTTTTCATAGATCTTTGTTCGCTGTGTGGTTGCGTACTCTGAAAAGAAGCGAAACAAATATGAAAATTTTCGTCTTTGCTCTATCGCCATGAAATCTACAGCCAAAAGAAAAAATTTCTTTCAAAACATATTAGGTGGGTCCGAAAGTTTTGTCGGTTTTTTCAATCCATCGGCAAACACGCTAGAATGAAGATAAACAAACGCTTCAAAATGTATCCAACGCAGAATTTCTTCCTCTTTTCAGCTGCCAAACTCCCACTGTGTTTCATTGCGATAGTGACAAGATATTTGTTGGAAATTACAACCACTTGTTTTTACCATCTCCAACTTTCGCTAATTTTCAGAATTTGTATGTGACTTTCGGAGGAGCCCTAATAACCGGCAGATAGGGCAAACCTTTTGCCAACTTATGCAATTTTTTTTCTTTTTTTCAGCTGCTTTTTCAGATTTTTGCTAAATAACTTTCTAAACATCTTGTGTTTTGGCAAAATAGCATGATCTGTTATTGCACCAAACACTGCAAAAACTAAAGAAAACTGAGGTTTCAACACATGATTATTCTACTGCACCATTACAAAGTAAATGAGCGATTTTCGCTTCAAATTATGAAGATTTTGAAACATAGGTTACGTCAGTGCGCACTTCTGAAATTGGAAAATACTGCGATTTTTCCCACATATTTTGCCTGCCTCGGCAAAGAAAGCCAAGTGTTAGGAAGAGGAGAAAATTCTGCATCGAATGGTGACTGAAATGTTCAACATTTTATGTTCTACGAAGTTAAAATAGGATGATTGTAAAATTTGGTCACTTCAAAAAATAAATCGTAGAAATTCAGACAAGCCGTAAAGCTACAAAAAATTGCTTCTGTTGGCAAAAGGTGTGCACTCTCTGCTGGTTATCAGGGCTTCTTCGAAAGTCTCATACAAAAATTTTGAAAATTAGCTTTTTTGAATTCTCATAAAAATAGTGGTTGTTGGATTTTACGATTGAAGTTGAATCTACAAGCTTTCGATCATGAATCGCTCTCAAGATACCTTCTTCATTTCCATTTGAATTCTCATAAAAATAGTGGTTGTTGGATTTTACGATTGAAGTTGAGTCTACAAGCTTTCAATCATGAATCGCTCTCAAGATACCTTCTCCATTTAGGCTTATCTGGAGCGGTCATTCCAGGTTCAATTTTACAATATTCTCTTGACGTATACCCTCAAAATGATATCCATCCTGCCCGTAAGCTACCTGCGCAGGGCCTGCACTATGTGCCTACTTTCTCATCACTATTTGTATCAAGGCCTTGTGCATACAAGCGCCTATACGGTTCATCTGATTTGCTAACTCGATTTCAATTTTCTGATCATTAGGCTTGCTAGAGGTTGGCAGTTTGACACACAGTCCATCGTCACTATTCGTTCCTTTCTGCAGATCAGGTTGCAGAGCTAAAATATTGTTATCAATACTATTTTCACAAAGCTGCTCATTGACGTACTTCGTAAAAGGAGTTTCCATGACACACGCACACCAGAAGAGCGACAAAGTACGTTGATGAACCACATGTCGGATTCTAGAGAATGCGGGGTGTGTGCCCTTTAAAACCGCTCTGACCTAACGACAATAGGCCTACTCCACGGTCACCGAGGCGCGCGCATGCGGTGCGTGCTTCGCACCGCCCAGAATGGACGAGCTGTCTGCCCAACACTTTCCACTATCTTTTCGAAAGGTATTTTTGCTCTTATTCGTCCAATTTACGTCTGATTGACATGATATCAACATATTCTGACTGCAGATATTCTGCTAATCAATTCTATTGTACACCACTTGGAAAGTTCCTGTTCTTTAAGCTTGTTCTCATGGTTTATGTGACATGAGCCTTGCTTAGAAATCTAGAACTTCCAAAAACTATTCTATGCCAGCGCATCGAAAAATATATGGAACATCATCGCGCAGAACTCTTTCAAGCATGTCAATCTACGCGCGTTTTAGTTAGATATTGCCAAACCATGTCCCATTTCATTTCTGATAAAGTTGTTTAGATATTGTACATAATAAAATTTTTAAGCTGTCGACAGCATTTTCTCATTTACACAAGGGATCTCACAATTTTACAAAACATGTTAAAGCAAGTTTATTACAAGTCAACGGCCTGGTCTCGGGTTACCATGCCGCTGAGAAATGGGAACAAGTCAAACAATATATTACAACAACAAGCAATAACAATAAACAAAATAAACAAAAAACAGTAACAAACGATGACAACGATACAATAACAAACAATAAATTAAAAATAAACAACAAAACAAGAAAAAAAGAATCACCAACCTTCTTTCCATTTCGCCATCGTTGTCGTCGTCGCCGTCCCCGTGATCGATCGTCATGGATTCTGAAAGAATCATTCTAGAAAACAAAAAGCACTATCAAAATATAACAATTTACTTTTATTCTTGAATCCATCGGTGAAAAGGACATCAGTCGTCCAAAAACGCTGATAGCTGCAAAAAATAAACATTAGCATGCCAACTTTAACACACGAGCGAAACAACACGGAAAATGAGAGAATGGACATTAATGATGGAAGGTTTGAACTTATGGATATCGTTCACCCTTTTTAATGATCGATACCATATTAGATAATGACTAAGCCTCGGACATGTCCAAAAACAACTTCTAACACACAATTTTATCCTTATGGCACCAAAACAAGATCAACAAATAATCGCGGAGAACAAATAATAACAGAACAATCAGAATAAAGAGATCTGAGCTGGAAGACGAGGTGGCTCCGTCGTCGTACGTTCCTCACTGTCTCGAAGTCGCTCCTCCCTCTCTGTCTGGCGGCGTCTGGCGAGCATCGGCATCGGGCAATCTGTAAACAAATCCTATGGGAATGGAATGATACAGCAATAGTGTAATAATGTAAGAAAGTAATAAGTGTAGGATTACATACCGGATATATACAGATAATATCTTACACCTCCCCCCTTTAACAAGAGTCCGTCCTCGGACTCAAAGACGTATCACGGGGCGAAACCGGTCGTTGAAGAAGTTGAGGTCCGTTACCACGCTGGCATCTTGGCACCAGCGCACCACGGCTGACCACGTCTCGACGTCCTGCAAAAAGGTAACTGACCCCACGATAGAGAGGCCGTCTCTACCTCGAGACAACGCCACATTCATTCGCTTGGAGTCGAAAAAGAATGTAGCGAGGTCCCTTCTTTCCATTTGAGTTCGTGTCGTGCATAGGATGACGAGTGCTCTTTCGGGTCCTTGGGTGCTATCGACGGTTCCGCCGGTGACTCCTGTCAGTTTTCCCTTCAAAAGATCTGCAAAAGGATGGTTAACGAAGTGCTCATACTGTCTTGGAGCATGGGCGTCTCTATGCCTGTGCTCGTTATCATCTCTTCTGTGAATGATCTTTTTCGGTTCTGCCCAAGTTTCTTCCACCGCCGAAGGTGTAGAGGTATTCTCCACTAACTCAGCCAGCACTCCTTCTACCTCTGCGCTCATTTTCGACATCTTTGTAGGAAGTGAAGCTTCTTCACTATCCCGAGTTCGAAGGAGATCTGGGTTAACTACGATCTCTTCTTTTGTTGTTTTTGGGTGCTGATCCCTTTACGGTGATGAACTTGCTACAACAGGGCTCGTCCTCTGACGAGGATGAATCTCCGCAAATATTGGGTACTTTTTGTTTTGCGGGTCCCTTCGGAGAGGTGACCGCTGTACCTGATCTGGCTCCTGCGATTCCGCCATTAGAGAATCTGCATCAGGAGTAGTCAAGGACGTCTCCACATCCTTGTCATCCATTTCCTCCTCCAAATGTACATCACTTTGTGATGTTTCAGAGGCTAAAATTCACCGTGAAGAAAAGAACGCGTTTGAAGAGAAAATGAAAGAAATAACATTATTCTATTATTACACTATTCTATTATTCGAGTTTAGTAACACGTACCGCAAAGATCGGATACGATGGTTGTTGTCGCAGGTTTCTCTGACGAGGTAACGCCCATGGAAATATCGTTTTGAGCATTAGAATCAGACATTATCTGGAATGCAAAATTCTGATATTTTGGCGGTTTTTAAGTAATGACGAGTTATTTTGCGACGGTGAGCATAGCAAAAGAAATGGAGAAAATCGCGAACTTGAAAATGAGCGAACGGAAAATGTATAAAGAACGATGATGTTAAATCTTAGTGAAAACGAGGACTTAGAGAAGTGGAAGAGTGCTTTGAGAAAAAAAAATGCTGATGGTGTAAAAAGAAAAAAATCAATCAAATTCGTCGTCATCGTGTTCCTGGGAAATCTGAAACGGTGCTTTTTCCTCAAATAATGTTTGCGACTTTTCTATGTTTTCGTACAGTTATATCTTATGTATTTCTCCTAGAGCGTAAATTGTATCCGTGAGACTCTACTTCCTCGACTGGCGTAATTTCTGTGAGAGTCGTGGGTGGGTGGTCATAACCAGGGTTGAGCGTGGGGTCAGGCGCGCCCGACCTGGGGGGTCGTAATGGGGTAAGACAGAGGGGGGGGGGGGGTCGTGATTAGGAATCGAATTCGTTCGATTGAGGAGATACTACGATTAAGGTAAGGAATAAAAGCGCTAGTTTAGTGGATATCGCGACCTCACTAGTACTGAAGGAATAAACGGTCTTAAACAGCATACTGATTGATTCCACAATCGAAGTTTCGGCCAAAACTCAAATCTTCATCTTCTACCTTGAAATATTATGAATTCATCAAGGAAGCTTGCTGTGTGAAATGGGTATCATTTCCGAGCACGTCAAATTACCTCTATGAGCCCTACAAACCATTATTTACTGCATTATCTAGTGTTCTCAACGACTAAAAAGCGTGATTTTCAAACATGATTAACTTGTTTTCAAAAGTGAGAAAAGTCAATTTTTTTGTACTCGTAACAAAGTATTGTTCCCTACTAGTCTAGGCTAAAAATCGCGCTTTGTATCGCTTGCAAATAGTGGAGTAAGAAATAATGCCAAAATTCCGACCGGCGCCTCTTTCGCCTGACTGCTTCAACTCCACGGATTACCACAAGGCCGAAACAAGTCGAATCAAGTCCAAACACTTAATGTGGAATCTTCGAGGGTTGTGCTAGCGATTCACATAAAACTTGAATAAAAAAGCTTCTTCAATGATAAAGTTAATCGGGTCAGGCGCAACCCCACAAAAGGTCAGGCCGCCTGAGCTTTTGAGGGGTTGCGCCTGACCCGATTAACTTGTTTTCAAAATCTAAAAATCGCTCCATTTCTGCTATGAGTATTGAACTCAGAGCCTCTTCTTGCAATACTGCAAATTTGGAGCCAAACAATACACTCCTGTGGGAATTATAGCTCTAAAAATAGGGCTATCCAAAATCCAAAACTTGCCGTCAAGTTGCGTGCGCTGTGCAATCGCAGAAAGTCGACCTACAGACCTCCAAAAAACAAGAACCTCTCAAAAACGGCTGATCTCTTCGAATTATCACAGGCTGAGGTCCTGGAGGTGAAGCAGAGGGGTCGTTTAGGGACTTTCTCTGGGGGGGGGGGTCGTTTTGGAAAGACTTGTGCCTGACCTCTTGCTCAACCCTGGTCATAACCTATATTTTCTTCCTCAGGATTTTCTTTTATGCAGTTTTCTTCTTCTGGTATCATTGGAAGCGTGGATGCTGGGCCCATGTAATCCACTACTTTTGGTTTAGGTGTACCTTACGAGGTTTTGATTGCGGCCATACCCTCGATACATAGAGCCACATACTCTGGTAACCTTCACTTTGAGGGTTATGGGGGGACACAACCTTCACCTGGGAGAAAAAACAGAAGTCATCCGGGGCTTCGCCCCGGATGTTATTATCCTGACTATATCGGAAGAATGTGAATGAACTAAATATAAAAGAGAATATCTGAAGAATATCTCAGCGAAACCGAGAAAATGCTTTTTTAAAGCCTTTTTGGAAAGAGAATTTCTGTGAAAGTTTCCTCATAATTCAGGACAACGTTCCTCAGTTAGCCTCTTAGTTGACCAAAAATAAGTTTCAAAAGTTTGGTAAAGCTGTTGGAGTTGAATTGAAACGAGAAACTGCGCTTAAATGTGCGCAAAGAGTCGCGCACGAAAATGCTGGTCTATCTCGTTAGTAAGTGGCTTTTAAAGCTTGGGGTGTTGTCAGCTCTCCTCGTCGTGTCATGACGGTCAGAATGATATATAATTCTACAGGGTTTCGTTGAGACCCCGCGGAGATCTACGACCAGAGCCAAATGCCCCGTCGGCTCTGGTCTGTCTCCGCTGCTCGTCTGCGTCTCCGCGCGCTGCGCGCTACCTCGCTACCCTAAACGCGGGGCGCGGGGCATTTGGCTCTGGTACCCTTTTCTCCGCTGTTTCGAATCCAATTTTGACAAGCTATATATCGTTTTGAAGCTCTTGATCTCTATTTTTACGCTGACAACGTCCCAAAATCACATTTCTTGATTTGAACGAGAAATCCGGCAAAAACCTTGTTTTCGAAAATCTCTTGTTTTTCTTTTAGTTCACCTCTTTTCACGCGGTTTTTTCGTGCATTCTATAGATCTTGCTTCTGTTCATAATGCAGACAACCACCCAGCCTCTATCTCTTCGATTATTGTGGAATTTTTTGCGAAAAATCGTAAAAAGTGCGTTTTTCTTTACCTTGTTCTGTTTTAGCGCTTTCGCATCGATTTTTCTCCAGCTTGGGCGATTGTTGCTCAGAACAATAAGCGCAACAATCCAGACAACGTCCCAGGAAACAGGAACGGTAATGCGGGGGTAAAAATTCAAAGGACGCATCAAAAATCAAAACCCCGTGTTGCGAATTGCTGGTCCTGAAGCGAAATCTTGCACCTTGAAAGCCGCTAAATGAAAGATTTCAAGCCTCACTGCAGCGTTTTCCAGCAATTTCTTTTGCTTTTTATATATGTTTTATGTCATTTTCTCTTCTCCGATCTTCTTTGAACAACCTTCACTAGTTATCACGTCAGATATTCAAACAACCTTCACTTTTGACGCCCTGTCTCTAGACTATCGAAGGTATGATTGCGGCGCAGTGATACTAACAATTTCTGCATGAGGATGTTCCAATTTTACTACCCTAAATTGACCGATTCAGGGGAAACACAATTTTCTGGGCAACTCTTGCTTGTTGGTGTAATTACGGAATAAAACGCGATCCCCTTTTTTGATTTCCGTTGGTCTAGCGGTCTTATTACTGGTCCTTCATTTTTTGCTTATAAGATCGCGCATGTTCTGCTGCGCTAGACCAAGCCAAATGTAATGCAGAAATAAGTTGCGCTTTATATTCTGAAGTTTCGTCAAAGTTAGGCATTTTTACGCGTGTTTGCGGCATCAAAATTCTGTCTATTGTGAAAATTGGATCCCTACCAAACATTAGAAAGAAAGGTGACTTACCTGTCGCTTCGTTGATGGTGGTATTGTAACAGAATGTGACATAGGGTACGAATAGGCCCCAGTCCTCTTGCTTTTCGTTGATGAATTTTGACAGCATGACCTGAAATGCCCCATAGTGTTCTTTCTGTTGCGCCATCACCCATAGAATGATACAGTGTAGCTAGTTTTTGTTGTTCAGTCATTTTACCATATTTTAAAACACATTCTGTGAAAAGTGCATGGGCGATAGTGACTGCTTTTGCATCAGGCAAGGGTGTAGAAATCACGTACCTGGTAAACCAACAGACGATATTCAGAATGTACTTGTTACCTCTGTCCGTAGTTTTGAGAGGTCCGCATAAATCGAGTCCAACTTTGGCGAAAACGGCTTCGCTGTGAACTGGAACAAGTTGTTCTTTATATGCTAGTTTAGGTTTTCTGCGCATTTGAAATGTGAGACAGCTTTCGCACCATTTTTGTATATCACTATAGATTGTAAGCCCAACTGACATGACCTCCAGAAAGTGTGCTAGAATGGTGGGCTTCAAATAGCAAATGTCGTAATGACTGAGGTACTAATAAAAGTAGTTTTACCGTGTCTTTTCGTTCAAACTGGTAATATAAGCAATTGTCTGATTTTATAACTGTTTTGTTTGCCATCTCTGATACTTCTTTTTTTGTTTGCTCGTCAGTAGAGGGCTCTAGATTTTCAGCAGTTTTTAGTTGGAAAACTAAACTTAGAAAATTGTCAGATTCTTGTTCATCTGCGAAGTTGATAGCGTGTTCTAGACCTTTGACGAATGTTTTTCTAGGAAATGGTAAGGATTTGGTTTTTACACCTGTAGCTAAGCAGAATGTTTGTAAACTAACAGGGAATTCGATGATATTTTGCAACTCGTCCCTAACTGCTGGGATTTCGCTTTTATCCTCGAAAATGCGCGATAAAGCGTCGGCTACCGTATTCTTTTCGCCTTTTACGTGTACAACTTTGATGTTATATTAGGTCATTCCGAAAGTAATTTCGCTTTTTTCAAAGTGGCGCCACATCTGAAGGAGAAGTGTTTTTTAGAAGATCTTGGCAGTATTCGACGCAGCATTTCATCCTCTTTTTAACAGTGGTAAAATCGTCGCAGCTCAATCATTGAGCTTTCGGAAAATATTCAAAACCTGTGACCCATGCTTTTTGAAGTGGTCAAGTTTCACAATTTTTCAAAACCTTCATATCAAACCTCAGAAGGAAATAAAGTAACGATTAGATAGAACAAACCTTACAGGATACAAGTCAATTTTTTTTCTCCTTCAAATACCTCCTCAAATTTTTTAAATAAAATTTCAACTGATGCTACCAATTTTCATACTTGGTCAACTCAAATCTCGTAGAACATCAATGAGAGAGCAGCTCGGGAGGTGTTTAATGCAGCTTTCTCCCCTCTTTCTAATAGGTGTTTTTTGTTTCCGATTTGTTCAGTTTTCGGGGATAAAATCGTCATAACTCATGTTTTTGAACGCGCCCAAGGCTGTACCCGAATTCTCTAAGTTAAGTATTTCGCATCCGTAAGCTCTCATTTGCTTTAAAAAATCAACATTAAGTCATAAATCACCTTGGAAGCTTCAAATTCCGAGTAATTACTGATGTTTGATGCGATTGTGACTGACATAGGCCTGTCAAAATCCGATGCTTTTGGTAAAAAATCTTTCAAAAAATTACGGCGACCCATGAAAAAGAGAAAAAAATTGTGCTGTATCCTATAAGGTTTGCTCTATCTTATCGTTATTTGAAGTCCTTCTGAGGATTGATAAGAAAGTTTTGAAAAATTGTGAAACTTGACAATCTCAAAAAGCATGGGTCGCAGGTTTTGGTTGTTTTCCGAAAGTCCAGTAATTGAGCTGCAAAGATTCCAAAGCTGTTAAAAAGAGGATGAAATGCTGCGTCGAATGCTACCAAGATCACCTTAAGATGTTTGTTCCGTCACATGTGGCGTCCGTTTGAAAAAAGCAAAATTACTTTCGGAATGACCTAATAGCTCTGCAACGTAATTATTCACCTTGCTAGGTTATCATGCGTTTTGCTTTTATTTAGTAGAAATGTTAGCGGTTTGTGATCACTATGCAAGACTACTTCGGACATGCAGATATATGGCTTGAATTGGCGTAACGCATATATAATCGCACCTAGTTCTACTTGTACCGCGGGCCAGCCGCGCTCGCTATCGCCCAAGGTGCGGCTACAGTATGCTATGGCATAGTATTTACTTGGCCCCGTTTCGTGCTCCTGCATTAGGACGCCCGCTTGAGCTACCTGACTAACATCCGTAAAAATGTGAAACGGTTTATCGTAATTTAGGTACCCAAGGATGGGTTTTTGCAATAACGCGTCCCTAAACTCTACGAAGGCGGCTTCCTGTTTGTCGGTCCACTGGAATTTATTATTCTTACGCGTTAGCCAAGTAAGCGGCTCAGCGATATTTGCAAAATTTGGAATAAATTTCTGAAAGAATCCTACCATGCCCACAAAACGCTTAACTTCCTTGACATTGCGCGGGGTGGAAAAATCTCTTATGGATCGGGTATTTGCCTCCGCAGGAGAATAGCTATGCATATTTACCGTATGCCCCAAGAAAGTGATCTGATGTCTGGCAAAGACGCACTTTTTCGGCGATGCTTTTAGGTGGACGCGCAAGCGGGTTAACACTTTTCGGATGGCGCTAAGGTGTGATGGGAAGTCTTTGCTATAGATTAGAATGTCATCAATATATGTAAGCACATTATCCTCTAAACCTCCCAACACGCGGGTCATTATGCGAGCGAAGTAACTACTAGCAGACTTAAGGCCAAATGGTAAGTGTGTCATCTAATACACCCGATTCTCAGTTATTACGCCGCATTTATAGCTACTTTCGTCATCTAGTGGAAGTTGTAGGTACCCGCTAGCTAGGTCTAGAGTCGTCTAGTACTTGTTCCCCCCAATTTTCTCTAACACGTCATCGATACGAGGGATTGGATAAGGATCGGGAAGTGTTAAGTTACTTCATTAATTGGGCGGCGCATGTCTAAACAGACGCGCAGAGAATTATCCTTTTTATGCACTACAACTAAATTATGCACCCATGGAGTATGTGACTCTTTCATTACGCCGCACTTCAAGAGCATATTTACATGTTTCTGTAGTTCTTCGTGATATTTTACTGGAACACGATATGGACGAATGCGTGCTGGTGGATCATTATGGTGTAAATGTGCACCTTACCAGCTGTACAGCTACCTATGTCATACTGATGTCTAGAAAGTACGTCGACGAATTCTATAAGCAAATTTGCCAGCTGCTCACGTTCTACATCGCTTAGATCGCTGTTGTCAAGATCTACGCGGTAGCTCGGGTCATCGCTAGTTAATTCGCTTACACAAGAAATTGCGGGCATTGGCGTGTCATGTAATTCACTTACAGTAAGACCCTCTTGAATAACTTCAGAAGCGTTAGCTAAACGCATTCCCGCATATAGAGTAACCGGTTGGTTTGTGAGATTTGTCACCAAGATATATGGGTTTCAGAATCGATTGCGGATGGAGCTACTATGAGGTCCTTGCCATTTAGTTTTGCACTTTGCGATACCAATACAAAATCATTTCCTAAGCTTGTGGGCGGGGCCATGCATGCTACAAAAGTTTCTGTATTGGGTTGTATGCATACTGTATCCTTAGCTCTTATTGGGTATTCCAAATCAACGTCATTGTTCTTTGTGAAGGGCGCTCCCAATGGCCGTACTGCCAAAAGATACTTGTTTGCTTTGATAATCAATAGTCATTGGTGGTAATTGCGAAAGGACATCGTGCCCCAAAATTACTTCATAGTTGGAGTCTACATTGGGTACGCAATGGCCCTTAGTAAAATGCAAAATTGAGTAAATATGAGCGTCACCTATCTCAAATTTAGCCCTTTTTGAGCCCGCCATTGGTGTGGGTGTTCCCGCCATACCCAAAGCTGCTCTTGTCTGAGCCTTATCAAGGTGGAATATTCCCAACGCTGCGCATAACCCATCGGATGCTAACATTATTGTGGACCCCATGTCAACTAACGCCGATACATTAATGTCACTGATTTTGATTCTTATGTGCGCAGATGTGACTGGGTGTATAAGGGATACATGGCAGACTTTAGGAAAGTTATAAACTTTGGTTGCTGCTAGTTGGAATACTCCAGACGAATTATTTGGATTGCTTGGGGCAAAAATATTAGGCTGGAAACTAAGTTTTGCAACTTGTTTCATAACTTCACTCTCACTCAACATGGCGCCCTCAAACTTTGGCATTATGTAAAACGTAATGTGAGCTACAAGTGAGCACAAATTGTCTAAATTTTGAACACGAAATAGAAAAATTTCAGGCGTTTTTCGAAAACTAGTGAAATTTGAGAATTTTTGGGGTTTCAAGCTAAAATGAAGCCTTTGGTAGCCTAGACCATGCGCAGTAATCCGGATTCGTCTACAAGTTATTGCTGAAGGTTGACTCCTTTAGCCTAGTAAGAAAGAAACAAAATTTAGGGGCATATCGAGATTTGGCGTCCTCATAAAGTCGAACGAGTCGATGTACGCAAGAGCTATGGGGGACGACCGTCAATGACTAAAGAGTCCGAAGTTCGAATTCCGCCGAGACTTTACATAGTAAGGTTATTTGACCTGTCAAATGCGAACATCACATTCATTTGTTGAATCAACGCCTTTTTCCTTGTTTGGAGTGAAACCCCATATCGTACACCTACAGTAATCCTACAAAAAAGCCGTTATCACGCAATTTCGCTATCGTTTTCGTGATCAGCATGTCGGATAACACCTCTACGCCAAGTTTCAGCCAAATCCGTCAAACTTGGAATTTTTTCCCTTCATACCATGCACCTACCGTAACCCTCACTGCGACGTCAGAATTTGGTAGGACAGCAGCTGCGCTTGTAGCTTACGTAATAACCAACGCACTGGCAGAATTTGAGTGCGCCATGTTGAGTGAGAGGGAAGTTATGAGACCAGTTGCAAAACTTAGCTTCCAACCTAATACTTTGATTCCTTGAGTTATGGTTACGCAGGTATTGTAATTTAGTGGTGTTTGAATGGAGAGGTATAACATGAGAGCGCGTGAAAGGACCTGCAGGGTAATGATAGCACAACATATTGTGATCCATGGTTGATAATTGTATGACACTACCTAACTGAGTAAAGAATATGTCGGAACGTTGGCTACGGTAGCTGCCAGGGATGTGTGCAACTGGTGGACGTTAAAGCTATCTAAGTGCCCATTTAAAGTTGCTTTATTAGCCTCAAGAGATGCCCATAGCTCACTAAATTGTTGCTCGGGGACGAACTCACTTAGTAATAATTAAATTGTGAAAAAAGGGTCAAAGCTGGCTTTACAGAATTAGGTGAATAATCACTAGAAAATTGCAGAGTTGTGATATCGGAGGAAGACATAGATTCAAAGGTATATGTAGATGGATAAAATTTTAGAATAGAATTGTTGCAGGGGATTTCAAATAATAAATGTTCGAAGCAAGGAATAGAATCTGCATTACTGGTCAAAACTCCCGTTGCGGGATCGATGAATGTTTTCCATTGAGATTTATTGGGTAAGTTAACTATAACAGAGGGACGTGAGAAGCAAGAAGAGTTAAATCTTACTAAAGAATATAACGACGGAGGAATTACAGTGCAAGCTTGCGTACCAATAATGTTTTCGCCTATGAAGTTCGCTTTGATATCGGAACGCTGTAAAATATTGCGCATGGCTACAGTGGGATTAGCCGAGATAGCGGCTGCCAAGGACATGCTCAGAGAATTCATGGATTTGCACAATGAGAGAATCGAATGATGCAGAGATGTGCTTGAAGAATTATGCATGGTATCTTCTACAGCCAAGAGCTGAGCGGCTAATTGATTAGTAGTGGCAACGCCAACCTGTTGCAAAATGGTTGGCTGAGATTGTTTTTTGGACGAGAGGGAGAGTGATAAAATTGGACGGCATAGCCTTGATCAGTGAGAGTGAGAGTGTGAGAACAATCAAGAAAATGAGATTCGAGAGAAGGGAATGAGAGGCAAATTCTTTACTATCACTTAAACAAACTTTGTCTACCAAAGCACCCTTCATGGGGGCAACTAAAATATACTTACATTTTTCCTCTGATTCCAGTGTCCAATCACGGCCGCTCCATCCTTGGTTGTGCATGATCCGTCTTCGTAGCGGCATCCCTGTAGTGGTCCAACTGTGCTGTCCAGTGTTGGGGATCCGTGATATCCATATACTGCAGCCTGGAATACAACACAATTCGAAACGGTGGTAGTATAGTCCGAACAACAATGAAAGGGAGCGGAAGGCCACACGAA
>CATQJL010000112.1:5152235-5198831 GCA_958299035.1 Cylicocyclus nassatus | reverse complement strand
CATTTTAAACCAGCATTTTGAAAAAGGTGCGCGACAAACCTGCATTAATTGTGTTACAACCTAATAGTTATGAAGATGTATGTTTTGTCTAAAGTCAAGATTCACGTCAAAGCCAATGATTTTTGATGCGTGAGCGTGAATGGACTAATTCAGTTGTACCACATCACCGAGCATGGGAAGGTGACAGTCCTTGTACCGACTTTGTCAGCACTTACGCGCAACCGCGGCGTTACTCTATTCAAGGTACCGTAAAGGTTATGCCATAGGCATGACTTTTGTGATATAAATATCGCCCAGACGTATGTATAGTGTGGACCTCGGCCAGGTTCCCATAGGTATTTCCGCTGCGCGCACGCAGCGCGCGCCCTTCTTAATGCTTCTCGCCTCACTCATGAGCAGTAGAGCACATTTATGCTCACAAAGGAGAAAAATGTAAAGTGGAAATCTTTGGGTGCATCTCGAAAGAGACGTATGCAAGAACGAAACGCAGGCAACCTCCATGAGTACCTCAAATTCAGTCAATGGATGCATATTCCGAACTTGCACTGATGGATAGGTTGTAATAAGTATACGTAGAGAAATCAAAGAACAACACCATTCTTGAAACATTTCTCTTCGCATACGTAGAAACTAGAGTGGTAAAAATTTCAAAAAAAGTGGTCATTTCAGTAAACAAATGCCTTTTGGCTTCCCGGAAGGCTCAATTTTGACTTGAGACACTGTCTACACCTTACACATCAAACCGAAGGGGACTCTTATTTTATACCAGAAGCTTTTGAAGGAATATTATCTTAATATCCAATCAAATCTCAGTTTTTCAGAGGAACAAGGGAAAACACAAGACTACTACACAAGACTGAAGCTCTTAGAACTATTAGAGCACGTGAAATCTCGTCACCGATCATCGCGAATTGTTTATACCTGAAATAGAGAGAATATAGTACACCAAAAACAAAAAAAAGAGAGAGAGAAAGGAGGATTTCCATCGGCAGGGTTCATACTGAGGCGGCACAGTTCCCGCACAGCGCTCGAACTGTGCTCGAACTGTGCCGGAACTGTGCTGCATGCGCAGTTGGAGTATTTTAACCGTTTCTGACGGTTTTTCTTTTAGGTTTCTCTCATTTCGGGCCTTATTCCTCCACCCCGCTTTTCCTTTTGATGAGTGGAACTCCGAGTGCAAAGCGGGGTTGAGGAAAAGCGCTGTTCTGCTTTGTGTGTCCGACTATGTGTGTTGTTCCGCTCGTTCATGTCTCTATCCTTGCATAAAAGTATTCCATCTGTTTCCAGAAGGCACTGCGATATTTTCGCAGGCATTTTTCTTGAAGGAGGGCAAAAATAGTGCAGAAGAGCAGGAAATCCCATCAATTTGTTGGCCACTATTGGGCTCCTAGCCCCTCTTCGTTTTCATTTCATTGTTTTTTCGTTCTTTGTTTTACCCCGCTTCCCTTATTGTTGTGTAGCGCTTCGAACTTGAAGCGGGGTAAAAGAATGAACGCGATTGTGCTTCATGTATCCTCTCAGCCGCATTCTTTTTCCATTTCATTGCTTCTTCGCTCTTTCTTCTACCCCGCTTCAAGTTCGAAGCGCTACACAACAAAAGGAAAAGCGGGGTGGAGGAATAAGGCCCGAATTGAGGGAAACCTAAAAGAAAAACCGTCAGAAACGGTCAAGATACTCCAACTGCGCATGCAGCACAGTTTCGGCACAGTTCGAGCACAGTTCGAGCGCTGTGCGGGAACTGTGCCGCTTTGTGCGGCTCAGTATGAACCCTGCCATCAGAAGCCAGGACAGGAGACGCACTAAAGGCGTGCGTTGCGGGTGCGTCACGCAGGTACCTATGGGAAGCTGGCCGGGGTCCACACTATGACACTACTTCACCACGCCTGTATTCATCAGCATTCTACCACTGCACAAATAGATGTATGTCGTTTGTTCGATTAAGCTCTAATATCTTACGTGTTCTAATAACGCAACAGAAACCACCGTACTGTAGGTGGCGCCTGTAGGTGTACCGTACCGTACACCTACAGGCGCCACCTACAGTACGGTGGTTTGAACTCCTACGCCACTTTGAATACAGCAGCAAAAGCGGGCCGCCCTTCCCCTCGTAAAAATCTAAGGCGCCATCCTTTTTCCTATGCTACAAGTCGCTACAGTCCTCCGTAGATGCTGACCAGCCTACGCTACATGAAATTCTTGATTGATGTCATTGAGCGATTATAAACTATGTAAAAGAAGGAGTGAGAGCAAAAACTTCGAAGAGGAAAGCGCTTATTAGCAAAAATCAATCAATCAAGAAATGACAGTCATTTCTCGACTTCCAGTTCCCACTATCATATATGCGTATAGCGCACTTCGGGACAAAATCGCGACAAAACCGGGGTAAGCACTTATCAACAGAATTTTAAGGTGTTCGGTTTTGCCGATCAGCTGTCGTTGATGCAGCTGGAGCCAAAACATACAAAGAGGAGTTCTCGCACCCGTGATCACTGGCCGTAGGCATGAGTTAAAATATAAGTTGCATCTAGTGTTCGTCGAACATACCATCTAATACCAAGTAAGTGACTAGTCTTATGCAAAAAATTCGTTTCTAATCACTGGGTTCACAATCTCGACACCCAACTACCCTGACTTCATTGGCTAGGAATGAATTTTTCGTGTAAGGTTAGCCAGATATTGGTACTAGAACACTAACTGATGGTGATCAGAAGTGATCATAAGCGGAACATACTTGCAGTTGTTACATCTGCATGTCCTACGGAAAAGTTCGACTTCGAACGCTGATCTTGAATGTTGCATTTCAAGCGACCGAAATGATCTTCGTTAGGCTATTATCATCGACAAGTGGTCGAAAGCGCCAATGATCCACCTTCGTATGTTTGACAAGAAGTGCTCGATGTCAAGAGGATCGTGTGCTCGAAGGAAAGTGATCCGATCATTGTCACTTTTTGCGTGATCGTTATGATTCTGCCACCACTTATTTGTAAATTTGACCTTTTATCTCCTACCGACGGTTACGCATGTTTTTTCAACACTTACTTGCCTTTCCTGATTAGCTATATAAATTGTGAGAATTCCGTCATACAATTTACAGGAATGAAGGAAATTTTCTTAAGCAACGCGTAAATATTCTATTCACAAAACTGACTGTACAAAGCGATAAGATAAATTAAAGCAGCCGCACATGTATTGGGCACCGACTAAGGAACAAAAGTATTAAGTTGTCCGGAAAATAATGTCGTATCTTGTTTCATCATGCAATATCACAGCAGGGTGAGCACGAAAGTGGTAAGTGGGGTGTCGACCGATAGATCAGAGCAAGCTCTACAAAATGAAGCTCGAAACTTCGCGCCAGGTTTGATCTGCGTGAAGCTTGGAGCCAAATTTCTTAGGGCATTAAAGTAAAAAAACGAGAAAAATCGTATCTCCGTTCAGAAAAGTCCTGGGAACCTCTAACTTGCTCACGCGTAGACTCACTATAAGAGACACCCGTACGCACAACTTCGCCGTTTTTCCATGGCTGAAAACTGAGAAAATGAAATTAGGCATATTTTTGCCAAAGCAATCCTGAGCTTCTCTCACATGGATTGTTCTGTAGGTATGAACCTTTAGGAGTATAACCATGACGTTCCAGCTTTGGACAAGCGCTAGTTTTCGAGAAAAATCAAACTGTTTGCAAAAATTCCGAAAAACGCGATATAATCGCACTTTTGACCAATTTTTGTTGGTCGTACTGTAGCCATGGAAAAATACCACAAACTATACAGGTGAATCTCGTGTGGGGAGTACATGCCTGTGCAATATCCGGATCCCTAGAACGTCTATGAACGAAGAACGGTTTTTAAGTATTTGAAATCTTATATATAAAGCTGAATGCCTGTTTGTCTGTATGTCTGTCTGTCTGTATGTCTGTCTGTCTGTATGTCTGTGTGTACGTATGTTCCGAATAGAAAATTCCATTTCTGAACCGATCCGGACCAAACTTGGCACACATACACTACGGGCCCCGGCGGGTGTCATAGGCTATTTTTCGTCATCGATCGATATCGATTTTATCGATTTTTTGCAAAATTTGAGCTACGGGGCTGGGATTTGGCACAGGGGGGTAATCGAGCATGCTGATTACGAGTACAACATTAGTTTTTAAAATCGTGCATTACTTTTATCGATTTTATCGATTTTTTTGCAAAGTTTGAGCTACGGGGGTGGGAGTTGGCACAGGGGGTTAATCGAGCATGCTGTTTACGAATACAATTTTAGTTTTTAGAATTATCCGCTACTTTTATCGTTTTTATCGATTTTTTTTGCAAAGTTGGAGCTAAGGGGCTGGGAGTTCTCACGGGGGGGGGAATCGAGCATGCTGATTACGAATGTAGTAAACCGTTTGTGAGAATATCCAGTACTTTGTTTTTAGAACCTTGGACTAGAAGGGTGTATATTGGTACTTGATAATGCTGATTCAAACGAGGTTACCTTTATTTCATATCCTCAATCCTGCATCAAAATATTCTTTTCTCTTATTTAGGACTGGATTTCGGTAAGGGTTAAGCGATTGTGGTTATTGCAAAACATCCTCCCTAAAATAATTCGAGCGCTAATGCTACGCTCAAACGTATTAAAAATACACTGGTCATTTTTATAAAATCACAACTTCATTTTTTCGGCGAGGTCTAAATTATTCTGAAAAATATTTTATTTATGAAACACTCTTTTGGATTTCAGGTTCTGATAGACCTAGACAAATTGTTGAATTTTTGCATTTGCATGCACACACTGTATATGTGGGTAAACATACAAAAGTATTTTGAGAAAAAAAACCGTTTTTCTAGGGTTTTTTAAAATTTATTGGGAGGAAATCATGATGGCGTCTTCGAATGAGAAGAAGAAAAAATATTTGAGTAGCACCGCTGGATTGGCCATCAAAAGTTAGCATATACGTGTTTTTGACGCAAGGTCCCAGGATGTCTCTGAAACGAGATACAAATATTTTTGATTTTTCTGTAAAAATTCCGGTTTCACCGAGTGTTGATATATCCGTACGCTTTCGGCGAGTGAACCGTGGGTTCCGCCTCGACTGAGGTGGCCGAATGGCTCACCTCGACGGAGGTGTTGAGCCAGTGGTTGTACCTCCGAATGGAGGCGAACAACCGAGTGGTTGTACCTCCGAATGGAGGCGAACAACCGAGTGGTTGTACCTCCGAATGGAGGCGAACAACCGAGTGGTTGTACCTCCGAATGGAGGCGAACAACCGAGTGGTTGTACCTCCGAATGGAGGCGAACAACCGAGTGGTTGTACCTCCGAATGGAGGCGAACAACCGAGTGGTTGTACCTCCGAATGGAGGCGAACAACCGAGTGGTTGTACCTCCGAATGGAGGCGAACAACCGAGTGGTTGTACCTCCGAATGGAGGCGAACAACCGAGTGGTTGTACCTCCGAATGGAGGCGAACAACCGAGTGGTTGTACCTCCGAATGGAGGCGAACAACCGAGTGGTTGTACCTCCGAATGGAGGCGAACAACCGAGTGGTTGTACCTCCGAATGGAGGCGAACAACCGAGTGGTTGTACCTCCGAATGGAGGCGAACAACCGAGTGGTTGTACCTCCGAATGGAGGCGAACAACCGAGTGGTTGTACCTCCGAATGGAGGCGAACAACCAAGTGGTTGTACCTCCGAGTGAGGCATCCGATGGTTGTCCGCCGAGTGAGGCATCCGATGGTTGTCCGCCGAGTGAGGCATCCGATGGTTGTCCTCCAAGTGAGGCATCTGGTAGATGTCCTCCGAGTGAGGCATCCGATGGTTGTCCTCCAAGTGAGGCATCTGGTAGATGTCCTCCGAGTGAGGCATCCGATGGTTCTCCTCCAAATGAGGCATCTGGTGCATGTCCTCCGATTGAGGCATCCGATGGTTGTCCTCCGAATGAGGCAACCGTCCGGCACGAGGCAACCACCGGAAATGACTGGTGCAGCGACGCCTCGCCTTATATACCCCTCCAAGGGGGCGGGGCAAGAGGCGGTCCAAAGTGGGCGGTCCAATTCGTGTGGTTAAGCATAGGCTTTCCATACAAAAACTATCCGCCCCTTCCGAGTTGGTGTGACCAATCACAGCCGGCCCCGCCCCTTTTCGAGGGGTATATAAGGCGGCCGATCTCGCCATTGTCGGTCACTCACCTCTGCTAGCCGGCGGCCACTGAACCACCGAGAGCTCTGAGTACCAAGCGAGGACCAAAGATCCAAGGACCTGAGGACCTGATAAAGGACCAAGGATCTGAGGACCGAGCGATAAAGCCTGAAGGCTCTTTCTCCCTCGATACCGAGAAGCCAACAGGCTCTACCTCGAGTAGAAAAGCCCGAAGGCTTCACTTCGAGTACCGAGAAGCCAACAGGCTCTACCTCGACTACCGAGAAGCCTAAAGGCTCCATCTCGAGTACCGAAAAGCCAGCAAGGCTCTACCTCGAGTAGAAAAGCCCGAAGGCTCTACTTCGAGTACCGAGGAGCTTATTGCCTGAAGGCTCTCATCACAAGATGCCGCCGAAGAAGCGTGCATCTATCGGAAGAGTTGATCCCAAGGCCAAAAAGGCCAGGGATCAACGAGAGGCTGAGACCTCGGAGCAGCGCCAAGAACGGCTAGAAGGCAATCGTGCCCGAATAGCCGAGGCGAGAGCAATGCAAACGCCTGAACAGCGTGAACCAAGTCTCTCGCAAACTCGCCTGCGGCTTGCTGCTCTGAGAGCCTCAGAATCACAAGAAAGCCGTGATTCTCGACTCGCGGGCAAACGGTTGAGAACCGCTGAAGCCAGATCCCAGGAGACGGCTGAAGAGCGCACATCTCGACTCGATGACGACCGAGCGAGACACGCCGAAGCCAGGTCTCAGGAGACGGCTGAAGAGCGCCATTCTCGACTCGACGACGACCGAGCGAGACACGCCGAAGCCAGGTCTCAGGAGACGGCTGAAGAGCGCCATTCTCGACTGCAAGACATGCGGTCGAGAAACGCTGAAGCCAGGCCTCAAGAGACGGCTGAAGAGCGCACATCTCGACTCGATGACGACCGAGCGAGACACGCCGAAGCCAGGTCTCAGGAGACGGCTGAAGAGCGCACATCTCGACTCGACGACGACCGAGCGAGACACGCCGAAGCCAGGTCTCAGGAGACGGCTGAAGAGCGCACATCTCGACTCGACGACGACCGAGCGAGACACGCCGAAGCCAGGTCTCAGGAGACGGCTGAAGAGCGCCATTCTCGACTGCAAGACATGCGGTCGAGAAACGCTGAAGCCAGGTCTCAAGAGACGGCTGAAGAGCGCACATCTCGACTCGATGACGACCGAGCGAGACACGCCGAAGCCAGGTCTCAGGAGACGGCTGAAGAGCGCACATCTCGACTCGACGACGACCGAGCGAGACACGCCGAAGCCAGGTCTCAGGAGACGGCTGAAGAGCGCCATTCTCGACTGCAAGACATGCGGTCGAGAAACGCTGAAGCCAGGCCTCAAGAGACGGCTGAAGAGCGCACATCTCGACTCGATGACGACCGAGCGAGACACGCCGAAGCCAGGTCTCAGGAGACGGCTGAAGAGCGCACATCTCGACTCGACGACGACCGAGCGAGACACGCCGAAGCCAGGTCTCAGGAGACGGCTGAAGAGCGCCATTCTCGACTGCAAGACATGCGGTCGAGAAACGCTGAAGCCAGGTCTCAAGAGACGGCTGAAGAGCGCACATCTCGACTCGATGACGACCGAGCGAGACACGCCGAAGCCAGGTCTCAGGAGACGGCTGAAGAGCGCCATTCTCGACTGCAAGACATGCGGTCGAGAAACGCTGAAGCCAGGTCTCAAGAGACGGCTGAAGAGCGCACATCTCGACTCGATGACGACCGAGCGAGACACGCCGAAGCCAGGTCTCAGGAGACGGCTGAAGAGCGCACATCTCGACTCGACGACGACCGAGCGAGACACGCCGAAGCCAGGTCTCAGGAGACGGCTGAAGAGCGCACATCTCGACTCGACGACGACCGAGCGAGACACGCCGAAGCCAGGTCTCAGGAGACGGCTGAAGAGCGCCATTCTCGACTGCAAGACATGCGGTCGAGAAACGCTGAAGCCAGGTCTCAAGAGACGGCTGAAGAGCGCACATCTCGACTCGATGACGACCGAGCGAGACACGCCGAAGCCAGGTCTCAGGGGACGGCTGAAGAGCGCGAGTCTCGACTCGACAGCAGTCGAATGAGGACTGAGGCTTCACGAAGAGCGGAGACTGGTGCAGCGCACTCAGTACGGCTCGAACGTGATCGTGCTCGGCATTTCCACACTCGACAGACATCCAGGCGAGTAGATCTCCACCTCGCGGCACTCAACTACGATGCCCAGGTAGACTACTCGACCCATCCGAACGTACTAATCGGAAGGATGGATGTCGTATGTGGTAAGTGTCAAGCCAAGAAGTTCAGAGCCGAACCTCCTGGCATGTGCTGCTCCAGCGGCAAGGTCGATCTTCCGCCTCTAAGTGAGCCGCCTGAGCCGCTTCGTTCATACATGTCCGGCACCAGTGCTGTGTCCAGGCATTTCTTGCAGAACATCAGGAAGTACAATGCGTGCTTCCAGATGACGTCGTTCGGCACTACAGTTGCCACGCCAGACGTTGAGGAACAGGGCTTCATGCCAACGTTTAAGGTGCAGGGACAGGTCTATCATAGAGTTGGATCCCTGCTTCCTAATGGCAATGATAGCCCCAAGTTCTTGCAGCTGTACTTCGTCTGCGACGAGCAGCTGCAAGCGGATCAACGTTGCGGCATCATCGGTGGCACAAGGCCGGACGTCGTGCTAGAGCTGCAAAGAATGCTACATCAGCACAACGAGCTGGTGAAGGACTTCAAGACCAACCTGGACCGAATGCCTACAGACGAGTATAAGGTCGTTATCCGTGCTGACAGGAGGCCTGCTGGTCAGCATGAACGACGCTTCAACGCTCCGTCTGTAAGCGAGATGGCGGTGGTCTTGGTTGGCGAAGACGACAGCGACGGGCGTGACATTATCATCGAAAAACGTTCCGAAACGTTGCAGCGCATCTCTGAAACCCATAGGTCGTACGATGCCCTGTAATACCCACTCATGTTTTGGGATGGGGTAGACGGGTATCACTTCGAACTATGGCAGAGGAATCCTAGCACTGGTGCCCCTACCAATAAGAGGGTGTCGGCTATGGATTTCTATGCGCATCGCATGATGATAAGGTCCACGTCCTTCAACCACGTCGTGAGATGTCGCCAACTATTTCACCAGTTCATCGTGGACATGTACGCCAAGATTGAGAGTGAACGGCTCCTCTTCATTCGACGCAATCAGCGAAAGCTGCGTGCAGACGACTACATCCACCTGCGGGATGCCGTGGCCGGAGATGGAAATGTCACTGACCTCGGGCAAATGGTCATACTACCATCCTCCTTCACGGGCGGCCCACGCCACATGCACGAGTACACTCAGGACGCAATGGCCTACGTTAGAGCGTACGGGCGTCCTGACCTGTTCATCACGTTCACGTGCAACCCGGCGTGGACCGAGATTGCGGAAGAGCTCTTCCCTGGTGAAGCGCCTTCTGACCGCCACGACATCACGGCGAGAGTCTTCAAACAGAAGCTCACGAAGCTTATAGACGTGCTAACGAAGAGCCACGTCTACGGAGACACTCGCTGCTGGATGTACACCGTGGAATGGCAGAAACGCGGTCTTCCGCATGCCCACATCTTAGTGTGGCTGAAGGAGAAAATACGCCCAGATCAGATCGACAGCATCATCTCGGCGGAGCTTCCCAGTCGAGAAGAGGATCCTCTTCTATTCGATGTTGTCCTCAAAAACATGATCCATGGGCCATGCGGACCACTAAATCCGAGGTCGCCTTGCATGAAGGACGGCAAATGCACCAAAAGGTACCCTCGGCAGCTGATCCGCGAAACCCAAACGGGAACTGATGGCTATCCTCTATACAGAAGGCGAAAGCCTGATGATGGAGGACATACCGCCGTCATTCAAATGAAGGTGGACCATCAGACCGTAGACGTCGTGGTGGACAACAGCTGGGTTGTGCCATACACTCCCTTGCTCTCGAAAATGTTTCGAGCACATATTAATGTGGAGTACTGTAATTCGGTGAAGTCGATTAAGTACATCTGCAAATATGTGAACAAGGGAAGTGACATGGCAACGTTCGGCCTCGAGCATGCCACTGCACCGTTTGATGAGATCGAACGATACCAAACGGGCAGGTACATAAGCAGCAACGAGGCAGTTTGGCGTATCCTGGGTTTCAGGATACACGAACATTACCCACCTGTCACCCATCTACATGTCCATCTAGAGAATGGACAACGCGTCTACTTCACGGCTGATAATGCGCGGGAAAGAGCTGCGCAACCACCTCAAACAACTTTGACGGCATTTTTCCTTCTATGCCAACATGATCCGTTCGCACGGACTTTGTTGTACTCAGAAGTTCTAAGATATTATACTTGGAACAAGTCAACAAAGAAATGGGCCAGAAGGAAGCAAGGAGCCGAAGTTCCCGGACAACCTGGCACACGTGCTGCGGATGTGTTAGCGCGTGTATACACTGTACACCCTAACCAAGCCGAATGCTTCTACCTCAGATTGTTGCTTCACACAATCCGAGGACCGACGTCATTCGCAGCATTGAGGACCATCGATGGAGAGGAATGTGAGACCTACAGAGAAGCATGCCAAAGACTTGGCTTGCTTGAAGATGATCAGCAATGGGACAGAACTCTCGCAGAAGCAGCTATGACAAGTTTCGCTGCTCAACTGCGAAGTCTCTTCGGCATCATTTTGACCGTCTGTAAACCGTCAAATCCTCGAGCACTCTGGGAGAAGTACAAAGAGGCTCTGAGTGAAGATGTACTCAGGGAATGTCGCAGAGGGTTACCCTCTGCAGACATCGGTTACTCTCCCGAGATATTCAACCGAGCGTTGATACTGCTTGAGGATACGTGCGTGTCGATGAACGGTCAAACTCTCAGAGACCTAGGTTTGACGCCGCCAATACGCGGAGATGACCAGGCACTCGAGAGCGATGTTCTCCGAGAGAGGTCCTATGATGCCGATCAGCTGACTACATATGTAGAGTCTAACAGACCTCTTCTTACGGAGGATCAAGAGTTGGTCTACCGTGCTGTTCTGGACACGATTTCCAGTGGCAGAGGTGGGCTACTCTTTCTCGACGCTCCGGGTGGAACAGGGAAAACGTTCCTCATCAATCTCCTACTTGCCGAGATTCGCAGACAAGGAGGAATCGCAGTAGCAGTGGCATCCTCGGGGATTGCCTCAACACTGCTAGAAGGAGGCCGAACTGCTCATTCAGCCTTCAAGCTTCCTCTGGATATTGCTCATGTAGAGCACCCAGTGTGTGGGATAAGCAAAGGCACAGGGAAAGCCAAGGTGCTACAAGAAACCAAACTCATAGTTTGGGACGAATGCACCATGGCGCATAAGAAGTGCCTGGAAGCCCTTGACAACACACTGCGAGACATCCGAGAAAGCGACACGCTAATGGGTGGGGCCGTCGTGCTACTGGCAGGCGACTTTCGTCAGACTCTGCCAGTAATTCCGCGATCGACTCCAGCAGATGAGCTGAACGCTTGCCTTAAAGCTTCTCCTCTCTGGAGACATGTTCGATCGCTGAATCTCACGACGAACATGCGAGTCCACCTCCTTGGCGATGAGACTGCCCGAAACTTTGCGCAACAGCTGTTGCTTCTTGGCGAAGGCAGAATTCCGGTTGAACCAAGTTCTGGCTGGATTACCTTCCCTCCAGACTTCTGCAATATGGTTCAATCGGTGGGAGAACTGATCGAAAAGGTCTTCCCAAACATTGCCACCAACTTCAGCAATGGGGACTGGATTTGCGAGCGAGCAATTCTGGCACCCAAAAATGAGCAAGTGGATTCTATCAATGCTCAGATTTTAAACAGCCTACCTGGACCGGTATCAACGTACACGTCCTTTGATACCATGGTTCAGCGTGAACAGGCCGTTTACTTCCCCACTGAGTTCTTGAATTCACTCCAGCCCAATGGGATACCACCTCACAGACTTGATCTGAAGGTTGGTTTGCCAATCATGCTCCTTCGTAACATCAACCCACCGAGGATGTGCAATGGTACAAGGCTTTGCATCAGGGATCTCATGCCAAACGTCATAGTAGCGACCATATTGGCGGGGAAGTTCAAAGGCGAAGTGGTTCATGTTCCACGAATCCCTTTCGTCCCCTCCGATATGCCCTTTGAGTTCAGGCGAGTGCAGTTTCCGGTCAGGCCTGCACTTGCTATGACGATCAACAAAGCGCAAGGACAGTCTCTACGAACAGTAGGAGTAGACCTGGAAACTCCCTGTTTTTCGCATGGTCAACTGTACGTGGCGTGTTCGAGGGTCGGGAGTCCGGCGAACCTGTACATATATGCGCCCGAAGGGAGCACGGCTAACGTAGTGTATCCAAGGGCGCTAACATAATTGCATGCTGTAGTATAGTACAGTATTTATTTGTTGCATGCCATTCTATTGGAAAATCCAAAAAAATTGGAAAATACAAAATCCAAAAAAATGGCAAAACGAAAACCCAAAAAAATGGCAAAACGAAAACCCAAAAAAACGGAGGCCAGCGGCGGTCAGGGCAGGTGGGTGGGACAAACAAGAAGCTGGACAGATCCAGTCGAGCTTCCCTCCTTACTGATGAGTTCCGGGGAAAGCCTAGGACCTGTTTAGCCAAACCGTCTGAGGGTAGGAACGAAACGGTACATCCTCTTCTTGAGGAACGAAACGGAAGGACGACTATCGGCATCGGCTGCCTCTGTTGAGGACAACCATCGGTACAACCATCGATACAACCATCGGTTGCCTCTGTCGAGGACAATCATCGGTTGCCTCTGTTGAGAACAGCCATCGGTTGCCTCTGTTGAGAACAGCCATGGGTTGTCTCTATCGACGACAACCATCGGTTGTCTCTATCGAAGACAGCCATCGGTTGCCTCACTTGGAGGACAACCATCGGATGTCTATCGAGGACAGCAATCGGTTGCCTCACTTGGAGGACAACCATCGGTTGCCTCACTCGGAGGACAACCATCGGATGTCTATCGAGGACAGCCATCGGTTGCCTCACTTGGAGGACAACCATCGGTACAACCATCGGTTGCCTCTGTTGAGGACAACCATCGGTACAACCATCGGTTGCCTCTCTTGAGGACAACAACCATCGGTACAACCATCGTTGCCTCTGTTGAGGACAACCATCGGTACAACCATCGGTTGCCTCTGTTGAGGACAACCATCGGTACAACCATCGGTTGCCTCTGTTGAGGACAACCATCGGTACAACCATCGGTTGCCTCTGTTGAGGACAGCCATCGGTACAACCATCGGTTGCCTCCGTTGAGGACAACCATCGGTTGCCTCTGTCGAGGACAACCATCGGTACAACCGTCGGTTGCCTCTGTTGAGGACAACCATCGGTTGCCTCTGTTGAGGACAACCATCGGTTGCCTCTGTTGAGAACAGCCATGGGTTGTCTCTATCAACGACAACCATCGGTTGTCTCTATCGAAGACAGCCATCGGTTGCCTCACTTGGAGGACAACCATCGGTTGCATCACTCGGAGGACAACCGCCGGATGTCTATCGAGGACAGCCATCGGTTGCCTCACTTGGAGGACAACCATCGGTACAACCATCGGTTGCCTCTGTTGAGGACAACCATCGGTACAACCATCGGTTGCCTCTGTTGAGGACAACCATCGGTATAACCATCGGTTGCCTCTGTTGAGGACAACCATCGGTTGCCTCTGTTGAGGACAACCATCGGTACAACCGTCGGTTGCCTCTGTTGAGGACGACCATCGGTTGCCTCTGTTGAGGACAACCATCGGTTGCCTCTGTTGGGGACAATCACAATTAAAGAGCCAAAGTTTTCTCTTCTTGAGGAATATAACTTCGTTTTTTTACCGAAGTGTATGTGATGCCGGGCGGAGCCGGGTATGCCAGCTAGTTTTTTATATTTTGGATTCGAACTTCAGGTGGAGCACGATTTCCGCGGAAGTTTGTAAACTACCTTGTAGAGCTTGCTCTGCTCTATCAAATGATACCCCATTCGCTTTTTTTTGTGGTCGTTTTTTCGCGGTAATATGGCATGCGACATTATTTTCCGGACAACCTAATAGTTTTTCTATGAACATGCAATGAGGATTTCCGTATGAGTGATATGACCCAAAAAAGTCATAATTCTCAAAAAGAGACTCAGAGAGTCTCTCTCGTTTTTTGCTTATTGAGTACAGGAATTGATTCGCTATCCATAGGATCAAATTCAGTGCGCAACTCAGAGTGCGCAGTATGGATGAGGAATCATAAGCATTTGAAGCATTTGAATCAGTCCAATTTTTGTCACAAACTTAGAAATTTCTTGGAAAAGGATCATCTCTCAGCAGTTCCGCCCTTTTCAGACCTCCATTGATTAGCGAAAGATTTCAACTGCTCTTTCCGAATTTTCTTACATGGCCAGATCTGGTAATTTGTTCCACTCTCTTAGCGTTTGGAAATCCTCAATATGCACAATTCTGGCAGTATATTGGTAGCTTTTAGAGTGGTAGAAATGCTATTGATAGACCAGGACATTTTTATCCCATAACTTGAATTTCTCTGCTTCTAGCCTGTAGGATCAAATTTGGGGAAGATAACATTTCGGTGGTATTAGCGGCCAAAAAGGGATTTTATAAGCTCTTGCAAAGTATTGTAGAGCTTGTTAAACTTTTGATTAGCATAAAATAGAGATTGGTGAAATGAAATTCACTTGTTTTTGCATCAATTTAACAAATGGCACCTAACCTTTGGTTGCTTATTTTGGGCAAACTCTCCATCCATTTCCAAGCACTTTTCAAGATACCGAACGGGGCTCGGCACAGGTAGCTCATAAGCAAGCTGGATATCGTTTTTAGGACAAAAAGCAGAGGGGATATCGTTTTTGTGGCCGGAAAAATGTAACTTGGGCTACGTCTTTTTGGTCGATGTTTCGTTTTTTTCAGGGGTTTTTCTACGTTTAGGTTTAGGTCAAAGGCGATTTCGTAAAGTTTTGCAGAAGTCAAGGAGGACTTTGTTTCTTGCATTTTCGGAAAGTCACTTTGTGCCGAGCACTGATACCGAAATATTCCTACTTGATTTCTCCTTGCTTTGCTTTCCTTTTTCAATTCTTCAGTTGCGAAGAATTTTGGTAGGGATGGGAATATAAGAAAAAGAAAAGTTCTAGCATCAGAAAGGCCGCCTGCACTTAGACAATAATATCGTAAAGTTATCAAAGTGTGAAGGCGGCACTCTAATGCTAGTAACGTGCACAAAGTGAAAATTGACCTTTTATGCGCGAGACCAAGTACAGAATAAGAAATCATGCTATGGCTCGAGATGTTTCTAATACTTTTGCTTATACATTTGTACGCTAGGCCCATCTGAATCTATAGCGCTAAAAAATGTATTTTCAGGTTTTACTTTTATCAAATGATTCGGCGTTAAAAGCTTATAGTTGAGTGGATTCAATTCCGCTTTTGTCTTTGCGTTTTGCTTTCGTACAGGCTTTTATCAGTTACATAGCCACTTTTTTTCATAATAAAATTTTTGATATATTAAAAATTTGTTCATAGGCTCACAGGGATGTAACACATTGTTTTTTTTTGCAAATTTCGCTCGTACGGCTTAAAGAAATTTTTAAACGCATGCAGAGATAGCAAATCAGATTTTAGAAAAAATTCAATGACCAAACGATGCAAGAAACTGAGATGTCAAGGTTTTTTACCGAACATTTGATTTTTACGGAATGTTTGAAGGATTGTTCAATTTTCTAGAATAGAAACAAACACAAGAACTGTAAAAATCGGAAACAGTTGCCAATTTAAACTTATCTGCGAAGTTTTATTCGAGATTCGAGAGATTTCCTGTTTCTGGGAATACAGAAATTTTCAGACGGAGGGCACAATCATTATTCTTCAATACAGTTGAAGCCTTGTATGCATTATGCCCCCCCCCCCCCCGAGATTGGGTCGCGAAATTTTTGCAGGTTACTTACATGAGTTGAAGTCGTGCAAGTAACTTCTTTTTATGCACTAAATAATTAAAGTTCTCAAAACTCTATGAAAGTTCAAGTTAACCTTTGAAAAAAAATTTTTTTCGAGGGCGTGGCTCAAGGTACTCCCCTTTTCTGAAATTTTGAAATTATAGGCCTGCAAAAAATTAGAGGGCATGAAAAAATCTTTTCGGAGTGCGTGGTTAAGGCCCCGCACTTTGTTCAGAAAGATTTTTTCATCCCCCCCCCTCTCCCCGAACGGAAATTCTGGGTATGCCACTGGTATAAGTCACCACATTACCTTGCTTCCACGCAACGAGAGTATAAAAACAAAGCAAGCATCTTAAGAATAAATAGAAGGTTAACTTATTCATAAAACCGCAGTCAGTGTGAGTGCACAATAATTTTGTAGAGATTCTCAATTCTATTGTGATTTTTTTGACAAAATTATTTTATAGTCAACCTTAAAATGCGGAATGATACCATGGCAATATCCGGCGCGTTATACCGCTTTCGTGATCGTAATCTGTTATTGATATAAGCCAACAAAAGTTGTAGCAGAAATATATTCTGGACCTTTTATAGTATGATTTTTTGGCAGTTAATTTCTAGCTTTTGGCATCATTTCAAAACTAAATTGAAGCATTTATCATCCAGGCTTTTACCTGCGAACACTTTTACCATAATTGAATTTTATATGCAAGTCGTTTCACATGGGAAACATATATGAAGCCACTTATAACGCAGTCACGCATGCTTTTGCACTTGCTTAGCGGTGCATTTTTTATTTGGCGAAATGCCTAAGGCGTTCCCCCAAGAGCAAGACGGCTGGGAATAAATTAAATGAAGTATTATACAATTGCAGGGCACTTTTGTGGGTGAGTTCATTTTCTTTAATGCGGTAGTGCACTATAGTTAATCATGTTTTTTTTCATTGTTATGTGACTGAAGCCCACACTATGTCTAGGTGACCGTCTAGGCTTTACCGATGGGATTCTCCGCTCAAAATTCGAAATCTTAGTCTAACTTTTTTTGCATGATAGTGTAATGTAAACGTTTTTCTTGTGTTGGGTCACATTTACTGAAAATTCTATCTTTTCAATATGGTTCAGTTATCCTCTGCATATACAACTCACCTTTTACTTCAAAACAGCTTCAGCACAACAAAATTTCGTAAAGCTCTTAAGCTAAATTTTAGCTTTCCTCGATGAGCGATTGTAAAATTTTACTACCTATATAATTCTGCTTATTTTAGACATTCATAACATAAAAAATGTATAAAAAATTAGGAGTTTTTTTAGTGATCTAGTTAAACTCTACATATGCAGCTCACTTGCTTAGTTTAAAGAACTGTTAAGTTCATCTAAAAATTTCAGAGACTTTTCGAGCAAATTTCAAGCTTTCCTCGAAGGGACTTAAACAATTTCACTGCTTATAGAATTCTGCTTCCTCTGGATATTCGTACGTTAAAGAAGTTGAAAAATTCAGTAATTTACCCAACATTTCGTCAGAATGAAATATTACATTTTCATCGAATATTTTTACATGTACATAAAGTTGTTGTCCTTTGCTAACCTGTTTTGGTTTTTCACTTCCAATTTTACTTCCATTTTGAAAAGTATCAATACTGTCGGTTTCCTAAGTTCAAGGATAGTTCTCGAACGGTGACGTAGTAGTAATGCCCTTAATCACATTGGTTTGCTTTTTCTTAATACACTTGAGTGCACGAATCAAAGAACAGAATCATGTATGGTTTCCTATCAACTAAAATTATTGTTTTTTTCTCAGTCTTAAATATTCGCATGACTCATTCGCGCTCTTAACTTCGGTTGTGATATCCTTTTTATCATATAAATATTCAGATTTGAAGAAGCTTGCTCTGCAACAGATCCCATAGTGCCTCCAAGCCACAATGCTTGCAGCTGTCTTCAGCCTATTCAAGGGTAAGCAGCCTTATCTTAATTTGATTTTGCTTCCAAGCTTGTTTTCTTTTTACGAAAACTGTGAGCAATTAGTTGCTCAAACAAAGCTCATGCTCATTCCAGATTACGTTTCTTCCCATTACTTGTCATTAGGGATCTATCTTTAGCCATGATTTTTCCGATATTTATTTGTAACTTCTGAACTATAGACAAATTGATACTTATACACATTCTGAGTAATTATGATCAATTATATCTGGTAGGGAGCAACTTTTCGGCTTTTAATGCTCAGGAATTTTTATTAGATAACAATGATTTTTGTTCTCAATTTATCACAATATTACTTGCTCATGTTAATCCCAAGTATCAATTAATGCTGTATAAGATTGGAGGGGTATGAAGGACTACAAACTACAAAACTTCTAAATTAGCTCGAACAACTAAAAACGGTCTTTCATGTTTATTCAGTTAGCTGTATTTTTTCTTTTGGATCCAGCTGTCATCCGAATTTTTCAGTATCTGCACACTTTTTCGCTTAACATCGCCTCATTCTCGGAGTTTTCTTCATACTTGCCAATCTCAGTTCAATTATGTAAGCAACTGAGTAATCTCAACAAAAGAATACAGAAGAATTTGCATGTCATCCTAAGCTATTAGAAATATTTTTGCCTGCAGAAAGAAATTTAGCCAGAATTCATTTACTTGTAAAATTTCCTCTAGATCTAATGGAAATGACAAATGAAAATTTGAAGCAATATGGAGCAAAGGATCTAGTTTTTTTAAAATTCTAGCTACAAATGGAACATACCATTGGTGATTTTTGAAGCTTGCATCTGCTACAAGCTGCTTACGACTACTTTATTTCTTCTATCTTCTCTTGAGACTAGAAGAAATGGAAATGTGCATTTTTCGTTTATGACACAAGCTTTCAACCAATCCTAGGATTTCATGAATCTCATGCCTAAACCTATAATAAAAAACAAGCTTGAGATATGAGGTCGTTCTTATTATTTATTAGATTTATTAGAAGAGGACGTAAGAAATTTATTTGCCTACGAAAAACTAGAAAAATGCATCTTATTAATAAAGGATTTCAACGTAACAGAGTCATTTTTTTAGTATCCGCTGAAGTACAATTTCTGTATTTCTTCGCGTAGCATCGCCTCATTACCAGCTAAGACCATTACTTTTCAAAGTAATGTTAGAAGAACATTTGTTGCTGCAAAAAATATTTAGTGATATGTGAGCCGATTCGACTGGACAAATTTTTTGGAGGTGTCTGATGCTTCGTGGCAATTGAATGCCAAAAAAGAAAAGAGGAAAAATGATTGCGACAGCTTTTTTGGCGTAACAAAGCCTTTCAAAAGCTTCGCTGTTCAGTTTCTGAAAAACTAACAAGGAATGAGTATTCTCGAAAGCTTTTTGCATCCTTCAAACGGCGTTGTTTTAGAAAACAAGGAAAAACTATGAAATTATTCCACATTTTCTTGTTTTTTAAAACTTTTTGCACTCCCAATTATGGCAAAATTCATAACAGGACATAAACTAAAATAATGCAGGTAACTTGTAAGTGAAATTACGAGCCCACGAAAACTTCGAATGACAGGTCGATTTTAGAGCCATGCCCCTAGATAGAAAATTTCGTTGCTCTCCCCTCCCTCATATTCCTTTTAACGAAGGAAATATCGAACTGCAAATTATCAGCATAGATCTAGCGAATTTCTTGGAAATTCACTGATATCGAAAATTCTTCGCATTGAAGAAATTCGGCACACATCTTTTAAGAATGCTTTGTATTCTAAAAGCCGTGGAGATTGAGAATTCGTATTCTCCCCTATCAAAAAACGAGACGATTCGCTAAATATAAGCAATGTCGAAAAACATCTCATGCATGATATTTTTCGTAATTCCAAATGATATGCAAAAATATTCATAGGGCTAGTCTATAAATGGACTTCTTTTGTGAAAGAGAGATGTTAAAAAACTCTTTGCTATCGTCTATGCTATGCTTTATTAGTTTCACAATTAATTTGAAGAGATTGTAAACCCAAGTCAATTGAAGTAGTAGGCACATAAAGCCTCGTTTATGTCTTGTGTCAGCACGGATTTCCCATCAATTGCGTTTCATCTCGACGCGAATGATAATTTTTAACTTTTCTAACCGTCAGCTAGTCTTTATCAAGATCCTCAGAGCTATTCGTACCATAATGAAGGCTCAGCCCCAAGTTTTGTGCCAGTACTCTTTTTGTCATAGGACGACTGCAGAAATTTATGCAGTCAATGCATTTTAAATAAACACTATAAATTTTTTTAACTTTGAGAGGAACTTTAGACTTCTAAGAAATTATCAAAACTCATCTAGTGAATGTTTTGGCGACTTGTCAGTGACATATCAACACCAATGTCCACAGATAACCCAAGATTTTTTTTTCAAAAGTGACTTTTGCTGGAGCTTTAGGCCCCGGACAGACTTCATCGCGACTCAATCGCCGACATTTCCATTCATTTTCATTTCACATTCAAAAATTTCGGGATGGAAAAGTATCACAACCGAAATGCAAGTTGATCGGCATGGAATGATGTTGTAACAGTTGTCTCGTCGCGATTCAGCGCGACGACCAAATCGCGTGAAGTCTGTCCGGGGCCTTACGCCTTCTTCTCACAATCGCTTTGGTTTTTGGGCTTTTTTTTTGATTGAGTAGAATCATGAATTAGTGCAACTATCCTATCCCGCAAAGCTAGGATTACAAGTATAGAAAATTCCTGCTTAGACTTCTCTTAAATTTTGGGACTTCACTTGGTCTAAGCGCGCTGTTGTGAAGCTTCGAAAGCTATGCCAGTTATATCGTAAGAACAGCTCTCTCAAAGTTCCACAAGAATGTGTATTTTCAAAACGATTTTGAAATTTATAAAAAGCTGAGTAATGATTTGCGAATTTGAAAATCTTGCTACGCAACTTTTCAAATTTTTTTGGAAATTTTTCTAAAAATTGCATATAACTTACAATGCGCCGTATTGCCAGAATTTCCTGCCGTAATCGAGTAAGAAGGATAGATCGGTGAGTCAGTACTGTGAATCTACAGAATACCTCCAAGCAGGTCAAAGACCTCAAGGCAAGAGAGTTCATCATCATACAGTTATACATGCACTTTGGGGACACCTGCACAGATTCAACAGTCTATTTGCGATGATTTCTTGAATAACAAAAATCTGATTTTTAGTGCTCTATCCGTCATAAAGCGCCTATAATCAAGACATTGTCAATGCGCAGTCATTCTGCATCACTGATTTATTTGCAAGTGATAGAAGTCATTGCCTGTAAGAAAATAAATTTTTATAGCCCTTTTGCCAGAGCCTTGCAAGGTCTCCTTATTTTTCTCATTAAATTTATGATTTACAAGCCGTCATTCATTCTCTCATGCCCAGAAATCTATAGGCTAGGCCTCTGCATTAGTTAAACTGCACATAAAATGGAGTTTTGCTATGTTCTCCTGCATAATTTGATTTTATTCACATTTTCTCAGCTTTTGACGTCAATAAAGTGAAGATTTTTTTGCAGCGCAAAGGTATAGGAAATAAAAGTTTTTGGATTCTCCGCGTTATCAGAATTCTGAAGCAAGAATCTATTCTGCATCTTAGAAGCAGCTTTTCATAACAAATATACTGGACAGAAATCTAGGATTTGTGAGATAAATTAGTTATTCCATTTTAGTTTCCTGAATCAAATTTCGTTTTGATTGCTAGGAATGAAGAAATTTTTCTCATGGCACAGCTCAAAAAATCAAAAGAAAAGATAGCATTTGTAGCGATTTGTTCTCGAAATTCTCATAGTATTACTTTCTTTCATAGGAATTTTCGGTATTTCTTACAATATTTGTATTTTGCATTTTTCCTGGAAGCTCTAGGTTTCAATGCGTACTTAGAGGCTCCAAATTTTGTGATCACTTTGTTTCTTAACCCATAATTGGTCTATGAAATCCTCAGCACGTGCCACGCACGAGGAAGTACTACAATTTCTGCTCCGGTTAACTTCTCATATTTCTGAGTTCCGCATCAAGCGTAATTGGTCACTCGCAACTATTCATCCTAGTAATCACATGTATTGTTTTTTTTCGCTTTTCCTCATAGTTCGTGCAAACCATTCCTTTAGCGGCTAAAAATAATATTTTACACATATAACCAAGAAAAGTTTAAAAATCACATTTTTCCAAGGGCAGAAAGAAACGAATTCTAGGCAGAAATGGATTTGCAAACTTGCAATCCATTTATTGTTGAAGAATGAGAAAAAGGGCGCCGATATTGGCTAATTTCGTTTATTGAAAGACATTTACTGTTTTTCCATATCTACGAAAGAAAATGCTTCTTAAGGGTTTCGAAGCGTTTCACACTTGTGTCATATAATAAGGTATATAATAATACTCAGTTTCGTCATATAGTGTGAGAAATGATCTTTGGAGTAATTGAAATTCTCACAATTGAAAAATAAACAGAAGTTCGACGCGTGCTTTAGTGAAAAGCAAACCTGCTCATGGTGTTTGCTTCGCATCTTATCTTTACGACTGGATTGCGCCATTAATCAAGTTTTGTTGCTAAATCGTTTAATTTACAGTAGCCAGAAAAAAGAACTCTTAGACTTTTCACACTCTTAGAAAATTTCTTGGCAACTCTTATTTAACTATTTATATAATTGGAGATTATCTTGGATACTTACGATAGATAACGAGTTAATCTTCTATCTGATTACATTGTTTTTCAAAATTAGGCAAAACTTAGTTCTTGGTGGTCCCATGTGACCTGAGCTCTTCCCCCCCCCCCCTCCCTCGACAATTCCGCGTTTATATGACCTTCAACTCGCTTTCGCAGTAGTTTTCATTTCCGCCAAATGCGCGGGTGGAGGATGCGGTTGTCGGCGATGTGCATTTCGAGATTTCTCCTAAACGGATCAAATTGCATGCCGAGTCGGGGAAGCAAATTGTGTGACTCCATATCCAGTCATCATTGACGTCAGCATTATTTTAACTATCCACCAGCCAATCCTTTGTTTTTTTATAGATTTGAAAGCTGAGAGTTAAAAAAATTTGGTCTTTGTACTGCACAAGCGGAGAAGAGGGAGGGGGAGAGAAGGAGGAGGGGAAGCGAGAGGGGGAACATTAGGAGTAAGAGTTTTTGCATTCTTCAGTTCTGTACATGTTTGATTGATTTATAGCCAACAGCTGTAAATTTGGTGCGTTTTTGCGTGGAAATCACAAGTTTTCGGTGCAATTTTGCGTTTAGATCAACCAAACAGCTTTACAACACCCAAGGCTCAAACAGGGGATCTACTATTCTTTGCAGTTATAAATTGGAGGTTTGAAGCAGAAACTTTTTGAGTAAATGACATATAAAAATGAAAACAAAATTCGGATTTCTTTAAAGAAGAAGAGAAACGAATTAAGCCAATGTCTATGGCGATAACAATTTCATTCAATTTCTCTACGAGCCTTCTTCATCAATTTTTAAGTTTTTTTCTGACCAGTTTTTCTTACTTATACTAACCTTTGCTTTAATTTGATTGGCGGCTGGAAGGCGGGGCTGTGTGACCTAATGGCCGCTTGCGCCCGCGACGCAATCTGCGCCTCTTTCGCGCTTGTGCTCTCTGATCATTCTCTAGCCTTAACTAGGTCACGAAGCTCCGCTTTCCAGCGGCCAGTCCAGTTGAACCAAAGGATATGTTGTAGTGCAAAGTTCTTATCTCAGAAAATTTTGAAAGGAGAATTATCACGAGATGTAAAGTTTTTCTCTTCGCAAGAGAACTTTGTAATTCTTCGCAATCCTCCTAGTTTTTTTCATAAATTTCGATTTTTTGCCAGGCATCTTCGAATCCGTATGAATAACAGATATAATTTACACCTGAATCTGCTTTACAGTTGAATATTATGGTTTAGCTAGTTCACGACCTTATTTGTAAATTGTGATTATCCTAAAAAAAATACACCTTTGTATTCTTACTTTTCTTATTAGGTGCTCAGCTGCATAAGTTTCCAACTCTAATTTTTCATTCAAATTTTGACCCAGAAATCCGATTTTTCTTTTCACACGATTTTGTCAGATCATTTGACTACAATAGACTGGATAAATTTGAATATGAATTGAAGTAAAAGGTAAAATGGTTTTCTGTAATCAGTCAAGTGCAACTTTGCAAATCGCATTTTTTTGAACATTTCGCAATTATCTGTATTGTGACTTATTTTCATGCAGTTTGGAAAAACTGGAATCACAGTAGAATGTCTAATTAAGCAAGATGTACCCTTTTCTTCAGAACTTTGAGTTTATATAAATCTCAAATGACTCCATTTTTCCCTGGATCCCTGAATTCTCGACCAAATTGCTTGCTGCGAAACTTGAGCGCAAGATATTGTGCGTTGATTTATTGCTGTCGTAAAGCATTCTTATCGCAAGAACTATAATCAAGTAGAAGCGCTTTTTTCGTTTGATTAGAATATTGGCGAGATTTAGTGGCTGTTGAAAAGTCATAAACTCTTGCAGAATTAGTCGGTGGCAGCAGTGCATATGAGAAGATTTTATAAGCATAGGAAAGTTGTAAACATGAAGCCAAATGTTGGAAATAAATTCAAATAAGGAGAAAGCAAACATGCTTGCGCATTCTTTATAGGAGTAATAAAATATAGTAGATGGTTAAAGCCAATCGTGGAATTTTGTGCTATTAAAGTTTCTTGAACTTGATTTTCCTACTCGACATAACAAAAGGTAGGCATACAATTCTGCTTTTTGATGTTCTTCTAAATTGAGAAACAAGAAGAAATTTCAATTAGTGGCTGGAGTAAAGGGTTTTCCATCTTTGACTGCTGCACTAAGTCCACGGTCACCGGTGCCAGCGCCGTGCTAGCGCCGTGCTAGAACGATCAATACGAGACGCGGCATGAGTATGGCACGGCGCTAACTGATACTGACACACGGCCCGGGTACAGCTTGAGCGTTCATAGTATGCAATCACGGACAACTTCTACCATATTAAGTAGAATTTTTTCGGATTCCTGGAATGAGAAAATTTATCTGTTTATCTATTTACTTGTACATTACCTAATTATAATGTGCCATCATATAAAAAAATTATGTAAAAACGAAAACAAAATAAAATAAACTGAAATCGAAGAAAATGCAATGGCTTGACATAACATAACTTAACATACCACTTTGCTATCAATCTAACCCATTTTTCTGGAATTTTTTTTCTGAGAGAGTTGTTCGATTTTTTCCTTGAAAAGTACTAAAAATAATCACACTAGGTATCCAACTGGACTCAAATTTTCTACTTTTTTCGCATCTTGAAGCATCTAGTCAAAGAAGCAAGTATTCACAAACGATCTGCTTTTGAGCTAATCAAATGGTGTGATAGCGCCAAAAAGCTTATCAACTTGCAAAGTGTTTGTTGAGACTTCATAGACTTGGAACTATACCTCATGCTACTTCATACCGGCTACCGTTTCGTTCGAATAAATTTTTTTTCCAAATTCATTTTGAGATTCTTAAAAGGCCAACATTCGTTTCCTCCCTCTCCCACCGAGACTGGGTTTGGAAATATTGGGAGATCTTTATGAAGAATTCCTTCAAACAACTTGTTTTTGTTGATAAATAACTAACAAAATCACATTTCGTACTTTGAGGTTTAGAATTTTTGTAAAAATACGCTGAAAACCTCTTGAAAAATTCATGGAAGCTACTTTCCAATTACAAGCCCTCCCCTTCCGTCCTTCCTTTTGCCCCCAACTGACATGAAAATCTTTATACTGCCATTCTAGCGACGTATATGAAATAACCAATTATTTCAAAGTAGAACGCATTTGTTCATTTCATGAATGGTATTGCGCTCGTGATTTATGTCCGAGCAATACCATTATTTAGTTTTTTCACCTTTGAGTAATTTGCTCCAAGGGTTTAGCAATTAATCAAGGGTATTTTCCATCTGAAATCTGTATGGCATCAACAATTTCTATAGCAGTTAATGAAAACGATTGCTATTTATTGCCTTAGAGGAAGTGTTTTTATTGCTTGATTTTTTGGCTTTGGATATGTGGGGAAATCGTAGTTACTCTTTTTCGAGGTTAAGTAATTGAATGAGTTTACGTGAAAATTCTCGATCACATTATATGAGCTTACGGTAATTCAATTGTCGAATTATGAGCTTTACTGTAACTTAATTGTCGAATAAGTCCATAAATAGACATTGCATACATTTTGCACTGTTTAGCTTCATTTGTAGTAGTATTTTCAGTCTCCGAATGTAGTATTCGTTTGAGCTACCATAACTGGACATGAGGTTTTGTAGCCAGATGTTCCTGTCTGCTACTGCCATATTAAGGGAATTATTTGAGTCGCCAGAAAAATTTATCTGCACTGCATTCTGTTTCTGAAAAAATGGAATTCTGTATTTTCTCTCGGTACGCAGATCTTTGTTGAAACTGTGTCAAACTTATAGTTGTAACCAAAAAGTACCTGGACCCAGAGCTGCAGATGTGCCGGTGCTGTGCCGTTCTTGTGCCAACACCGTGTCTGCGCCGTGCTGGAATCCAAGCGGCGTTGATTGAGAAGGGATAGGGGAACGAACTCCTCACTTTGAACCCGCCTTCGCTGATAACTAGTCCTTTTGCAACATTGTTGCATGTCGTTGCGGGAGCAGTACTCCGCGTAAGCGGTTCAAAGTGGCCGAGTTTGTTCACCTATCCTTTGAGACGGAACAAAGCGAATCCATAAGAGCACGAAAGCTTTTGTAAAAAGCTCCTGCCAGTTTATAGAGCTGATTAGTGCAAGATCACAAGAATTCCTTAATCAGCTCAAATGTTTATTTTTAACAATACGGCGTTTTGAAATCAAAAGTTCCAAAAAGGAGTATGTTCACTTAAATTGTGAGTTTAAAAGACCTGTTACTGTGTGGCTTATCAGATCTGCAAATAATATGAAATCTAAACTTTGTCAGAGCAGAAATGTTGATATAAGTTTTAGTAGTCAATTTTATTCTAGTAATCCCAAAAGTCCGTATTTCGCCTTACTGATTGTAATTCAGTGTATTTACGACCTGTGTAGAACTTATTTTGTTCAAACTAGTCCAAAAAGAGTTTTCATATTGCTTGGACTTTTGAAAATTCAATAATTTTATTTTTCGAAGTATTTTGATAAAATATCTGCAGCTTCGATTTGGATTTCTTTGAAACTACAATATTTAGCATCATTGCATTGAGTCAGGCTAAACAAGCAGAAAATCAATCATAGAAATTCATTCCTTCTTTATTACTATCACCTTTCATACGCAAGTAATAATCTTAATAGAAGTTCTCTGCTAAATGAGCAACTTTAATTTCAACGCGTGACACTTACCTCAGTTCAAACACATTATTTTACGCTTGATTTCTTTCCAATAGATGCTTAATGTAGGTTGTGGAACTCCAATGAATTGAATGGAATTTGATAAAAACAAGATATTCCAAACAACAAGTGGCAAGTAGTGTTAAAAATAGGTTTGTTTCGCTGACGTGCTAGAAAAGTTGATTTCATTTCGAGCTTTCCTTGTTGGTGCATAGAAGACATTATTTAGAACTTTTTGGCGAAGCTAGATAGGATTGTTGACATTTTGCTGTTTACTTCTTCCATGTCTACTCTTACTCAAAATGCAAAATTGATTACGTCTCTGGGGAGATGAAGCGTGGGAAATAAAAGCAAGAAAAGTCGAAAATTTTTACTTTACTTTGAAAACTGTAGCTTAGTTCCATTTCATCCTCTTCCTCTTACTAATGTCTAATCGCAACTGCTTATAGATTAAATCTTGAATTCAAATTAGATAATCGTCGCTCCAGCGCCGTGCCGAAAGTGTGCCGGAGAAATGGATTGATCATCATGCGCTACTTCCATGCTGGTTACGGAGCTGGCACGGCGCTGGCACGGGGCCGGCACACAGGCAATTGTGAATAAATCAGCCTGCATTTAAGTACTCCTTATTGTTTACCTCTATTTCCCTTTGTTTTATATAGGGTGTCCCAAAAAAATGTTAACACTGTTTGATCCTTAATAAATCCCCTTAATTCATGCCTTTGGCGAGCTTGATGCACCATTCTGTAGAGCGAGGTTCAACTTAGATTTACAGTATGGAACGAATCACCGTTCGCTCTTCATAACTGTAGGATTACGGTAAGAAATTCCAGCCTGTGGAACCGTCGTGAAGTATGCTCACTGACAAACTTTTTTCCAAAAAATCTGAAAAGTGTACTGGGATTTTCGCGCACGCTGATTTTACTACACAACTTTTTACGAGTGTTTTCAGCTTTTTTGACGGTGTAATCGCATTTTTGATAGCTGGGAAGTTAGTTATTACATTTACCTAGGATAACTTTGAAAGAAGTGCTATAACAAAATGGAAATTTCATATCCGAAATCATCGGCTTTCATTACCATAGTACAAGAGATTTTGGCTTGTTTGGCTCTGTTTCGAAGCAGAAAATGGCCTTCAATGGCCTAAAATTCTTGTCAAATTTCCTACCGTAATTCTAAAATAAAGAGGAGGGTTAGATGATTCGCTCCGCACTGAAACTTAAGTTTATCCTCGCTCTATAAGATAGTACTTAAAGCTTGGCAAAAGACTTGAAAGCAAGGAAGTTATTAACGATCAAACAGTGTTAACATTTTTTTGGGACACCCTGTATATTATCACGCGGAAACACTAATCATTTATTATTATCTTATTGTTAGATGAACAGATGCTTGAATATCTACCAAATTACAACGCTAAGTGAAAGGGGAGAAGGGGGGCGGGGGAGAGAGAGAAAGCGAGGAAGACATACACTCATTAGAGCATGCATGATACTTTGAATAATTAAAAAATCTTGGTGATCTTAATTACCCCTTCATCTGGAAATTCCAACACAAATTAATTCTGTCGAGTTGAAAAAAGATGTTTGGTCTTGAGCGAAATGATGGAAAGAGTTCAAAAGCTTCCAAGTTGCCATATATGAGTGACCGAACATCGTCTTAATTTACCACTTGTCCAAAAGAACCCGCTAGTTTCCTTTTGTGCAAAAATATAATTTGAAACTATTTTGACTCATTGCGCATTGTAAATACTAAGCGTTCAACAGAATCCAGTCATATCAGGTGCTACGAATTTGATGTCGTGACTGCCATGTGAGCAAGGTCATGCGAATTTTAGAATTCAAAATCACGCAACCTACTAGGGTCCGATATACTCATAAGGATGAAACATTACGGCATAGAGCACGTGTGTTAAAGTCGCTTTAAAAAATTTTTCTGCTTTCTGTTATCTGTTTCGTTTTATTTCTTATGAAAAAAAATTTAGATGCATATGATTTTGCAAAATTTTTGCAAAATCATATGCATCGAATTGTCAATTTGCCATTTTGATGCATATGTTTAAGGGAGCTGTGCTTCTTCTGTCTTATTTACAACTTTTACACTCTTGAAACAAAGCAAAGCACCGTTTCGGGTCAGAAAATGTTTGTAAAGCCATTCCAAATTCAATGTTCAAATATACAACCATTATTCATATACAGATGTATTGATTGATCTACTACTTATTGGATCCATGCCCACATAGATCTTAGAAAATTTCTTTACTCAAAATTTACTTTTGAAATTTTTCTCACACACACTCCAATACGCATCACTACATTGATCAAGATTCAAAAAATGTTTTCTTAGTATGTTCTACTCTAACATACTCTGAAAGGTGGCTATACATTTTATTTGATGATTTTTGCAATCAGAATGATATTCAAAAGTCTTCTCAACCATAGAAACCGAAAATTTTTGCCTTAGCTTGATAAAAATTCCAATGCAAACATCAAAATATAAGGAACTCATTTACTTAGGCAGCTTAACTGTAAGTAGAGATAAATTTTAGATTCTGCAGCTCTCCACTACGCCAAAAAAAATTTGGTTTCAGCTCAGTTATTATGGAGAGGTTGTCACAAGTCGTTCACTCTCGGAGGTACCGAAATTATCTGAATTTAAAATGGTCCAATTTTACGAGAAGTTTTACTCAAAATATATTTAATGACACAAACTTTCAAGCTATGGGGAAGAGAGAAGTACAAAAATGTTTTTCAGCATATCCTTTCCAAATTCCCCAAATTGACAAGCTATAGCAACTACTATGATGTTACGGTGATGTTAGAGAGAAAAGTGCAATTTTTTTCTCCCTCGTGCTTCTCAAATTCCTAGAAATTTTTGCAAAGCCATGTGCTACGAGCGTTTCAGTAAATAAAAAAAGGTTATACAAACAAAGTTCTTATCGCAACGTCGTAGAACAATGGTAGCTCATCAAAGAGAATCGTACTGTGAGCATCAAAGCTCATTTTTGTTCCGTCCACAACATAACAGTGACATTATTTTTTTTAGCTCCTTATAGGCAGGAAGGTTGAATGAATTTGTGGATATACTGATCACTGCAATAATTCGATTATCTTTTCTGAAACAATGTATATCTTCTTATCTCTGCGGGTACTCCCAACAAGAAGAGAATTGAAGCTACAAGATTTTTTACGTCAACTCTTCCAAATGGCAATTTGGTTTTATTTCGACTGCTCTCATACGAATATTGTATGAGTAGCTTTTCATTTTGATTTCATGAATTATTTCTGCAAATTCTGACTTTGCTAGCTCATCCAGAACCTATTCTTTTAGCTTCTGAAATGTAACGGCAGGCCTATTTACTATTTAGAATGGTTTTTTGTCCCCTATTTTCTCCCTATATATTTTTCTGCGCATCTAATCTCGTGGCTGTCCCTCAGAACTCAAAAAGAAAGCTCAAAAATTGCCAAGTTTTATCCACCTTTGATAAGAGAATTTTTGACTTTACTTTCTAAGAATGTGTGTCTTCCAATTTATTGTGTCATTTGGTTTTGATATAAATCACAGTGCACCCAGTATCCTGTTGATTTTATGGTTTTCTTCCATTTTTCAAACGAGAGCTTCCGGGATTACCAACACAAACCAGAACCTTCACACTCCGAGAGCAATTTTGCTTTATGTGTGAGTACGCTGTGACCTTAGCCCTCTCCGCTTTTGATTTGCCACGAGATATTCATAAATAATGCTTTGCACGATATCTCCAGACATCATCTGACTCCTTCCCCCCCCCCCTCAAACCGCTTTCCCCATCCCCGCTTCGTCGCTTCCCCATTCTCTCATTTGACCACTTCTTACGAGTGACGCTGCAAACTTAGCAAGCTCTCAAGATACAGTAGTATTTTGATTCTTCAAATTTGTAGGTGGCAGTCAGAATTTTGCAATATTTGTCCTACTACGAAAAAGTGGCGTGATTTGTGTAAAATGGCGTCATCTAGTTAATTTTGTGTAAGTCGAGTACTTTGGCTGCTTTTCAGCACATCACGTCACCTAAATGTCGCTTCTAGCTTTTCAACAAACATTCGAAGAGCACTACTCTAGATATATTCTTGCCCTCAAATTTAGCCATAGACAGTAAAAGAATTTTTTGGCTGCAGATCTTCATTTATAGAGTAATATTTAGAAAATTAATATTAATTGCTTAAATTGCTATTGCCCATGCTTTAGTAAAACTGGTCGGGACAACTTCAAATGATAGGCTGAGAAAACTGTAAGTTTTATCAATTTCAGCATAAAATTTGCCTTTGCATCAATTGCCAATCAACAAACGCAAAGTTATAAACCAATAGTTTCGTATAAGAATACAGGAGTACCGTAAATTGCAGCTTTTCAATGAAAAAGGGCAGTAAAAATTGCTGAAGTTTCAGATCGGAAAATAAATCAAGGAAGTCTTGCAACCTGCAGTATTTGTTGAAAAAGCAGCTGAATTATTTAGTTAAGTGGCGAAGTCGTCTGACAATTGAAATACCAAACCTAAATATAATTTCTTCTTTCTTCTCTTTTTCCTCACATATTATGTAAGCGTCTCAGAACCTTTTCTTCTTTGTTTATGCATGCAATGAATGCTATAAATATGCAAAATGTTAATGAGCTAGATCTAATTTATCTGTTGATGACAATAGGTGCGGGGGTCTTATTCACCAAATGACAGAGAACAGAAATTCATCCTTTTGAGTGCTTACGGTGGAACTGAAAAGCTTCCAAAAGCAATGCTTCCAGTCTAACTGTAGAAATATTTACTTATTCGTTTATTTATGTATCAATCACACACTTAGTTACGTGTGCCATCCATAGAAGAACGAGATATTTTCTTCTAGAAATTTTTTTATATTTGTTCAAAAGATTTTTTCGCTTCAAATCCAGGAAACATAAATCAAAAATTTACTCAAATTTCACTATGCATTGAATAGACACGTGATTTTATTTTTTTCGAGTTTATCAACCTTCGCAGATTGTTGGAATTCGGGTCATCTACTAATTTTTGAATATTCTGGTTCAAGGGGATTACTCAGTATTAGTAATTCAGAAAGTAAGGGCAAAAAGTGTAAAGATCAGCTGATCAAGCACTTTTTCACTATTCTTTGCATTCCTTTTCAACAAAGTAAGAATTATTAACACACTTTTGATCATTAGCCTTTAGTCTTTCACGCGTAGGCGCGAGGAGTACATAGGACAAATAGAACCTATTGTGGATTCTCGTAACGAATTAGAACTCGAGAATAAATGTACTAATAATCCGGTGGTAATTAGAAAAGGATTATATAGCTAACGTGGTGAGAAATCACAAATGCTAAAATTGTCGTTTTTCTTAAGGAAAGCAAATGCTTCCTTTTAAATAATCACTTATTTTTAATTTTTACTCCTTACAATGTTAGGCTGAATAGTCTTGCACTAAAAATAAAAAAAATTCGTTTCAAAACTGTTCAAAGATACTTACAAAAAATTCAATACTTTGCAGATTAACACATTGACGACCGCTTGACACACATGGTGTGTCAAGGTTTGACACACCATGACACTCATTGAAATGGCTTCTGAAATACGTTAAACGACCTCGGAGAGTCTTCTTTCATGTTGGACTTAGATACAACCTCTACTGTTTTTGCCAGCATTCCAGCGCTACTGTAGGTGTACTGTAGACGGAATTGTGCGTGATTTTATTTGAAAAATGTTGGCTGGTCCAAGAAAGACTTCGGTCGTCAATGTGTTAAACTAAAGCTGTAGTTTATTATTCACCATCCAACATAACCGGCTTCGGCAGCACCTGTCTAATTGTAAGATGTCTATCCGCTATGATAGATATCACAATAGTATCTAACCTTTGATTCAAATGGATTGGCTGCTGGAAGGCGGGGCTTTGTGACCGAATTGAAACCGCTCGCGCCCGCGACGCAGTCTGCGTCTTACTCGTGCGCGTGCTTCTGATCATTCTCTGCCTCAAATAGGTCACGAAGCCTCGTCTTCCAGCCGCCAAGCCAGTTGAATCAAAGGGTATATACTATGATAAATATCATAACATTCTAAGTTGGCAACCAGTAATCCGACTTTCCATAAAAGTTCCCTTTTTAGTGGCATGGATCATTCCGTGAGTTTACCGTAACCTTACAAATGAAAAATAATGCATGCCGAAAAATGTTTGCTCCCCTTTTTTAGATCATTCAGCCATTTCTGTAAGTTTGCCCTTTATATAACTACCGTAATTTTTACATGCCTTCTTAGAAATTGGTAGATTAATGGCCTCATTTATACTTCATATCAAATTTATATAATGCGAAAGACATTCATAAATAGAAGTTACGAGAGAAGTGGTTACCTTGTCAACCTAATAAAGTCATCCACAAAAGAAAAATCATCTCTGTTGCTCATCTTCAAAGCAACGAACGTTGACATTTCTCAAAACTTGATGAGAAAACATGGATATCTGCTTAGAATTCAATTTTCACTTCGCTCAAGAGTGCCAAATGAATCTGCAAAACATGTAGTTTTCCTTACATATCAACGTAATTTATACCATCTTTATCGTCTCAGTGGAGATCATCTTCTTAACAACTTAGCCTACCTTTTGAAAACACCCTTCACGGTGATTCTTCTCCGTCCCCTTCCTCCTTCTCTTTTTTTTTCAGCTCAAAAAAATGCAATGAAAGTCTCGGAAAAATTTATGTAGACCAATGGCAAACTTGATCCTGTTCTATACAACCGTGTCGATCTCTGGCTTGTGGTTAAGTTGAAATTCCACCCTCATGGTTCACACGACCCACTAAGTGCTTCCTGTGAAGAGTGAAAAAAGAGCCAAATTTAGATCCACTCTCAGTCGGACCCTGATTTCATTGAAATGTTCCAGAGGCTTGCCCCTTCATTCCTTCTTTCTCTACCCTCTCTTTTTCTCCCTCCACTAGATGTCTTTATAGAATCGGAAAAACAGCTTGCTAATTGAAAGCATATATCATATTACTGTTTTTATATCCTTTCTCCATATGTGTCAGCTAACTCATTCAGCCTTGATGACCGCTACGCTATGGCTCATAAAGCTTTTAGTGCTTCTTATGGTTCCTTGCTTTGTAGAGGAAACCTTTCCTTAACGTTGAGCATAATTCTACCTTCAGCAGAATCATTTACTGTTTTCTGTCACGCGAGTAAGGCTGATGACAGCACTGTGCCAGCCCCGTGCCAGCGCCGTTACAGCATCGTGTTAGCCGTGCTCTTTGAAAGATCCACGTAGATCTTAGATAGTACGGTGCCTCCACGCAGATCTCGGCTATCTATCCCATCTCAACTATCTATGACATAAATTTTTGATAAAGCTCAACAGTTCAGAATTTTGAAAGTCAATCCCTTGAAAAATCTTAAAAAAAGCGGACGGTACCACTTTCGCGAGGAAAAAAAATGGTTTGGAAACGATTGCTGCTGCAAACTTTGCACTTTTTGGCGTAGCAAAAAGGAAGTATCAAATTTCACAAGTGCATTCAATTTCTTTGCAGAATAGTTGCAGCTTATTAGCCTTACTAGTAGTAGTAGTAGCACTCCGGTCATTGTGTAAAGAAGCTTTCTTACACTTGCACTAGAGATCAAATAAAGATAAGGATCTAATTTGAGTGCACACATCTGGTTGCATCCTCCTTCGAATTACTTTAACTGTGCATTTGATTGCATTTAATATTAGGTTGGCACATAAGTTTTGCAAATTTCGTTACTTTTCTCTTTCTGACTTTGACGCATTCATTTTAGGGGGTGATTTAGATTAGGTGGTAGAATACAAATGTGTGCAAACAATTTCATTTTTGATGGCATTGAGAAAATCTACGCATTTTTCGAAAATAGTTGAATTTGAAATTCCAAGAGTCAGAAAATCAGAAATAAAGCTGTTTTTGAACTGAATCAAATGCAGCAAGCCGAAACTGTATAGACCATTAGATATCCCTCTATCAACAGACTGGATACAGTTTTGGCTTGACGGGTTTGATTCAGACTGAGAACGGCTGCACTTTTAGGATTCCAATCCTTAAAATTTGGAATCTGACCAACTTTCGAAAAATAGGCATAATGTAGACTAGATAGCTTACTACCTAATTTACATTATACCCAAAAATGAATTCGTTATTCAAAAAGAAAAAATGTTACAAAATTAGTTGCAGAACTTATGCGCCAACTTAATATCATCATTGCATTATCCCCACTCGAAATTCGGTTTCTCTTGTCCACTACCGTAATCTTGAACGCTAACCCGGTCAAGGTTTTTTTGGATCCTGCTGTCTGCGTTTGGAATATTGACGAAAAAACTTGAAATAGCAGAACCACACTTAGATAAGCCGGCCCAGTGGCTGAAATTGCATGTGCAAAAATAGTATTTCACAAAATTTTGTGAAATTGCCATAAGAAAAACATCAATTTACTGGAAAGGCTTTTCATGCTATTTTCTTTAGCGAGATGGCAGTTTTAGACTAAAATCCTGGGTGGCCTAGGCTTTTCAGGAAATTCCAAGCAGTTTGGCACCAAATAGTCATTCCTTCACTAAAATGCAGCAGAAATTTTTTCTTGATTAATTTGTCATTTTTGTCATTCTCAGACAATTCCCAGGAACTTCGCAGGACAAGCAAAATTTGCAGCGGTTTCGCAGGATTTTGTTTACTATTGCAAAAGTGGATGCGTTGAAAATGAGAACTTCCGCAGGATTTTCACGTTAGACTGATTGAATAAGGGAACTTCCATAAAACTTTTTACAACGCTGCGAAACTTCCAAAAGGGCCAGCGGCTCCGCAGCACTTTGACACGCCAGTACTTCCGCAGGGGTTTCCAAATGTATTGTCTCGTATATGATGTCGCAGTAGGTGCGTCTCACAGTCAATAGAGTAATGTTTGAATCTCGCTTAGGTGTTCTCTTTTGTTGTCGTGGTTCGCATTCTTCGGAACTTCCGCAGCATCTTATTTGGGAGCTTCAGCAACACGTTTACGGAACTTTCGCAGGTGACCCGGCGAAACTTTTCAAAACTTTCTGCGGAAGTTCCGGTTCAGTTATCTGAGTTTTATTTTGCGTGAAAGAATCCTCACATGCAAATGCATGGCTTAGCCAGTCAAGAAATTTATAAATGCCATTTAGCGACTTTTCATTCATATTCCAAACTCAAAATCACGAATTTCAACGTAATTCAACGTAAAAAATTGCAAATTAAGTTAGTGAAGAGCAGAACTTTTTTGCTTTTTAGGGAAGCGAAATTAAAATAACTCGAAGTATGCAATAAACAAAAAATTGGTTAGGGATACAGAACATGATTTGTTTATGAACATATGGAACACATTAGCGCGAATTATGTGAAAAATGCTCACATTCTTAAGTAGTTTATGTCCAGTATCAAACAACATTGGTTGTTTTCATCAATTTTATTCCTCCATCTTGCTTTGTGCTATTTGCTTTAAATTTTTAACGCACTTCTTGAAGACATTCTAGGGTTCCTTCCCCGTTCTGGTATTTTCTTCTTTTAACGACCTAAATGAAAGAATTGAATAAATTCATAGAGACAGTAAACTTTTATGCACTACTTTTTCGATTGTTCAATACAACGAGTTTTTAAACTTACTAGTGAACCAGTAATTAAAGGTGCTAGTTTGCATCCGCGCGCTTCGGGACCACACCGCGCTTTCCCGCTATTTGCGGATTTTTGAATTGAGTTAACGATTCTTTATATATTAGATATGGAATGTTTTGGAGCTTTGCTAATGTATCATAAGCTTGATGAAATTCGTCATTTCAAACAGAATTACGATAGCTATAAAAATTATATTTGCTCAGAGCAACATCATATGCCTGCACTAATAATATAAAACCTAATTTTGTTTGGTTTATTGGCTAATCCAGCCATCAAACCCATTTAGTTTGTCTAAATAAAGCTTGTGCACGTAATTTTAAATCGACAGAAGACTTAGAAAAAATTCTTCTATTCCATCTCGAGCGGAGATGTAAAGAAAACATTTCAAGTCAATGCACCAGCATAAATACAACAAAAATTCTTATTTTTGGCGAAAGTGGAATTATACCGAGGGTTTGTAGGGGGGGGGGGGGAGGGGGGGGGGGGGGGGTAGTTAGATTTAAGATACGTTGGTTATTATTGATCATGTTAGCTTATGCTAATTTTACTGTAGGGAGAGTTTTCAATGGCAAGCGAAAAGAAAGAAAAAAACATTCTATGTAATACTAAGTTTAAATGGCCTTCAAGTGACAGCGAAGAAGATTTTCGATCTAGAAATGAAAAAGCAGAATTTTTTCTCCATTGGGCGTTCTTAATTTTGATCTCCTCCAAATTCATGAAACTGTTGTTGAAAAGATTTCGGTTCTCAAACGTAAACAGTAGCTTTTCTATCTCTCTTAAAAGAAGTTTGCGCCAAATTGATAATGGATAAAGAAATTTTTTCCTTTTTTCCGGGTTATTATATTTGTTTTGTAATCCACATAAAACTAGTTTGATAAATGCCAATGCACCTGCGGCTTGCAGCCATGGTATTTCTATTTCTATTTTTCATTCTTTTTGATATTATGATTGAAACTGATAAAGCTAAGTTGCTGTAAATTTAACTGTACTTTATGCCCTATTTTATATGGAAGCAATGCTAGCTCAGCTTTAATTATCGTTTGTGTAACTATTTGATTAGCTATGATGAGTCCAATCTGATGTCAATAGAGATAGTTTATATCATTTTTAATCGATTGAAAAACTCATTCATTAAGGATGTTTAACATTGCACATAAACGGCCTCTTCTTACATGAACAAATTAACTTTATCAGAAATATCTTTGGCTTGCACCGCTAGAACGTGCCCACACTACGGTATCCTTGCGCATCGCAGAGCGACCGCGTCTGTTAAGGATTACCCTTTTTTGGAACGGTTGCACAGCACTCACCAGATTATTAATGTACAAAAAATTGTCTACAGCATAGGTTACGGTAGCATACGGTAATGTCCAGTAAGGCCCTCAAGCGCATTTTTTGGCTTACACTAGCGTCTAGATTTTTTGGTGCTCGTTATCCATATTTCATGATTGTATAGCTGCTGAATGTTTTGTCATTTGTCGACCTCTTAGTACTTCTGAATCGATCAAATCTGTCCATCAAAAATTATTATCGAATTTTCTCGATTAATATCAAATCATCACCTGCACATACTGTAATACTGATAGGAAATTCTTATAGATCGCGAAAACATACTTATTTTGTTTCAATTAAGGAAAGCTGCCTTGTACCAATAATGGAAAAGCAAACAGTTTAAGTGAAAGTAGTTTATAGCACTGGGATTCTTAGAACATCTGAGCTGAGGTCTGCACATCAAAAATTATTACCAATTGCGGCTTCCGCCAAAATGGACAGCCAAATTTGAACGTATTAGGTTATCCCATAAGTTTTTTTTATTTGTGAGTCTACGCTGTAACAAGTCGTACACTTCTTATTCTAAATGGACATCAGGATACTGTTCGATAGAGCAAAGCGAGCTCTATAAGATAACGGCTATGCTCTTGCACCAGCTTCCATCCACCTCAAGTTCAAAACCAAAATCCAAACAGTTTCGGATGTCCAGAAAATTGAATTTTTTTCAATATCTTCGTTCAAAAAAGCCTCAGAGATCTCTCACTCGCTCAATTAAATACTCAACATCTCTAGTCCTTTTTTGAACGAAGATATAAAATTTTTTCAATTTTCCGGGCATCCGGAACTTTTTAGATTATAGTTTTGGACTTGAGGTGTATCGAAGCTGGTACAAAAGCATACCATTATATAGAGCTTGCTCGCCTCTATCGAATTCTATGAGTTAGTCCAGCGAAAATTCAAAAATAAAAAGATTTATTTGACAACCTAATCTTAGTACAAACCCTGAGATTGTGTTCCTTCAGAGTCCAAAATAGTTTGTATTGGTTTTCATGGAAATTTGAGTTGCTTCATAAAGAAATTTTATTTGGTCCTTTAAAATCTTTGGGTTTTGTCATTCTCTCCTGTCCCCTTTAAACCAATATCTAAAAAAGAAGTGCACCTTTCTCAAAGTGTTTACTGAGTCTAATTTGATTAGGAATCATATATTCTCTGCAAAATCATTGGTCGTCCGCATGACAGCTCTTAGTATAAAAAATAATGTGCAAAACATACTCTTTGTGCAAATTAGAACCCCACTTGAAGTGCAGAATGCAAAATTTTCCTAATTGGATTTTAATGTGATCAACCAAATGTCTTAAGTGGGTCTAGTTAAGCAATTTCTTATAGAAAATGCCTTCTAAGAATGTTTTGCTGAGTGAAATATGATCATATAGTTGCGTAATTTCCTCCCTCTTGTATGTTGATAGGCTCGTATCACTTTTCATGCTAATATAGGAGCACTGTGTTTTGCAATTTTTATCTCATAGCTGCTGGGTCTGAGCCTTTTATCTTTATCTTTTTTAGTCTCTTAAAGGCACTGCCCACTATAAGTTGAGGGTCTTGAGCTTTTGGCAGCATATGATATTAGGGCCCCCTATCAAGCTAATGTCCAATTCGCGGCGCAAAATGTCGCTTCGGAAGCGATAAAATCGCTTCGGAATAACGAAGATGCATGAGGACTTCAAGACGGCACCGCCCTTCTCCAGTAATACCCGCCCATCTGTGCGCTCCCATCCGATCATGTTACGGAAAGCCGACCTGCGGGTTCTCCGGAACGGGATTGTCGGGGTTTTGGCGGATTCTCGACTTTATATTCGGAATCAGGGACATGGGAAGGATCACAACAAGGAAGTCGAGAATCTGGATGGTTAGAATAACGCAACCATTATGAAAAGCGCTCTTCAAATTTCCTTAGTTCAATTACTTACTTGCCATTTTGAAACTAATATCCCCACAAGCAAGTGGAGTTATAAGAGCATTTCGTAACGGACACACGCCTTTTAAAAAATCAAAAAAATGCCTCACTATGCTTTTCGTCCGCCTTCAAACTCACAAATCCAACTATAAACTCAGCCCTGTCCGGAATTCTTCGTTGTTATATTTCAGATAATGTTCAAACGCACAGAGTTAAATCTGCGCGATTTTTGGTTAATTATTGAGGGGGTAGGGTCATAAAAGTCGCCACTAAAAGGAGTAACCATGCTACGCTCCTCAAAATTTTTTTCAATACGTCCCAGTGTTTTCCAAACTTATATTCCTAAAAAATTAGAAAATTGAAAAATAGCGCTGCGAGAGCTACTTTTCCAGAACTTTCATGATACAAAGATTAAGATTTTCTATATAAAGTCACCCGAAATTTTTCCATTATAAAATAAAAACGAGTCGGTTTGCTAGTCTGATTTATCCCCGAGTCTCTCCAGTCTCTCTCCCCCCCCCTCTGCTTTCCCGGCGGAATTACTAGATCATATTTTTGCAAAATATGGGTGGATGAGTATCTAACCTTTGATTCAACCGGATTGGCGGCTAGAAGGCGGGACTTTGTGACCCAATTAAGGCAGCTCGCGCTCTACGCAGTCCGCGTGTCTCTCGTTCGCGCTCTCTCTGGTCATTATCTTGGTCATTATCTGGCCCTAATTAGGTCACGAAGCCCCGCCTTCCAGCCACCACTCCAGTTGGATCAAAGAATACATTAGTGGATGTGTTTAGAGAATATAGAGAGAGGAGGGTGGTTCAACTGTCAAATAACTCGCTCGGCTGTTCTTTTTTTAGTTTCTCATTGTGAGGAGTCGCGTGGTTTCCCGCGACGTGTGTGTGTGTGTTAAATTCGTGAATGCAAATTGAAATATTTGTTCAGCTGCGTATTTGTTCGTGATTTCGCTGTGGTTCCCGTAGTCAAATGTACACGACACAATTGTACGGATAATGTCCTCATTATTATGTAATTTCTGCGTTAGGGTCGTCTAATGGGGCTGTTTTTGTTCGTGGTAATATCAATTTATTGGCTTTTTGATCTATCGCTGCACCGATTTTTTGCCATAAGTGCAGCAAGCGTTTTGGTCCAGCAATGTGCCAAATCGGAAAATAACATTGAAGTTCTCTCCGTCTATTGATGCTGTCTTTCAATCATATGGAGTAGCACTCTCACTTATTTGGCCAATTGCTATTCTGATTTGGTCCACCGATGTTTGCTATACTGATTTGGTCCACCGATGTTCCAGTTTTGGTACACCCAAATTTCAAGCTTGAGATTTCAAAGTTTTCCATTATTATAATGTGTTTCAAAATAGGGTCATCTGTTAGACTTGTTATTTGCTGATCTTTTTTCCAAGAGTAAGCCCAATTTTTGGCAAACGGGTGTCCCTAATTGTTTGGTCCACCGTTGTCGAGATCGAGAATAAAAGTAAGTTTCCACAATCACCCTCGTAATGTATTATGCGTAAAGCTCTAAAGAAAAAATTAATTTATTTATTAAATTATAAGTCCTCTTTTCTTGTAACCTGGGCATTTAGTTTATAACTTGGACAATTCTTCAATGGCAAAGAAGAATTGTCCAATTTATGTATTGATTTTCTAATCTAGAGTTTACTAATTTTCCAGTCCACAGAGTTTTTTGTTTGACGGGTTTCTCAATGAAATTAACAAAATGAAATTCGGTTTCTACGAACATTAGTCTACCGATGAGAAGGAATATTTTGATTATATAGAAAAATGAAACTTTCAACATTTTTCGATCCAGGACATTTTGGCCTGTTTTGGCCCACGGATTGCTCAAATTAGAAATTAACAAAGAGCTTTTAGATTCAGTTTTTGGACAATTGTCTTCCATTGAGTAATTCTATCAAAAAATCTTCCCAATCTTGTAAGTCCTCTTATCTTTGAACCTGGGCATGTTCCCTTGGTATGAACAATTCCAATTACTTTGCTGTGCCGTATACAAGTTGTTAATGGTGATACAACTTTATTGCCTGACGTTTCGGCAGGACGCCGTCTTCAGAGGCTGAAAAGGTGTCAGTTTTAGTGATACACGTTCTGAGCCGTCAAGCACCTCATCCTAGCTGCCATTCGATTCGTCTCAAGTGAAAATAGAGAGTTCAGGAGGAGCTGTGTACCCGCCAAATGTATCACCGTGTTGCAGCGGATAGCCACTCGATGTGTCAGCTGTTGTGACCGAATGCGACAAATGAGCTGACCAAGATGACACAATGTTGCTTATATATGGGCAAACATTCTTATAGTTCACAGAACGAAAGATACGGCAGTAGATCACTCGTCAAAGATAATTTTTCATTCTTGCTGTTTAGTTTCGGGTCTCGGACAAGAATGTAGGATGCTTCTAAGGCTTTTCGTGCAGAAATTTGTTGTTCGTAGCCCAGAATTTTGCACCTAATTTCGTAGTCGGCACCACCATGGTCCATCATTCTATGCTTTCCCAGCGGACTTATCATGCTTTGTCTCTTTTTACTAGCTAGATGTTCGTTTATCCGTACACTCAATGGTCGTCCGGTCTCACCGATATAGATGGCAGAGCACTCCAAGCACTCAATTTCATAAACGACACCAGATTTTGCACAATCGCCACGTTTTCCGTACGGGCAAACTACGCAATCACGATATATACATTCGGTATTATACAGCCTGTTACGGACTAATTGCCTTCTGATGTTGTCTCGCGGTATATTGACTAATACAACATCATCGTCAAGCTGAGCCTGTACCAAACACCGTTTGATCGCAGCAGTTACTCTTTCGGATATGAAAGGCAAGCATAAAGGTATTTTGTCCATAGCTTGTTTGCTTGTCTTTACTGTAGTCCTTCTTGATTGTCTGGGCCGTATACCATATCCATTTGAGGTCATAATCTCGGCTGCCAATTTCAGTGATTCCTGCCTTTCACTACTGCCGTTACAAATGCTTGTCGCTGATTTTAACATGTTGCGGATAACGGCACGTTTAACAACCATTGGGTGTGCGGACTTCGCATGCAAGATGATATTCTTATTACTCTCTTTACGGAACCATTTTATGCGCACCGTGCCGCCAACCACCATCAGTTGTGTATTTAGAAAAGGCAGCCAACCGTTGTGCGGTTTCTCTCGTGTAAAGCTTATGTATTGCGACTGTTGATTTAGTAGTTCAAAGTACTCGTCCATCTCCGACTGTGTAGATGTAGCTATGCAACAGTCGTCGATGTAGCGGCAATACATAAGTGGACCTCTGGATAGCACCGGTTCTTCTACTTTGCTCATAAAGCATATGGCAAGCACGGGTGCTAAGCGTTGGCCCATCGCCAGTCCTCGTATTTGTGCAAAATATTTTCCCGACCATTTGAAAATATTGCAAGCTAAGCATTCCTTGATAAGCGTCATGATGCGCGTCTTGCTGAAGCCATATGTCAAAATCGTTCTACCATGTGTCTCGAGCATCTCAGCTAACGCTTGTAAAGCTTTTTCATTGGATACATTAGTATACAATGACGTGACATCAAAGGACTCGATCGCGCAATCTGAGGTGAAATTCGTTTTGCGCAAAAGATCAAGAAAATGATTAGTGTTGCTCAAATGAGCAGGTATTTTGCACAAAAGTTGGCTGATAATTTTATTGAGGAACCAGGCTATACGGTCGGTTGGTCCGTTGACACAACTGACAATGGGTCGTATCTTGTACGAACTAGCGGCTTCGGATTGCATCTCGGACGTAAGGAGTTTGTGCGTCTTGATCAAACTGTAAAAGACAGGGCATGCGGGTGTTTCTATTTTTAAGCCGACTAAGGAACTTCTCATTTAAACCAGCTTCTTTTCCTATCACTGTCCATACGTGGTTTAACCGTTTGCATTGCGTCAGAAACTCTTTCTCATTCGAGGGTTGGTAAACCGTTTTATCTGACAAATGTAACTCGGTTATCTCACGATCTAGGGTGTGAGGCATTACGACGAATTCCCCGCCTTTATCGCTGACTGACAAGCGGATGGTGCCGTTGCTGGTCAGTTCCTTCAACTCTTTAAAACCCTGCTGCTGTGCGTATGTCAAGTTGAATTTTCTCACGCTTTTGTTGTCATTGAGAACTTTCAATATGCTCAGTGACAATATCCGGAACTTGATGTCTGCGGCAGCATAAGGTTCGGGCTCTTTGTAGAACGATGATGGAAATGGAACAGATGGTAACGTTCGTCTACTCAGAGTATTGGCGGGTTGTGTGTTAGCATGCCTTAGCTTGACCCGAAGCTGGTCTCTCAATCTTTGCGATGATCCTACAACACTACGGTACGTTCTCGCGTTCACATTTTGTGTAGGTGCAAAGGAAGGTCCTAAGCTCAGCAATTTAATGGCGTTTTGCGAAATCTGAGCATTACCTAAGACCGTGACTCTTGCTGTACTTTCGTTCTGGGTGGCGTGAGTTGCTGCGTTAATGGTATGGTGATCAATCGGCAGATTTTCACCAACTCCAACAAAACTCCGCTTACCTTCACTTAAGAGTTTTTCGAATTTTTGACATAGCGCGGACTTGATATTAGACCGCAGAGAGTCGCATATCCTTCGTGACGCAATCTCAATCCTCCTCCATTCAAAATCACTCATATATCGTCGACATGACTGTTCTTTTGCTTTGCACTTCAGCAAGCAAGAGTATAACATGCGTTGTTTTTCTTTGATCACCACATTGAGCATGTTCTTGTAAAGTCCGCGTATTTTTGGATGATCTTCCGATAGTCCGCATGTTGCTCCTAATTTCTTATTTGTGATGAAGCGAGGGAGCGTATCGGTCGACTTGCATCGTTTGAGGAAGATTAGCTGTTGGCGGATGACGACAACCTTTTGACGAAGCGCTAAGGTTTCGCTTAGTAGTGAGGACAGATTCGGCGATACGTTTGCGATTATCTTGTAAGTCCTCTTATCTTTGAACCTGGGCATGTTCCCTTGGTATGAACAATTCCAATTACTTTGCTGTGCCGTATACAGGTTGTTAATGGTGATACAACTTTATTGCCTGACGTTTCGGCAGGACGCCGTCTTCAGAGGCTGAAAAGGTGTCAGTTTTAGTGATACACGTTCTGAGCCGTCAAGCACCTCATCCTAGCTGCCATTCGATTCGTCTCAAGTGAAAATAGAGAGTTCAGGAGGAGCTGTGTACCCACCAAATGTATCACCGTGTTGCAGCGGATAGCCACTCGATGTGTCAGCTGTTGTGACCGAATGCGACAAATGAGCTGACCAAGATGACACAATGTTGCTTATATATGGGCAAACATTCTTATAGTTCACAGAACGAAAGATACGGCAGTAGATCACTCGTCAAAGATAATTTTTCATTTTTGCTGTTTAGTTTCGGGTCTCGGACAAGAATGTAGGATGCTTCTAAGGCTTTTCGTGCAGAAATTTGTTGTTCGTCGCCCAGAATTTTGCACCTAATTTCGTAGTCGGCACCACCATGGTCCATCATTCTATGCTTTCCCAGCGGACTTATCATGCTTTGTCTCTTTTTATTAGCTAGGTGTTCGTTTATCCGTACACTCAATGGTCGTCCGGTCTCACCGATATAGATGGCAGAGCACTCCAAGCACTCAATTTCATAAACGACACCAGATTTTGCACAATCGCCACGTTTTCCGTACGGGCAAACTACGCAATCACGAGATATACATTCGGTATCATACAGCCTGTTACGGACTAATTGCCTTCTGATATTGTCTCGCGGTATATTGACTAATACAACATCATCGTCAAGCTGAGCCTGTACCAAACACCGTTTGATCGCAGCAGTTACTCTTTCGGATATGAAAGGCAAGCATAAAGGTATTTTGTCCATAGCTTGTTTGCTTGTCTTTACTGTAGTCCTTCTTGATTGTCTGGGCCGTATACCATATCCATTTGAGGTCATAATCTCGGCTGCCAATTTCAGTGATTCCTGCCTTTCACTACTGCCGTTACAAATGCTTGTCGCTGATTTTAACATGTTGCGGATAACGGCACGTTTAACAACCATTGGGTGTGCGGACTTCGCATGCAAGATGATATTCTTATTACTCTCTTTACGGAACCATTTTATGCGCACCGTGCCGCCAACCACCATCAGTTGTGTATTTAGAAAAGGCAGCCAACCGTTGTGCGGTTTCTCTCGTGTAAAGCTTATGTATTGCGACTGTTGATTTAGTAGTTCAAAGTACTCGTCCATCTCCGACTGTGTAGATGTAGCTATGCAACAGTCGTCGATGTAGCGGCAATACATAAGTGGACCAGTACTCTGCGTTGATACCACTGCTT